>JAOCZM010000165.1:0-420296 GCA_026122235.1 Vinca minor | reverse complement strand
AATTTCTGCCAAGCTTGAAAATGTTTTGATTTTTTTTAATTCTGCCCTTATTATGTGTATGGTGTACTAAATATGATTTATTTGTTTATTTCCTGTAAATGCTAATGCCCTGTTGGTTGGAATAGGTACTGCTGCTACTAATTTTAACCTCAGCTCAGGATCCTGGAATTGTGCCTCGTAGCCCTTATCCTCCAGAAGATGTGTATGCCTATGATACTTCAGCTTCTGCTGTAGCTGGTGGAAGACCACCACAAAACTTACAAATTCCACGTACTAAAGAAGTCTTTATCAATGGCCTGCCTGTGAAAGTCAAATATTGTGAAACGTGCATGGTTTATCGCCCTCCAAGGTGCTCTCACTGCTCCGTATGTGATAATTGTGTGGAGCGATTTGATCATCATTGCCCTTGGGTGGGCCAGTGCATTGGAAAGGTTTTTTTTTCTTGTTTATTAACTTTTCTAGTTCCCCTGAAATTTTGAAATGGTTGTTAACATTCTCTTCAATTCTTCCTGAATGGACTTGATCAGGGCAGCCCCAAAATTGGAATAAGTAGTCATTTTTCACCATTATGGTTGTTGCTTCTTGACAATCAACCTAACTAATCATCCACTATTGAAGTAGTTAGTCCAAAAGGAACGCAGATGAGTGAACCCAATTCCAAAAAAAAAAATCTGTAAAAGGTTTTGCATTTCTCAGCTGGGAAGCCTTGAAGCAGGGCAAGGGTATAGTCTGGAATTATTAGGTTTCCTATATCCTTACCGTCCTATGTTTAACAAACTCTAGTTGGCGGTGATATATATCTTGGCCTACCAATTTCTTGGCACCTTGCCTTTTTTGGGTTTCTGAAGTGTTATGTTGGAGTTATGGCTAGAATCTCAATTAATCATATGCTTTATCCCAGAGGATGAGCTGGATGAATGGTGCTTGGGTTTTAAGAGATTGATATCATTTTCATTATCAAAGTTGAAAGCCGTCCTTTGTTTCATAATTCTATTAGACGTATTTGTTAATGAGTTCAGATATGAGGAACTCAGACTTTGGAGATGCATAGAAGAGGTGAAGAAAGAATTAAAGACTAAAAGTTAGTGTAGTATGAAACTTGGGATAAAAGTCCATACTAGAAGTGTACAATAAGGTTATTTCTAAGAAATCTATTTGTTTGTGTCCCACATGACATATGTTCCTTCTTTTCACATTGCTTTTGTCGTTGAACTCTTCTTCGAAGGCTAATCTTTTATCTTTTTTTTTTCTCCTTTTGGATTCAGCGAAACTATCGGTGCTTCTTGCTTTTCATTTCTTCTTCAGCACTTCTGTGTGTGTTCGTCTTTTCAATGTCAGCTCTAGACACGAAATTTCTCTTGGATAAATATGGAAATTTTTGGAAAGCGGCAAAAGAATCGCCAGCATCAGTGGGCTTGATGGTGTATTGCTTTCTGCTGTTATGGTTTGTTGGGGGGCTCACTGGCTTTCATTTGTATCTCATAGGCACAAACCAGGTGAGTTTTTATCTGTTATTTGAGCAACAATAGTTTTCTGCTACATTGACAATTATTAAATTTAATTTTTTTTGGGAGCTTCATATAAACACTATGAATCTTGTCCAATTATTTAATGACCTTAAGCGGTTCACTTTTATTATTTTGATTACTTCCTTTTGTTTAGGTTAGTCTAATTTTGTGATTTGTTGCAGACTACGTATGAAACTTTCCGTTATAGAGCAGACACCAGTATTAATGTTCATGATCGTGGCTGTACAAACAATTTTGTTGAAGTGCTTTGCTCGAAAACAGAGCCTTCAAAATTTAATTTCCGCGATTTTGTCGATGAAGCATCATCTAAGCCACCCAGAGCCTCTATCCAAGGAACATCTATAGGAGGTGATGAGAGCAGACGGGAAAAGGTGGAAGACGATCTTGAGATGGGAGATGTTCTAAAGATGTCCAAATCTGGCAATTCTGGAGGAAACAGTGATATACGAAGTAGAGTATCCGAGAGGCTATCTCCGAGACTATCTCCAAGATTCTCTGAGGTCGACCTCCCACTGGAGTATGAATCACAGGTTCCCTCACCTAGACCTGAACAACATCATTACAATTGGACTGCGAGAAATGAAAGAAGATAGTCTTTTTTTTCTTCTCATTAGAACATGATTTAGAGCTTAATCTGTTAAGGCGGGAGCGTATTTATTCAAAACGTGATTCTTGATCATGCAAATGTAGCATTGTAGATGATTATGATGCAACAAATTCTTCCAGAGTTCATCACTGATATGCTATAGTTGTTATTCCAATTTTCTGAGGCAAGAGAACATTAGGGGGGGGGGTTCATAGTTCAAAGTATAGGAGGATTGGTTGCTAGAAATTTGCATGTGCCTGTCTTGTAGCTCTTATTTTACATCTTGGAACCATGTATTTCCACTAATTTATATAATTATTGTGTTTTATTCCCTTTGCAGCTTATTAAATTTAAATAGAGTTTTGATATATAAATTATCTTCTAATATTTTTATTTATTGGGGTCGGAAACCTATCAATTATAAAAAATAAGGGGAGTTAAAAGCGGGGAGGGAGATTTGAACTCAGTATCTTTACCACTTAAGGCTTAACATTGACTGCTAGGTCAATACCTAAATCGGCATGAATTATTTTTTATAAATTTTTTTAACAGTAAAATTTATTTTTATATCATTAAGTGATATCAGATAGTATATGTGGTAGGAGAAAACTCCGTGGGTCTCCAAACCGTTTAGAGGAGACTCTAGTCCTCATTGTATAATTTGCCAATTTATCAGCAGGATTATTAAAGATCTGTAGATTAAAATAAATAAGCTATGGTATTCCCCATCAACTTATAATTTAACCAACAATGTGCCCTATGGGGGGAAATTCCTCATCTATCTGATGGACTCACTGTCTATGAGGAAATGTTGGTATCCTTGAGTTAATGCAAATCGAAGTCTTTCAAGAAGTGTCTTTACTGCAACATATTTAGGGTTGGGTGAACTGGGGATAAAATTTGCAGTCCCTGGGCACGATCACTTCCAGGCCACCAGAGTTATTATTCCATGCTCCATAACATTAATTTTTAGGAAACTATTCTCTAGGGTATCCATTGAAAGCAAGATGGTTGTTGTAAATTCTTGGGAGGTTCCGTTGTATTCATAGAAACAAACATCTTTTCCTTTCCTTTGAGAATATATATGTTTTGATCAAATTTGGCAAAAGCTTGTGTGCTCCGACCAACCCTTGGGATGATGAAAAAATATTATTGAATTCGACCGCACCCATTATGGTAAGATTTGTAACTTCCTATGTTGTCTGATGCTTCACTTAAAAACAGTTAGATTTCGATGCACCAAATATGTCATGCAATATAGGAAAATGGAGTGGAAACCTCTTCGCCATATGCTAAAATAGGCTTCAGGCGGTAAGGGAAATTTATCTTTCTTTAGCAAGGCACGTATACCAAAGCTTTGGTTCCATACTTCCATAGCCGCTGGGCATGAGAAAAAAACATGCATTGCAGTTTCGACCTCCTCATGACAGATAAGACACTGAGGCTTTATAGTGTTTGTCCGCCGCGATAAGGTTTGGCAAGTGGGCAGAATATGTTGGAATATCTTCCAAAAGAAAGCTTTTGAGGAGCGGGTATGTAAGCTCTAAGGGCTAAATTCTCTATTTTGATGAACGACAAACCATTGATGAGATTTAATGTAATATTTGTTTATGTGATAGATTGCAAGCAAAGTACCAAGTCTATCAAGAAAGCACATACAAGATGATGATAGTGGTGTTGAAATCCCGGTAATGGCCCAGTTAATTAGTAGGCTACCTTTTTTGGGGGCGGTTTCGTTTTTAAAGGTTTATTTATTTATAAATACAAGGCCCAAAACGTTGGGTCGTGGAGGCAAAAATTTCCTTTGTATCCCTTCTGCGTTCCGTTCCAAATACATGATTGTCACATGTTTACTTTTCTTTCTACGGTTTCACTATTTCTTTTAGGTTATAAAATTTTTAATTAGAAAAATTAACACATGTCAATCTCTTATTAATGGTATAGATAATGAAATATCGAACGAGGATAGAAGATTCCTACCGAGCTGTGGATCTATATGAATCAGTACAAGGTTTATTTTCTCCACATTATTCAGAGTAGGGGTGAGAAAATTTAGTTTTTACCAAATTACCGACTGAATTCAAATTCAATTCGACAATTTGAATTCGGTAATTCGGAGACATTCGAATTCGATTTGATCGAAAATGGTTCGATATCGGTTAGACTATTATTTAATTCGGTCACACCGAATTCGAATTCATTTTTTAATAATTTATTAATTTTATTTTACAGTGAATATATGAAGTAAATAGACCATAAAAATTGTCATTTTGGCGATTTTGTTATTAATTTCCGTGCAAATATGGTTGAATCAAACGATGATGAATTTATTGTTTCTATTATTTTTTTCAAAATTTATTATTTGTTTTTATTTTGAATTTGTCTTAGTGTTCAATTAGGTTTCTTATGAAATTGGTCAATTCGACAAAAATCCAATTACGAATTTGCCAATTCAAGCAATTCGAATTCAGTAATTATGAATTTGAATATGTAGTTAGGTCGGTTTTTTGGATTCTAAAAAAATAGTAAAAAAACGAATTCAAATGACCGAATTGGCGAATTCGAATTCGGTGCTCATCCCTAATTCAGAGGTCCAGTGGGTTTTAAGAATTTCCTTATGAATAAAAGAGGAAAATATATACCCTCAATGAATATTTAATTCGGTTCAGATTCTCTATGACACTTTTTGTGATATTTTAATGACGGACAATTTTAGTAATTTAACCTAAACTAAAATAGATAAATTGTAGGGGTAAATCGACAAACTATATGTTTGAATATTATATAATTAGGGAACACCACAAAGACTGTTTTAGGATGTGTCACGGAAGATCTTGTGTGTCCTAAAATGAATGTTTATATATATATATATATATATATATATATATATATATATATATATATATATATATTTGGGGAAGGGAGTACAGGGAATCGAACACTCGTCCTCCCCGACCGGTGTTGGATAGCCTTTTCCACCCCAGGGCTAGCTGATCCCTATAATGAATGTTTATATTAACTTTGATCATAATTCGAAAATCGATTTGATTAAAGGGTTAAAGGCACTAAATGGCCATCAAGTATTTCACTATTTCGGGTTATGACCGAAAACATTTATTTCTTCGACATTTAGCCATAAAAAACTTACGGATCGCTATATTAGGATTCCGATGACTATTCCGTCAATTTTGACCAAGTCTCCCCTCACGTGCCGGCCACGTGAGGGGTATTTTAGTCCACAGTCCAAAAATACGTATTTGTAAGGTTTTGTCTCCATATCCTTATTCTTTAAAGGAGCTTCATCTCATTTGGTCTTAACCCAAATCTGAAAATTTGGTTCTGTTGAGTCAACATCCTCCCAGCAGATTCATGGACACCATACTCTAAAATCTTTACAGTGGCTAATGGCAACCACTTTGTCATTGATAAGATCAGCAAGCCTATAAAGATACAACTCTTCCCCAACCTTACCATTACTCACCAAGTCTTAGGATCGAAATTCAAAAAGCTAAGACCCACTCCATCAGAATCTTTCATGGCTTTCTAAATTTCAGATAGCTCAAGCTTTGGGGGCAAATAGATGTTCATTGATTTTGTTCTTGCCGTGTTAATTTCAAAACCCATTTCGATGTTTTTTGTTCCAAAATCATCTGAGGATGTCATCAAGGTCTTCAAATTCGAGGTACAATTCTAGAGATGAAATCGGTTGTGGATGTCCAAAGATTGTAGGAATGCATACTTCATGGACTGAAGAAAATCCCGGACGAAGGTTCATAAATTGCACAAAATCGAGGGTAATTTAACATTTTTTAAATTATTTTTTACTTTAATTAAAGAATAACCTATGTGTTTTACTTCCAGGTGGGTGGGTGTGGTTTCTTCGAGTGGATTGATCATCCACAGAAGAAGCATGATAAAGAACTTATTTCTGGTTTGCTGCGGAAATTGGATTAATTGGAATTGGAGAATTTGACACTGAAGGATATGCTTTGGTTGTAAAAAATGCAAGGAAATGTTGGAATTATAAGATTCTCCATATTTTGTTCATTGTTCTTGTATGTTTTTTTTTTGCAAGTCTGTGTAATTTGGGTTGTAACAAGTAAAACCAGTTTGTTGTGTATCATAGGTTTTGTGGCTGATTTGGTTGGATTGTAATGGATTATTGGAATTGGTTGGTTGTTAATGGAGTTAGTCCGGTTCAGAAAATCTTATATTTGGTGTGTTTAGAATGGATTTAGTGTCATTCTATGTTATTTCTATGTCTATGAAAGAAAAATAGCCAAGTGCATCGTAAAGGTTTTTTAAACAAAATGCATATATAATGCATATTTCACTAGTACATACCATTAATTTCTTCGTCCACAAGAGTTAAAATGCCTACTGAAATAGGAATTAAAACTTAATTGTTTAGACAATTCAAAAACATCCAAAATAGGCACACATACTGCCTCAAAAGCCATAAACAAAGGCTGAAAACTAGCCTATGAACACACAACTACTACTGGCCATCCAACAAATTGGCCTTTTCCTTCAGCCTCTGTGATTGCCTTGGGGTTGTTTGAACAACTTGAGATTGCAGCTCTTCCATAACAGCTTCTGCCATTAGTCGTTGTTCTTCAAACAAAATCTCCTACTAAAAAGAATTCAAATATTAGTATACTTGAATAAGTATGAAAGTAAAAATTTAATTGAATAGAGAACTGCAAGTTTACCTCTTCGAAATCATCATCTGTTAAGGTTTCCTTCTCAAACACAGTCTTATCATTTACTGTGTTCTTTTAGGATTGACCAGAAGCACCAGTTTGCATGTTCTTCTATTATGCCCCAGCTAGAAACAAGTACTGCACTTGTTGCTGTTGGTAAACACAATTGGAGTTGATGATTGAACTTGACTTATTTGGCTTTCATTTTCAACAACCTCACTTGTATTAGCTGTTTGGTCCTTCAAAGGACATTTCCTCGCATTATGACCCATAGAAAAATACATAGTACGCTTTGAAACCTTGCCTACTCTAGAGAGCTTCAGTGTTCTGTCTACTCATTTTTCAGTTTTGTCTAAAGGGTCCCTCTTCCTTGGCTTTTTGGGTCTACCTGATAGCCTCATCTTCATTGGGGGTAGCATAGGGGGTAATCCAGTCTTTGGCCAAAACAAAGTTCCACTAATAGGACTCACTATTGGTGCATAGATCATTTTGTAGGTGTTAACTTGGCAGACCTCACTCACATAATCCTCTACATCCTCACATATTGCAATAATGGCACAACAAGCATGAATACAAGGGATACCACACAGCTCCCACTTCCTACATGCACAATTTTTCTGGGGAAATGATTAGACTGACATTGAAATTGGGGAAAGCACAAAACATGGCAGTGTTTTTTTGGACCCAACATTTTTAGCAATGACGGATTTCCCAAATCCGTCCTGAGCTGACGTGGCAAACAATTGACGAGGCTTGCTAAATCCGTCCTGGATCCAGGACGGATTTAGCAGTGACATTTTTAAAAAATTGCCAAACACGTTCAATTTTTGCATGCCTGATATATGTTTAATTCACCAAAATGTATTCAATACACCGATAATAAATCAAACTCAAAGTGAATAAACAATATACAAAAGGTTCAATTGATTAAATTCAAATTCAATAGCCATAAGGTTCATGTAATACAATTATCAAATATTCATGAAGGCGTATACGGAAATTTTAATTTGCGATTCGACCTAAGCCAGTATCTCCGTCCCTTGTTATCGCGAACGACCGTACCATGAGCTGTGTTCTCTAATTGAACCCCTTCAGTGTCGATAAAAACCTGTTCCTCCGGTGATAGTGGCGGTTGAAGTTCAGGCTCTTCTTGTGTCTGAGTCTGATCAAGTCCGAGGGAGTACGATGGTAGGTCATCCAAGTGCCCCGCCTGCATTCCCGATGAAGAAGCACCCTGATGAGAGCCCTGATTGGCGAATGGATTACCGTCTGCAGTCCAATCATAGTTGCTGGGAATCTAGAAATCTCTCCACTGACTAGCTTCGAAATTGTCCATTGTGGATGTCGAAGGTTGTGTATCTTCGTGAGTAGATCCAATGAACCAAGAAGGGTCGGTGTGTGGCGGAGACGGAGGTATGTAAGCGTCCCAAGGCCCGGGAATATCTCCACCGGCTTGTGTACGCTGAATGGACCGATAATAAGCATTTGTCTCCTGACGAGTCCGACGACCACCCTGTCTAGCACCAACTTTACTCCGGCCTTCCACATGGGTTCTCGGGAAAGTCAATGGACGTTCTATCACCGCCTCCGATATGTCGGATGACCGCGATCTGCAACACATAGCTCTCCAGCAGCCTGTAAAGCACTCGTCAATTGCTCAGATGCCCAATTTAGAAAATTCTTTGTATCAGGGGTCGGTAATGCTGTTTGCTTTTTGTTGCAAGGCACCTGAGACCTGACTGGACGCCGAAGCCTGTAATACATAATAAACATTAGATAAACATAATTAAATATAATTATATAGCTCATAAAAAATGAAAACTCACCAAAATTTCTTCAGAAGTTGCGTTTGGTTGAAAGCCTAGGGAAGATTTGTATGAACCCTTATTTTGGGGTTATTTAATAGACGGACTGTAATCCTTTTGTAATCATCGCATGGCACAAAAACATTACCCGACTGAACACCTTCCACTACAAATTTTGTTTTTCTCTGCCACAGGGCGATGTAATCCTTGTGCAGATCATACCAGTTGTTACTTGCCACTAGTTTAACCTTGTGAAGATCACCATTCTCAACAAGTCCGGTAGTTCTAACCGCTTATGGTATAGTCTGATCATATCTAAACTGCCTCAAGACTCGATCAGGTAGATGATATTCCACAATGTCAAAGCAAATCAATGGTACTCGAGCACACACCACTTTCCGAAAGTTTGGCTCTCGAGCAACACAGGCATCTATCACTTGGGTAGAGTATGGTACCCACATAAACTACACAAACAAATAAATATATTAGCCTTCACAAAATTAATTATTACAAAATTACAAAATTACAAAAATATCAACTTACCCCTTGTCTCTCATTCATTCCATCAAGTTGATCCCGACATACCAATAATTGATGGCTTGGAGTTGCTCGAAAACTCTTAGGGCACTTCCATCTTGCCCCGAAAGCAGCACCCTCTGGTATATTCGACCTTGGAACATCCCGATTTTGAGGTTGAAAAATCGACAGACGCTCCCATGCCCACAACTGTTGAATAAATTATACTAAATTAGCAAAAGACAATAATGTACTGCACTCAAATAAATTTAAAGTGTAATTTAATACTTTACCTGAATGAGTAAACAACAACCACTGATGTCCTGTGAATCGGGTTTGGATGATATGCACATCTGATGGTAAAGATAGGTGAGCACAACACTAGCCCAGGAATAGGTGGAGGTACCAGACTCTAAGTCTCGGAGTAGAAGCAAGTATCGCAAGTGAATACGGGAAGCTGACTTGTCCGAGAACAGTAAAGTACCCATGACAATAAAAAATAAAGCCCTAGCCCTCTGGAAAACGTCGACCATACTAGCATCATTTGGCAACGGGTCTGAAATATGTGCTAGTATTTCATGCTGATTAATTGCATTTCCCTTAAAAGCATTCTCTGATGGCCGAAATCCCAAATACTCATTAATTAAACCTATCCATTTAGAGATAGTATAATTCACTTTCTCATTCATGGTCACCTCATTGCCGTTGACCCGTAGTCCAAGGAGGACCCAAACGTCCTCTAAAGTGATGGTTGCCTCCCCGCCAGACAAGTGAAATGTGTGGGTCTCGGGTTGCCATCTCTCAACTAGAGCGGTGACTAAGGCATGATCTACTTTAATATAACCTATGCGACACAACCCCCCAAAACCTACTCTATCAATAAGGTGAATTAAATCCGAATTTGTCTCTCGCTCCTAGGCAATCCAAAAATGACTATCACTTCGAATAAAAGTTAGTGGGTTGTCCAATTTATTCTTAACATTTCCTCGCCATATACTTAAAGATCGGTGATCCCGTTGTTTATATAAAACACTACAATCTAAAGGTCCGGGATGGAGGGAGGCCGGTGTAGCAGGTACATCGGACATCTAAAAATAAAAATAAACAACAAACCAATGGCATTATCAGGAATTTATCGACATTTCACAATAATACAAAATTGACTATTCAAAGTTAACTAAATTAACAAAACTAACAAAATTCGCCAAATTAATAAAGTTCACTAAATTTACGAAAGTCACAAAATTCACAAAATTAAGCAAAATACACAAAATGACAAAATTCAAATTACATAATTCACAAAATACAAAAATAAAAACAATACCCAATTTTAATAATAAATCCGAAAATAGAAAATAAAAAAAAATTGGAAGAGATTCGCTAAATTAACAAAGTTCACTAAATTTACAAAAGTCACTAAATTAACAAAATTCACAAAATACAAAAAAAAAAAAAACAATACCCAATTTTAATAATAAATCCGAAAATAGAAAATCAAAAAAAAAAAAATTGGAAGAGATTCGCTAAATTAACAAAGTTCACTAAATTTACAAAAGTCACTAAATTAACAAAATTCACAAAATTAAGCAAAATACACAAAATGACAAAATTCAAATTACATAATTCACAAAATACAAAAATTAAATCAATACCCAATTTTAATAAAAAATCCGAAAATAAAAATTTAAAATTATTGGAAGGGATTATACCTTTAAATTGTCCAAGATGGATGAAGAGGGAGTTGATTGTGGGTGTTTGAACGGAGATGGAGATGGAGTTGGAGGTGACTATGGTAGGGGTTGACAGTGGGTGGGTGGAGGTGACTATGGTAGGGGGTGACCCTGGGTGGAGAAGATTTTCGCCATTTTCACCCTTTTCTTTGCTGTTGAGACTGCTAAGGGAGAGAGGGAAGGCTGCGGGCCAAATTAGGTGTTCAGTCCAAGTCACATTTGGGAATTCCGTCATGGATCCAGTTAAATCCGTCCTGGATCCAGGACGGAATTCCCAAATGCGACCCGGGAGGACATGGCAAAATTGGTTGGAGGCTAAGACACGTTAGCTGGAAATCCGTCCTTGCTAAAAATGTTGGGTCCAAAAAAATACTGCCATGTTTTGTGCTTTCCCCAATTTCAATGTCAGTCTAATCATTACCCCAATTTTTCTTTCCCAAATTGACAGCATATTTGTCACCATAACAACCCTCAACTTGGAAATTCCCCCCACCAGCAGAATGAACAATGAAATTTGCAGATTTTTACACAAACCATCAACATATTTTTGTATTCTAGGACAAAGCTTTGATACTTGTTTATTTATCCAGTTTCTTTTTGACTCATGCCTAGTCATCAAGTAAGTCCTAATGCTGTCTATCAATTCTAAAATTGGTTTAGTCCTAGCTTGCATAATCACAGCATTAAAGCTTTCACACAAGTTATTAAGCAACATATCCCTACTCCAATGTTTTGCATTGCATGCATTGGTCAACCAGCCTTATGATCACCTTTAACTTCTCCATGTTTTTATGAACTGGTTAGAGTGTGTTGACCTCGCACAGTTCCACAACATGTCTTTCAAAGCCTGCCCAACATGCTTTTGTCTGAAGTTTTGATGAAGATGCCGAACACAAAATCTGTGTTCAGCATATGGCAGATGTTCCTCAAGTACCCCCACCAAATCCTGGTAAAAAAGTTTGAATTACAGTAAAATAATATCAGAAAAACAAACCACAAAATTTCTTCTAAAAATAGAATTAATAGATGGTATTATTACCTTTTGCCTATCAGATATAATTGTCCATTTTTCTTGTTCTGTGAAGCCAAGAACCTCCATCAAATAGAAAATAAACCATTCGAAGGTTGCAGAATTTTCTGTCTCAACAATTGCAAAGGTAAGGGGATATATGGAGTTGTTCGCATCAACCCATACAGCACTTAGCAGAATTCCTGGACGTGGTCCTCTTAAATGGCAACCATCCAATCCCAGTACCCTTCTACATCCATTGACAAACCCTTCCCTGAGAGCTCCAAGACACATATAGAATCTCCCAAACCTTATAATTTCAGTTGTTGGACAATTTGGAATCAAATGGACTGAGGATCCAAGATTAGATTTCTTAACTTTTTCACCATAGTCCCATAGCAAAGCATACTGATCACCAAAATTTTCTTGCAAAATTTGCATTGCCCTCTTCTTGGTCCTATAGGCAGTATGATCTGAAATGTTGTACTGCAACTCCTTCCAAAACTTGTTTACAAAGTCACTTATGCTCACACCATTTGTTTACCTAAAAAACTCTAAGTACCTCCTTGCCAAGTACTTAGGACCCACCAATGCAGCACCATGTGATGTTTTGCATCTGTGTCTTGCATGTAGTGTCTTTATTTGCCAATCACTTGTTTTAGGAATTGGAGATGCATAAAGCATCCATTTGCATTTCTTCCCAGAACATGCAGCCAAAACCCTACTCCGGTTGCTCATCTTAACCTTTATGAACTTTCCCATTTTCCCATTTTCACCTTGTGATTTTTTATTACCTCTTTTAGAATAGCCTTACTTGAAAATATCATTCCAAGCTTAAACCTAGGATTGAGCATGTCAATCTCAGGCATAAATCTCTCAAATTTGGGTTGATCTTCCTCATTTTCACTTTCAGAATTATGGCTTTGCAATGAATCAGAATCATAATCATCAGATTCATTTTCAGCCACAAAACACCCTCCACCATTTACAACAAAATCATCATCATTGTACTCAAAACCAGTAACATCAGAACAAAACATGCTATTAGGGGGACTAAGAGTATCAACAATAAACTCATCATCACTTATTTCCCAGTCAGATTCAGCAAACGAAGAATATTCAGATGACTACTCATAGTCAGGATCATTTGAATCAATTTCCTCATCATTAATGCATGACATGTCCCCCCCAAAAGTTAAGTTCAGCTGGATCAATCTCAACATAATAACTACCCTGAAAGTATGAATCTTCATGTTTTTTCATTTCTAATCTTTCTTTGCCTTTCTTACTCATAGACCTATTATCAGACCCAACAAAAACCTCAGCAAAGTCATCAAAAAGATCTCTTGAAATTTTTGCTTTTCTTTTTACAGCACACTTAGAACCCACCTTACTAATACTACCCTTACTCCCATTGTTTTTCTTTGAAGAATTACTGTCACACCCGGTAACCAGGGTCGATAACATGGCAGTGTCTTATTGGTTAATGAAACACCAAAGCCGAGAAACATAGTTACTAAATGGGAATTCAATTATGAAGTAATCCGAAATAAGAGTTTAACCGCGGAAACTGATTATTACAAATGAAATTGTTCAACGATACTAATAATAAAATTGTTCCAAGTAAAAATGAGTAAATAAAATAAACTAAGTTCTTTAATTGAAGTTGATTATGAGTCACTCATCATGGTCCCCTTCCCAAGCTTTAACAATATTATCAAATTGCTCATTCTCACCTGCACAGTAAAGCGGATGGACTGAGCTCCGGTGCTCAGTAGGGACCGACAATCACAAGAATCAAATAGGACAAGAACAACTAGTTAAGATAACAAATAAACTAAATAACCACGCTCTTCATGATCCAAGCACTTATACAACCGAATGTACGAAGGGCACCGTGCTCTGTCCGAACGGTACACACGAATTGTATACTTTTTAAGACACTACGAGTATAGCTACCGCTGTGACACGACTTCCCACATTTCAAGCTCAGAAATCTAGTCACGACTATACGACAATAACTGTAACGGTCCTAACACTTTGCCTTGTTAGGAAGACCCCAAGAAGTTCATATGCACTAGGTTCAGTTTCACCCCCTGAACGAACGGGTTCACGTCTTAAGGACTCATTCTACATTGTATCATCATCCAACACCTTGGACTCCACAAAACCGTTATAGTCCTAATGTTTTTCCCTCATCAGGTGAAGGTCCATGGAGTGCCACGCATGATCCCCGTGATCACCAAATTCGCACCTCATCGTGCTCACGTTTATACCTTTCGAACGAGTCCTGTCATTTAGCAGGTTCTAGACATGAGCTCAAAATAAGGGCGACGACTCGATCGACCAAAACCAAAAAGGACTAAAGCGAGCGACAACCAAATAAGACGACCAAAACGATAAACAACTAAGCAAATTTGTAAAATAGCCAATTACGATCCACGTTACACGTAATACACTTAACAATAACGAATTAAGTAATTTCAAGTATAATAACAAATTAATTCAATTTACGATTCAGATTATAACGCATTTAAATCAAGTCCAAACAGTTTATACAATATCGAAAGCAATAAACACAATTCGTGTAATTATTTCGTCAATTGAATAGTTTATCCGCTTTTATTGTGTAATATATGTGATAATTAAATGACGTAGGGGTCCCTACCTCTTACGAAGACAATTGATAATAGAAAAATCGAGACAGCACTGCCCAGTCCTACTCGCGGAGCTATAACTTCCAGCTCAGGACTCGGAATGATGTGCTGTCTGTGTTCACTCAAGCCTTATTCGATTATCTTCGAATCAGTATATTATAGGCTGAAAACCGACAAATAATGCTCCCTCAGTGATCTTTCAAAGTTCTGGACAGAAATCTAAAACTCATAAAATCTTCCCCTGTTTTTGGTGCGATATCTTTCAACTCCAAATTCGAAATATGAATCCGCTTCCTTGCTTTCGCAGCTTGTTTCATCGTGATCAATTTACGTATTAAGGTTCGTCGAAATTCGACAAATATTACTCACTCAAAAATTCACTCGAAGTTGTTAGATATATTAAAACTCAAACAAAAATCCTCTCTGATCTCTCACGTATTCCTCACATATAAAGCTACTGTTTTTAAATCATGCCTTTTGCTCAACCCACAAAGTATATATATATATATATATATATATATATATATATATATAGCTATCTAACCCCCTGCCCCTTCTACTACTATATATTTATACTATATAAATGTACCCCACGTCTCCCCATTACCCCTCTTCATCCCACGACTTGCTAACTGATGATATGCATTTCCTTTTATTTATTATATCTAATTATTCTAATCCCAATTAAAATACTAATCAATTATCTAATTAAATTACTACTGTAAGTGAAGAACAATTCTGATATAGACCTGGACTACCAAGTGGTCATGACCACTTGGTATTACATTCAGCCACATCACAGTTTTGATTAAAATAATAAAAATACTCCCCCTTTTGGTGGGCTTTTTGAGGCGTTTTTATTTGTTTTAATCAAAACATGTGATGTGGAGCCAGGTCTATATCAGAATTTTTCCTAGGTGAATCACACTTAAATCCCTTAATTACAATACGTGTACGAAACGCCCCTCACAAACGTACCTAAAAAGTAACACGTAACATGTTATAAAAATAAATAGACACGTAAACACATAATCGCGCAAAATAAATTACGCCTACGCAATAAATCACTCAAAAATAAATTAAATGTAAAATAACACATAAGCAAAAATTACGGGTTTCACAACTACCAAATTTTGGAATAGTCCATTTCATTTTAGGGTCTACAACTAGGTAAATTTCACCCACACCTTTAGACTCAGACATTTCTCCCAAGATCTTCAAGTCAATTTCTGTATGCACTAATGTCAAAAAAGGATTATCATTTGACACATCCATATTATATCAGCACTGATTAACCTTTTACAACCCAATACATTACATATCATAAATAAATCAGACAATCCAAAAGACCCAACACGCACATAATCAAAATAAGAATTCTCACCTCCGGCATATTGACTAGCTAAAGTTCTATCAAGTGTCCCTCCATAAAATTTTCCTCCATGAAAACCTTCACTGCTATTCCAGAACCAGGTTCTGCAAGAAAGAAAGAAAAAAGGGAAAACAGTGTCAAATGATATATTGCATTAAACCTTTGCAAGACACCTACCACCATTACAAAACCCTAATAAATATCAAGTACACAGACAAGAAAACAAAAACCCTACTGCAAAGTACTATATTCCAGAAAAGACGCGACCTTTAAAGCAAAAAATATCAATAAATTGCAACTACATCCACTAAAAGACAGTAGGTTTAAAGGAAAAATCCTATTAAATAAATTGTTTCCTGGAAAAGACACTACCTTTAATGGAAAAAATCAAAAATATTTAAAAATTTCAGGAAAAAGACCAAACCTTTACTGCATGTTTGGTACGCTGGAATGGAATTCCTTTCCAGGAAGAATCGGTTTCCAACCAGAATTATTTCGGAATCCTCTTTCCATTACAGCATTTGGAAGCCAAAGCCAGAATGGAATGTCGATTCCTTTTCTGTGTTTGGTAAAACTATATTTTAATGTCAGAATGGAATGGAATTAAACGAATATGACCTAAATGCCTTTTTAGCACACACACACACACAGATATATATATATATATATATATATATATATATATATATATATATATATATATATATATATATATATTACTAAGCCCTTTTCATTTTTACCATCACTTTTCGCCACGTGGCATGCTCATAATTTTTCTTCATTTTGTGATTTTTTTGTATATTTTAAATCATCTAAATTATTAAAATTAAATATTCATATTTAAATTTATAACAGTTATCTCAACTCTCTTTTATGTACCCATATTTATTACTGTTCTAGCAATTTTAGATTATTATCTTAATAAATTATTTTCAAAATTTCATGAGAATATCTATCTATCTATAATTACATTACAGGACATGTCTTCTTGATTGTTATATATTTTAGAATAATTGATTAAACATAAATGTTTTAATCTATTAATTAAACAAAATACCAATTCCATTTTCATTTATCTAATCTTATATATAAACATTGTTTTCGTTTTTAATTAATTTACTAATTTTGATTGGTTAGGAAAAATTAAATGAGTTAAATTAATTGAAAAGTAAATTTTGTCTTAATAAAATTAATTATCTCTACAATCATAAACTTTAGACTCCTAATCATCTTGGAAACCTTCTGGCTCTTAATACTAATTTATTAAATAATTGGTTTTTACTTAATTTTATAATAAGTTGATTGGTTGTGTTGATATTTTATGAATTAAATTAATTATAAAATAATATTAATTTTAATAACTTCCATACAAATCCCACTACCCCATGATCCCGTAAAATTCAACCATATCACTACTTTTAAGTCCCACTGCCCCATGATCCCTTAAACTAACCACTGTTTAATTAAAAAAAAAGTAAAAAAACTAATATTAGTTACAATTCTAATTTCATATGTTCATATTACTGTATTGAATGTTTTCTTTAAATTTTTATAATATTTCTATAATAT
Source organism: Vinca minor (assembly GCA_026122235.1). Lineage (NCBI taxonomy): Eukaryota > Viridiplantae > Streptophyta > Magnoliopsida > Gentianales > Apocynaceae > Vinca > Vinca minor. Next base: position 402,820 of record JAOCZM010000165.1, on the reverse strand, counting down.
TATCTTTTATTATTATCATTATCCTAATGAACTTCAAAATTCAATTTTAATCCTAAACCTACTGGAGTTCTAAATCTCATATCTAACTATTACTTAGTTTTACTATATCTTCAAAACTAGATCGATTTGTATGCTTATCATTTTCATTTTGTTTTCTAGCGTGTTCCCTTTTTTCTTCTAAAGGTTAGTTTCATTTATGAATTAGTTTGATTTGTATTCTTATCATTTTCATTTATGAATTGTCACCACCGTTTTATTTGTTAAAATATTTGCAGGTTGTCGGCATTAAGAAATTGCTCCATGAATTCATATCGAACCAAGTAAGCACATAACTTACATGTACTATCTTTTTTAACATGCTGAATTGAAATATTGAATTTAAAATTATTACTTCAGAGATCTTCTATTTTCTCTCTTATTGTGTGAACTTTGAATCTTTAACCATAATGTGATTCTATTTTTCTATTAAGGTAACAAAAAATCACAGCTTAAATCTATTTTTTCATTGGTTTCTATTTCTTTTTGTTTGAACAGCATTGGTTTATATTTCAATTGATCTTATTCTAATTCCATATTTTAGACAATTTTTTTATTTCAATATTGCAGGAAGGAGACCCGCCAAAAAAGGTTACATGGTTCATCATAGCATGAGGTATATGTAAATATATTTATGGTGACAAATTAAAGATAGAATTCATCTCCTGCCATTTTTCTTCTTAATTTTCTTAAATTAAGATAAATGATCATCTCTGAAAAATTATTCACTTTCCATGATATAAGAAGTGTCCTAATCATTCATAATTGCTTTAGAGCTTAATTAGATACTGGAAGTTAGAATTTTTTCAATGTCCTAGCCATGATATATAAGTAATGTTCTAAGCAAACAACCTTGGAATACTGTTGTCGTAATCTTCGTTTCGATGTATTTATTTATTAACTTTATGAAGTATTTATTATATGTTCATTATTCACATTGTATAAGTATGATGATGATTATAAGTTATTGGTGTCTTCTTTTCAAATCCTTCTTAGTTTTATCTTGAATCTTTTCTTTGAAAACCAAAGGAATTTCACTTTGTTAATGTCAGTGGACGATGAAAATGTCGTTTTTATCAAGACATTAGGGGTCACTTTGGCATGGGACGATCCTTCTGGGACTGGTCCCACGACACTCTTACATTAGTTGAGGTGGAGCCTACGTGCAAAGTAAGTCTCGCCTCAACTCATGTAAGAGGGATGTGGGGCCAATCTCACAAGGTCCGCCCTATATTAGAATTTTTCAAACATTAGACTTGCAAGGCAGGGACGAAGACAAGGGGCCGGGGGTGGCAGTCACCCCAAGATTACTAAAAATACTACTAAATATAGTATATTTTATATGTATTTTTGAATATTTTGTTAAATTCGCCACCCAATATTTTTTTTGCAGTTTTTATATGTAATTCGACATGATGTTGCATTTTTCGCCTCCAACGCCAAACTCTTACCTTCATCCCTGCTGCAAAGTAATGGCCAACAGTGCAAGACTATGTTGGAAAGTAACATCTGGAGACACATTTTATAAAGAATCATGGAGATAAATGAATGGCTTGGCCATTCATTGGAGTGCCACATTTTCAAAATCATCTCATTGTTACAAATGACTAAATCAACATGGTATATTATGTTATGATTTGTAGCTCAGTTTGTTGGAAACAATTAGAATATATAAAATTATGGATGTCCTCTCAAGATAACTATCAACACCGTCTATTAAGCACAAAATATCTAACTTTGAATTGATTAAATAAAAGTAAACTTCAAGTGTGGAATATTGGTCGAAATTCAATATTCATTAATCTTTGTCACCTGTTTCCACTTTTTTGGTGATTGTAGGAAAGGGGTAGGAAACATGACTTTTCTGCTTTTTGTGAATTGTTAATTTATCAAGGAGTACCAATTTATTTTTTTGAAAAAAAACTCTTCAAGTTTCTTTAGAGATGACTCCATATCTGTATACAGGACACACTATAATGGCACAAGCTTTCCTTCAATTTCTTTTTCTTTAGAATACAACCTAGATAATTCCATTAAACTAACTATTAAAAAAACAATTTGAAATCCTATATCTTCGTGGATATGAGCCCTTAAACTTTACCTATCAAAAATCTTGATTTTTGATGTGATTTTTATAGATGGAGCACAATACCAGACGGAGAGTGAAAAATGACCCTTCCAACTGTTATGTTGGGTTTCAAGACATTATAGAGGGAGAGTGGACAACCACTATTGATCCTCCTAAGAAATGATGATTTTTATTTTTAGCATATAGAGGAGAATGTACTCTCATACTCTTATATTGTATTGTTATTTTATAATTTCTTTTTGCACATTTATTTTTCTTTTTATGGAACTATGTATTTTGCAAAAAAACAAGTGTAATGCGTGCATAAAACAAGTCAAATTTACGTTTTAGAATTTTTAATGCAAATGTATTTCCCCTAACTTCAATTTAAATTACTAATTTTTCTTTTTAATTAAACACATTTATTCTCCGTGCATAGCACGGGTCATTAGGCTAGTATATATATATTGTAGGGCTTCACCAAAGAATGGAGCCCTTCCAAAAATTCTCAATGGCACAAGGCAAAACCAAGGCCAAAGAGGGAGTTTGGAAATAATTTTTAACCAGCAATAGACGCGTCTCGGTTAGTACCTCACTAGCTGCGTCATTGCCCCAAGCGCAAAGATTTATTTTTTGAAACATAATTTTTATTAAAATGTCAACATAGTAATAAAAATATCTTTACTTTTAAATTTAAAAATAGATTAAAACTACTACCAAGAAAAAGAAATATTTATAAAATTATCATCTATGAAATTATACTGAGTGAAATAGAATATTTAAGACTAAATATGAATACGTTGCTATGTAAAATTAACGTAATTATTAATTAAAATAGGGGTATAAATATCAGTCACTATTTATTGATGATTCCACCTTCTCCTCGAAAGGTTATTCCATAGGTTTTGGTGTGGAATGCCCTTTCCCACATCTTCCTGGAATCATCATTCCCGCGGAATGATCATTCCCACTTCAAATTGTCCAACCAAATGCCGAAATGAAAAGAAAAGTGGGAAAGGCCTTTCCATTCATTTCTATTCCCGCGTACCAAACACGCACTTAAAGAAAACAAGGGACCACCAACACTAAATATTCAAAGTAGTACAATATTCAGATTTCGCGTATATATGGACCACAACTAACTCGATTTCATGACATTTAATAACATATCAGATCTATTACAGAAAAATTAATAAAAAAACTTAAGGAATAAATTCATTTTTACCAGAGTTAGGGTTTTCATTCCATTTTTCTTTCTCTCTAAGTGTCACGAGTGCCAAAGAGGAAGGTATGACTCAACTTTTGGAGGGAAAATTCGAATAAAAGAAGAAAGAGTAATCAAGAGAAATTAGGGCTAAGTAAATAGGATTTCCTATTTTACCTAAAACGACATAGTTCCATTAAATGAACTGTGTCCCCTCAAACGGTGTCGTTTGGCCTCTCCATAAATAGATCACCTGCGAAGCAAAAGAGGAAAGAGGCTGCAAGCCTTTTCTGTTGATGAAATTCCAAGCTCACCATTCACTGTTGATTCTCTGGCTTGTTAGAGAAAGAGCTGATGTGGAGGGACCAGATCGGCATTGGGAAAGTAACCCTAAGTATATAAAGGGAACTTGCCCAATGGAGATGATATCCAGAAAATATTCAAAGTGGCTACTGCCATCTATCTTCCTTGTAAGTTCTAAATCCTCTTCTTTCTCAGAAATTCCCTCTTGTTCACTCTTTCTCTTCTAAACTGGAGCTGACCGGAATCACTTCTCTTTCAGGGATACAATGGTGTGCATTGCAGCTTTGGAAGGATTTTGAGTTTGTCATTCTTTACTGTTTCAGTTATTAGTTATTTCTTAAGTTATAGACTAGTTAACTGGGGACAGTGATCCAAGACTTGTTCTTATTTATCAGTTGTTTGGGGGAGCCCTGACTCTAATATATTCAATATTATTGAGTTGTTTCATTGGTCTTGCAAGCCTTTTGGCTGTTAGCTGATTTTGTTTGAGTATTTAGCTTTTTCTGTGTGTTAGTTTAGTCAGGGACATATCAAGTGGTATCAGAGCATCTTTCCTGCTAGGCCTTTGAGTTATGGCTAACACTAGATCTCAGACTAAGGAGGGGGTCACAGGACACTGTAGAAGGGGATAGACTAAAGAAACTAGAGGATGATAACAGGGAGTTACATGGTCATTTAGAAGATCAAATGAGGAATTCAGATCAAGTAAATCACCTTATTAAGGAGAATGATGACAAAATAGATGTGTTGAAAAGGGGTTAGGAAGGACTTCAGAAGCAATTGGGGGAAGTCATGGAACAGTTGGGGTTGCTAACTACTACTGTGCATGAGTCTAGAAGGGTAGAAATAGGGAAACAACAGGTGATGGGGCAAAGCAGTGGAGTGACTGGGTTGAGAACCACCACTCACACTCCCAACACTATGGAGTATGGTCAGGCCAAACAGCCCTTAGGAAATAGGAGGGAATGGAGGATAGATTATATGACACCCAAACTTGAGTTTCCTGTCTTTGATGGAGTGGGAGAAAGAGAGTGGAGAGGGAGGTGTCAAGATTATTTCCTCCTACACCAGGTAGCAGAAGCTGAGAAGATTACCTTAACCAAACTTAATTTTAGAAATAGGGCTTATACATGGGCTAGAGGAAGAACTGCAACCCACCCTTATGAGACTTGGGGGTAGTTTGCAGCTGCAGTATGCAAAAGATTTGGGGAAGCATATGAGAGGCAGCTTTTGGAGAATTTTAATAGGCTAAACCAAAAGGGCAATGTAGAAGAGTATATAGACAAGTTTGAAGAACTTAGGTCTATAGTGATGAGTAAGATGCCTCAGGCTGATGATGAGTATTACATGTCAGTATTTATAGGGGGGCTTAAGGATGAGCTAAGGCATATGATTAAGGTTTTTGACCTTCAAACCTTAGATGAAGTTTGTGATAAAGCTATACACCTCCAAAAGACACTAGAAGCCTTGTCCAAACCAGCAAAAAAATCCCCTGGCCTTCTTCCCACCCCTAGGCTGCACTATGCTCCTACCAAGAACTTACCAGCTACTCCCTATAACAAACATGGGGGCAAAGAGCTTTTGATGTTCAAAAGACTTTCTGAAGGGGAGTATCAGATGAGAAAAGAAAAAGGGTTATGTTTCAGGTGTGGAGATAAGTTCTTACCTGGTCATAGATACCCTAAGAAAGAATTGAACATAGTGGTAGTTGAAGAAATAGGTTCTGAGGAGGAAGAACAAGAATATATAATGTATGATAAGAGAAGCTGAGGCAAAAGAGAATGAGGAGAAGGAAGGTGAGATATCAATCAATGCTATGACTGGGAAATTATCCAATAGCACTTTTAGGATTCCTGGATGGATAAAGAAAATAAAGGTATCTATTCTGATTGATACAGGCAGTACTAGCAGTTTTATTGACAGCAAGTTGGTGAAGGAGTTAAGTTTGAAAGAGACCATGAGCAAACCTATGAAGATTACAGTTGCTAATGGGGAGACTATGAGAAGTACCGGAAGTTTGTGTAGGAAGTTTGTGTGGAAGATGGGGGAACAAGTCTATATGCAGGACTTGAGAGTCTTAGCCTTAGGCAGCAGTGATATGATCCTAGGCTTAGATTGGCTAGCTAGGTTCAGCCCCATCCTGTTTGATTTCTTGGAAGTCAGCCTCACTTTTAAGAAAAATGGGGAGGAAATTGTGTTAAAGGGTGAGAAGGAACAGTTTAAGATAGATGCTGCTAGTGCTGAATCTATACTGAAGGGATGGGATAGTGGAGACCAAATATATTTTGGACAGCTATTTGCCATAGGCACTGAAGAAGAATGAGTGATTCCTGTGGAAATAGAAGAAATCATCAAGGAAAATGAGGAAGTATTTGCTAAACCTCAAGGTGTACCACCCTCTAGGGGACATGAACATAAAATTGTGCTGACAGAAGGGGGAAAACCTTTCAAATTAAGGCCCTATAGGTACCCACACTTCCAGAAGAATGAGATAGAGAGGCTGGCCAAGAAGATGTTAGAGGAGGGAATTATTCAGCCCAGTAATAGTGAATTTACACCTCCTGTGTTGTTGGTAAAAAAGAAAGATGGGTCTTGGAGATTTTGTGTGGATTTTTGGCAATTGATCTCAATCACCCTCAAAGATAAGTTTCCCATACCTATGATTGATGAGTTGTTAGATGAGTTACAAGGGGCTTGGTACTTCACCAAGATTGACCTAAGGTCTGGGTACTTTCAGATTAGGGTGAGTCAAGATAACATCCCTAAGACAGCCTTTAGAACACACCTGGGGTTGTATGAGTTTTTAGTGATGCCTTTTGGTCTAACTAATGGACCAGCCATTTTTCAATCACTCATGAACAAAGTTTTCAGTCCTTACCTCAGAAAATTCATGCTAGTTTTTTTTATGACATACTAGTGTATAGTGCAGATTTAGAATCCCATTTGGAACACCTGAGATTGATGTTTCAAGTGCCGAAAGAACACCAGCTGTATGCCAAAATTAGTAAATGCACATTTGCCCAGAATAAGGTGGAGTATCTGGGACACATCATCAGTGGTGAGGGGGTGGGCTGCCGACCCTCGCAAAGGTGGTGAATTGGCCTTTGCCTAAGAACATAACTTTCAGTGAGAGGGTTCTTAGGTCTGACTGGGTACTACAGGAGGTTTGTAAAAAGCTATGGGGTTATAAGTAAGCCTCTTTGCAAGATGCTGCAAAAAGGAGAATTTAAGTGGTCTGAAGAAGCTGTGAAAGCATTTGAAGAGCTAAAGGCTGCAATGTGCTGCACCCCAGTGCTGACCATGCCAGATTGGAATAAACCTTTTGTAGTGGAAACAGATGCTTTTGAGACAGGCATTGGAGCTGTATTGATGCAGGAAAGGAAACATATTGCTTACCTAAGTAAAGCATTAGGGCCAAGACATAGAGGCTTATCAGTTTATGAAAAAGAGTTACTAGCTTTGGCAACTGCTGTTGGGAAATGGAGGTATTATCTTGAAGGGGGCACACTTTGTAATCAAGACTGATCATCAGAGTTTAAAGTTTCTGATGGAACAGAGAGTCACCACTACAACCCAACAGAAATGGACTTCAAAGCTTATGTGGCTTGACTTTGAAGTCCAGTACAAGAAAGGAGTAGAGAACTTAGTGGCTGATGCTCTCTCTAGAAAATAGGAGGTCAATGCCATTACCACCACCATTCCAACTTGGGTAACTGAAGTGATGGACAGCTGTAAGGAAGATGAGGAAGCACAGAGGATCATTCCTGAGTTTCTCATTGACAAAGATAAAGAGAAACCTGAAAAGTGGGACTACAGGAATGGCATCTTATACAAAAAGAAAAGGATGTATGTGGGATCCAAGGGAGGAATAAGGGAGAGAATCATTGAGGAATTGCATGCTACACAACAAGAAGGACACTCAGGGATTTAGGCAAGCTATCAAAGAGCCAAACAGTTTTTCTATTGGCCCTCCATGAAGAAGGAAATCCATTCATAGATCAACAAATGTGATACATGCCAGAGGAATAAGGAAGAAAATGTTGCCTATCCAGGCTTGCTGCAGCCCATGCCTATTCCAAAACAGCCATGCAGCAACATTTCCATGGACTTTATTGAAGGCTTACCTAAATCTGGGGAAAAGGAAGTGATCTTAGTGGTGGTCGACAGATTGACTAGATATAGCCATGTCATTGCTATGTCTCATCCTTACACTGCTTCAACAGTGGCAGAAATCTTCTTAGATCAAGTGTATAAATTACATGGCCTTCCTGAAAGTATAGTCACAGACAGAGATAAGGTGTTTACAAGCAGCTTCTGGCAGTTACTTTCAAAAGTATAGGAACTCAGCTGAAAATGTCTTCTGCCTACCATCTTCAGACTGATGGTATGACAGAGAGGGTCCACCAAACACTTGAGATGTTTCTCAGATGCTTTTGTGGAAGCAGACCCACAAAATGGCTTAACTGGTTGTCTTTGGCTGAGTGGTGGTACAATACCACCTACCACACAGCCATTCAAATGACTCTTTTTGAGGCTGTGTATGGATATAAGCCACCTACATTGTCTTTGGGGCCATACAACCTAGGAAGCAATGAAGCTGTCAAGAGCTATATGACAGAAAGATAATTGAAGGTATCTTGCAGGAAAACATTCAAAAGGCTCAGGAAAGGATGAAACAGAATGCTGACAAAAGAAGGTCTGAGAGAGAACTGGAAGTGGGAGATTGGGTCTACTTGAAGTTACAGCCCTACAGGCAAATTGACAAGCAATAGTGACAGCATAATAAATGTCCAGAACTATGAGAAGGCACCTAAAACTCTCAGGTAAGTATTTTGGCCCCTATAAGATATTGCAAAAGATTGGAAGTGTAGCCTACAAGTTGGATTTACCAGCTCACTCACAAATACACCCTGTGTTCCATGTTAGTCTTCTGAAGAAGAAGATTGGTGAGGATCAAGTGGCAAGAACAGAGCTGCCACAACTGGGACATGAAGGACAATTCAAAATCAAGCCTTTGGCAGTGTTGGAAAGGAAAATTTACAAGAAGATGAACAAGCCTGCAGTAAAATGGCTGGTGCAATGGGAGAATTTAGCCCCTAAGGAAGCCACCTGGGAAGAAGCTGATCATATGAAGGAGCAATTCCCAGATTTCCAGCCTTGAGGTCAAGGCTGTGCTGAAGGAGAAGGCAATGTCACGAGTGCCAAAGAGGAAGGTGTGACTCAGCTTTTGGAGGGAAAATTCGAATAAAAGAAGAAAGAGTAATCAAGATAAATTAGGGCTAAGTAATTAGGATTTCCTATTTTACCTAAAACGACACAGTTCCATTAAATGAACTGTGTCCCCTCAAACGGTGTCATTTGGCCTCTCCATAAATAGATCACCTGCGAAGCAAAAGAGGAAAGAGGTTGCAAGCCTTTTCCGCTGATGAAATTCCAAGCTCACCATTCACTGTTGATTCTCTGGCTTGTCAGAGAAAGAGCTGATGTAGAGGGACCAGATCGACATTAGGAAAGTAACCCTAAGTATATAAAGGGAAACTTGCCCAATGGAGATGATATCCAGAAAATATTCAAAGTGGCTGCTGCCATCTATCTTCCTTGTAAGTTCTAAATCCTCTTCTTTCTCAGAAATTCCCTCTTGTTCATTCTTTCTCTTCTAAACTGGAGCTGAACGGAATCACTTCTCTTTCAAGGATACAATGGTGTGCATTGCAGCTTTGGAAGGATTCCGAGTTTGTCATTCTTTATTGTTTCAGTTATTAGTTATTTCTTAAGTTATAGACTAGTTAACTAGGGACAGTGATCCAAGACTTGTTCTTATTTATCAGTTGTTTGGGGGAGCCCTGACTCTAATATATTCAATATTATTGAGTTGTTTCATTGGTCTTGCAAGCCTTTTGGCTGTTAGCTGATTTTGTTTGAGTATTTAGCTTTTTCTATGTGTTAGTTTAGTTAGGGACATAACACTAAGCTTCATTTCTTGAAACCTATTCAGGAAAAACACTAGAAACGAGTTGTATTTTGTTTAGACAATTCAGATTAGCTGTTAAATTCTGTGAAATTCAATAGATAGAAGAGAGGATATTAGGATTCGTCGTTTGGTTTTTAGCTAATAAAACCCTAGATTCACGGAAGTATTATTTTTATAGGCAATAGTTATTTCGGGTCAATTAGATGGACATTCTTTTTGCATTCGGAGCATCAACGGGTGGGTCACAAATACGGACCATCGTATTTTAGGGACTAAAATACCTCTCACGTGGTCGGCACGTGAGGGGAGACTTGATCAAAATTGACGGAATAGTCATCGGAATCCAAATACAGCGACCTATAAGTTTTTGATGGCTAAATGTCGAAGAAATAAATATTTTCGGCCGTAACCCGGAATAGTGAAATACTTGATGGCCATTTAGTGCTTTTAACCAAGCTACCATAGGATCATAATTTATAAGATAGTAATGTTAATATATAAGTTAATGGAATTTGCATCCTTAAATATAAAAGGTTAATTATTAGAGTTCAAAAATATATAAATATTGAGAAAATAAACTTTTACTTTGAAATAAATTAACGGATGATATGCACTAAATAGCCACAAACTATTTCAAGATTTCATACGCCTTTTGTCCATAAATTTTTTGCGGGGCACTGATTATAGACTCCGGCCATTTTTTTTTTTATATTATGCCTGAAAATATAAAAATACAAATATATCTCCAATTGAAACCTTTTAACCCGATCCCATTTGCACTACCTCCTTCTGACCCGACCCATTTGTACTTCCTCATTCTTCCCCCCAAAAAAACCACCAAAATAAGCTAATTTTGGTGGGGGTTTTCAACTCCGACCACCACCACATCCCAAAACCATCCTCCACCTGCAAATTCAACCATTTCTAATCATTCCCATCTCTTTCTCAAGTTTAAACCATTCAAAATCAGGTATTGGGGATGAGAAATTTAGAAAACCATTTAAGAAAAATCAAATTTCTCCGACCCCACCACCACCCATCATATCTTAGGACTAACCAAATTGGTACAAGAAAATCCAACCAACTCAAACTCACCGTTAGATCCAAAATTAATCAAATTCAACCATTTTCTTTCAATTGTTCATGGTTGCTAACAGCCAATGGCGGAGCCAGGAATTTCTCATAGGGGCGAATTCTTACTGAAATTTTTTAGGGGGGGGGGGGTGGCGAAATACAACATTTATAAGAAAATATCACAAAAATAATTTTTTCCTAAAGAAAATTCGTCATTTCTGAATTTTTTTTTGGAGAGGGGTGGGGGGCCCTCCTGCCTCCATGAAGCTCCGCCACTGCTAACCGCGCAATCTATTCGACTATTTCTTGGGACCTTAGATAGTTCAAAAATTGATTCTTAATATAAGGCATTAATTGTATCTGTTGGGGTTATCAGACAGAGTTTAATGTGCGCACATCGGAATGACAACAACGTAAATGCTGAACTGAAGAAGAATCAAGATACCGAGAATTTTTTACGTGGAAACCCTCTTTAAATCAGAGGGAAAAATCACGGGACTGTTTCCGAAAAGTATATCACTATGTGGTAAATTTAATACAGAAAATATTGAGTAACTCACACTCACTAAATTTTCTCTCCTCAGATATAATTCCGGTACCTCACAATTTTACCACTCCAGTACCCTCAAAATGAATACTAATTTCCCACACTAAAAATTGGTGTGACTAGAAACATGTGTAACCGTTACAAAAACAAGTATTTTTTCCCTTACTAGAAAATAGGTGTTTCTGTCACAAAAACATGTGTTTTACTAGAAACAGTTCACCCTACCAAGGTCAGTGCAACCTTCAGCTCTGATACCAGTTGTTGAGGTCATCAGACAGAGTTTAATAAATGCGCAGCGGAATGACAGCAACGTAAATACTGAACAAAAGAAGAATCAAGACACCGAGAATTTTTAACGTGGAAACCCTCTTTGAATCCGAGGGAAAAACCACGGGACAGTCTCCGAAAAGTATATCACTATGTGGTAAATTTAATTCATAAAATATTGAGTAACTCACACTCACTCAATTTTTCTCTCCTCGTATATAATTCCGGTACCTCACAATTTTACCACTCCAGTACCCTCAAAAGGAATACTAATTTCCCACACTCAAAACAGGTGTGACCTCACCGAGAAATTTCTCAGCTATCTAATATTTTCTCCATAGCATACAAGTGTGTTGCTCTCGTTTTGGTGTGTTTCTTCAGCTCAAAGATTAGCTCCTTTTATAGAAGAAGCTTTGGAGACAATCTCCACACAAAATGGTGGGCTGCTCCCTTGACCAATCACTTCCCTCAAAATAGGGCGGCGGATTCCGGCGGAGTCAAATCTGCCATTTACTCTAGTCTTGTGCCAACCATCACCAACATCACTAAATGATGAATAGTAACTTTGACCATGAGCTCTACTCTACAATCTCCCCCTGCAGCTCACATTGGGGAATTACTCCAGTAATAGTAAAAAACAGTCCATGCCAGCCAAGCCAACACACAGATCGAACTTTCCCCGAGGAACATGTTTTGTTAGCATATCAGCAGCGTTCTTGTCGGTGTGAATCTTCTTCAACTTGAACAACTTTTCCTCCACAGCATCACGTAACCAGTGATATCTGATATCGATATACTTTGTACGCGAATGGTACATAACATTCTTACTCAAGTCCAAAGCTCTTTGACTATCACAGAAAATTTCGGAACCATTATGCTTCATTCCCAATTGTTGAAGGAATCTCTTCAACCAGAGAATCTCTTTCCCTACTTCAGCAACAACAATATACTCTGCTTCAGTTGTAGATATGGCAACACACTTTTGCAATTTTGACTTCCATGAGATGGCTCCCCCTGCAAAAGTAAATAAGTATCATGAAGTAAATTTCCTACGATCCAGGTCTCCAGCCATATCTGCATCTGCATAGCCTTGTAGAATAGGTTCTCCTCCTCCTAAAATGTAAACACATTTTGGGGCTACCTCGTAGTACATTAAAATCCATTTGATAGCTTCAAAATTATCTTTTCCTGGATTTGAGAAAAATATGCTAACCACTTCAACCGCATGAGCAATATCCAGTCGGGTACACACCATTACATACATTAAACTTCCAACTGCAGAAGAGTAAGGAACTTTAGACATGGCTTCCTTTCCTTCAGGTGTAGTTGGACAACTTCTCTTGCTAAGTTTGAAATGGCTGGCCAATGGTGTACTAACTGGTTTAGCATTCATCACATAAAATTTCTATAAGACTCGCTCCATATACTTTTCTTGAGATAACCAGAGTTTTCTGGCTTTCCTATCTCTCCGGATCTGCATTCCAAGAATTTTTCTTGCATGGCCTAGATCGTTCATATCGAAAGACATAGAAAACTCCTTCAAATCCCGATCATTTGCTTGTCTTGACCTACAATCAACATGTCATCTACATACAGCAAAAGAATAATGAACTTGCCACCAGGAAATTGCTTGATATACACACAATGATCTGTGTCAGTTTTGGTATACTTATGACTTACCATGAAAGAGTCAAATTTCTTATACCACTGTCGAGGAGCTTGCTTCAACTTGTAGACCATTTGCCCATCCCTTTGAAAACGAATCCTTCTGGCTGTTCCATGTAGATTTCCTCCTCCAAATCTCCATGGAGAAATGCTGTCTTGACATCAAGTTGCTCTAGTTCAAGATCCATACTGGCCACCATTCCCAGTAATACCGTTATTGAACTCATTTTCACTACTGGTGAAAAAATCTCGTCAAAGTCAATCCCATGCTTTAGAGAAAACCCTTTGATCACCAGTCGAGCTTTGTATTCAGGAACTTGTCATCGTCTTTCTTCAGCTTAAACATCCAATTGTTCTTGAGTTCTCTCCTTCCTTTAGGAAGTTATACCAAATCATAGGTGTTGTTCTGATGCAGCGAATTCATTTCTTCATGCATAGCTTTAACCCAGGAGTCTTTGTCATTTAAAGACTGGACCTCATGAAAAATCTCCGGCTATCTGTCATCAGTAATCAGAACATAATCCTTCGCAGAATATCTTGTAGATGGCATGAGTGGTCTGGTAGATCTCCTTGGTTGAGGTTCTACCTGTTGTGACGACTCCGCTTCTTGCGTCTGCTCAGCACCTTCTGGTGGACTGCTCTCATCTACATTTGACACTTCTTGTTCTGAATCTTGGGCTTCCTCCCATTCAGTGACACTTCTGAATGGAGTACCCATTGGAAATTGATCGCCAATATCTGTCTCAGAAGCTCTCTTGGATTCCTGACTTATCTCCAAGTATCTTATCCCTTCATGTTCAAAGAACACTACATCTCTACTTCTGACTGTCTTTTTCAACTTTGGATCCCAGAGTCTATATCCAAATTCCTCATTACTGTATCCAACAAAGATACAGGGAATTGTCTTGCCATCGAGTTTCGATCTCTGTTCTTTTGGGACATGCATGAAAGCTTTGCAGCCAAACACTTTCAAATGATGGTATCTTACATCCTTTCATGTCCAAACCTTCTCTGGTATTTCAAATTTCAAAGGAACTGATGGTGACCTGTTTATCAGATAGACCGCCTTGTTGACATCTTCTCCCTAGAATGATTTAGATAAATTCGCCATTCTGAGCATATATCGAACCTTTTCGACAATTGTCTGGTTCATTCTCTCTGCAACTCCATTTTGTTGTGGAGTGCCAAGAACTGTCTTCTCATGTCTTACACCATGGCTGTTACAATACACCTTGAACTCCCGGGATGTGTATTCTCCACCATTGTCACTCCGTAGACATTTCAGCTGTAATCCGGTCTCTTTTTCCACCATCGCATGAAACTGTTGGAAGTATTTGAATACTTCATCCTTTGAGCGTAACAAATACACCCAAGTTTTCCTCGTGGTATCATCAATAAATGCCAGGAAGTATTTATTACCTCCAACTGACTCTACCTCCATTGGATCGCAAACATCAGTGTGTATCAACTCCAACTTCTTTGTCCTCAGTCTCAAATTGCTCTAAAATTAAACTCAGTGATGCTTCTCGTATAAACAGTGTTCACAAGGGTTCAGTGTTTCACTTTTGGTCATTGGAATGAGGGACTGTTTCGCCAAAAGTTGCAACCCTTTTTCACTAATGTGTGCCAACCTTTTGTGCCATAAATCTAGTAAAGCATCATCTTCAACTGCATTTAGTTGACCTTGACAAATCTTCATGTTTGTTTGGTACAGCGAGGAACACAATTTTCCTCTTGCTACCACCAATGATCCTTTGGTGAGTTTCCATGTATCTCTGCCCATATAATGCTCATATCCTTCTTTATCCAGAGTGCTTGAAGAGAGTAGATTCATCCTTGGATTAGAAGTATGCCTTACATTTCTGAGTGTTACTGTGCAGCCCATCTCTGTTTGAACGAGAACATCACCGATTCCAACAATTTGGGAAGTACTTTTGTTTCCCATTTCGATGGATCCGGAAATCCCTGCAACATACCATGTAAAGTATTTCTTCTTGGGAACACAATGAAATGAGGCTCTAGGATCTACGATCCATTCGGCTTCAAATGACAGCAGTACCATCGTCGACTGCCTACTTTTTTTCTTTCTTTTTGAGAAGTCTGTAGTCCTTCTTCATGTGTCCAAGTTTCCCGCAGTTGTAACATTTTATTCTGATTTTGGACTTAGATCTCCCTCTGGACTTGAATATGTCATGTTCCCAATTTTTACTCCGACTCCTATTTTCTATAACAAGATCCTCTGCGTCATTCTCACGTGCATATTTCGAACAAATTTCTTCATTATGCAGTCTGTTTTTCACCGTATCCAACATCACTTTCCCATCATGTGTTGAGTTGGTTAAGGAGACCACCAGGGGATTCCAGGACTCGGGAAGAGATCCTAGAACAATTATCGCCTGTATATCGTCATCTAGTACTTGTCCTGCCGATGACAGTTGTATTACTAGGCCATCAAATTCATTCAGATGCTCCGCAACTAACTGTCTCTCTTTGAGCTTCATTTTCATTAGTTTCCTCATAATGAAAACTCTTCCTTGGGCATTCTTTTCCTGGTACATGCTTTTCAAGCTTCTCCTAAAGAACATGTGGATCAGTTTCTTTGGAGACATTATTGAAAACAAAAAGATCGACATTTTGGCGTATATAGTGCCGAGAGCTTTCTTTTTCAACCTTTCCCATTCTTCTTTCGACATCTTCTCCGGCTTGGCTGCATCACCTTCAATTGGCTCATATTGATCTTTGCAATTGAGGTAATATTCCATCATTGTCCTCCATATAGAGTAATTCGATGAATTTAATTTCAACATGGTTCCAGTACTGGTTTCCACTATCTTTCTGAAATGTCAGTTCAAAAAAACAAACAACCAATAGCTACAATAACCATAAATTAATCAGCCAACAAATTAGAAAAAAAAAAATTAAACAGCGCAAAACAGGTGTAACCGTTACAAAAACAAGTGTTTATCCCTGACCAGAAACAGGTGTAACCGTTACAAAAATATGTGTTTTTCCCTGGACCAGAAAACAGGTGTTTCTGTCACAAAAACAGTTGTTTTACCAGAAAACAGTTCACCCTACCATGGTCAGTGCAACCTTCAGCTCTGATACCAGTTTTTGGGGTTATCAGACAGAGTTTAATATGCGCGCAATGGAATGACAGCAACGTAAATCCTGAACAGGAAAAGAATCAAGACACCGAAATTTTTTAACGTGGAAACCCTCCTTGAATCAGAGGGGAAAACCATGGGACAGTCTCCGCAAAGTATATCACTATGTGGTAAATTTAATTCATAAAATATTGAGTAACTCACACTCACTCAATTTTTCTCTCCTCGGATATAATTTCGGTACCTCACAATTTTACCACTCCAGTATTCTTAAAAGGAATACTAATTTCCCACACTCAAAACAGGTGTGACCTCACCGAGAAATCTCTCAACTATCTAATATTTTCTCCATAGCATACAAGTGCGTTGCTCTCGCTTTAATTGGCGTGTCTTCTTGGTGTGTTTCTTCAGCTCAAAGATGAGCTCCTTTTATAGCAGAAGCTTTGGAGACAATCTCCACACAAAATGGTGGGCTGCTCCCTTGACCAATCACTTCCCGCAAAAGAGGGCGGTGGATTCCGGCGGAGTCAAATCTGCCTTTTTCTCCAGTCTTCTGCCAACCATCACCAACATCACTAAATGATGAATAGTAACTTTGACCATGAGTTGTACTCTACCGTATCCTCGTTTATGCTTTGTTGGGGAACCTTGGATAGTTTGAAAAATTATTCTTAATAGGACGAATATTGAAATTGCTTTTTTTGGAGTTGTTGTTCTTGTGATTTTGAGTTGGGTTTTTTTAAGGGACATTTGGATTGGGTTTTTGGGTTTATTTTTGGTGGATTTTGAATGATGAATTATAGTTGGAAAATTGGTTGTTTTTTTGTTTTTGGATTAGAGGTAGTGATTGATGCCAATGTTCCATTAGATTATATTGAAATTTTCGTTTTTCATTATATGCATTTTTTGGTCTGCGTATTTGCATTTTGGGTTCTTCACTTTTTCATTTTTTGTTCTGCATTATATGCATTTTTTTTTTTTGTTGCTATAATAGGAAAATTCATTATATAATTCTCAGTATTATGCATTTTCTATCTCCACGTTTGATATTTTTGGTGACCAAAAGGTAGAATTATATGCATTTTTGGGAAGGGTTGGGTGGGGGTTGAAGAAGAAGAAGAGGTAGGCTGTAATGGAGGTCAGTTTTTTGGACAATAATACTCCTCACGTGGCTGACACATGAGGGTTTTGTTTAAAAAACATTTGTCGGAAATCACCTTAGAGTTCCGTAAAAGGTTTTTAGCCAAAATTCACAAGAGTAATTATTTTGGTCCAATATATGAAAATTCGAAATTGTTATGAAATATCAAATAATTGAGTTCTTATGGATTTCATAACCCCTTCTACTTTATGGATCCCCTAACTCCCCATTGATAGAGGAGTTACAAGGAGTCCATAACCTCCCATTGATGAGTCCACTAACCTACCTATTGATGAGAGGTTTCATAACCTATATTTTTCCTCCTTATAAATAAAGAGTTTTTGTTGATGTAAAGGAGAGATATGAATAATATAGAAGCACTTATACCATCTCTTGTCTTTTGTTCATTCTCTTTAGTTTATTTTTTAGTTTTGTGGTGAAATTCATTCTAGAATTTCATCCATTTTATAACACGTTATCAGCATGAGCCTCTACCGTTAGCTGATTAGATTTGTGAGACTTTTTATCTCCTTGGTAGGTATTCAGTCCGAATTATTATGTTCATATATGTATTTGAGTTTTGTATACGATTTTCTGCATCTTGAATATAATGGGCCTATTATTGAGGTTGAAGACTTGAGGGAAGATGTTAAGGTAAGTTGTTTATATTCTGAAGGTTAATTTAATGGCTAATCATGGTAAACTTGAATTTACAATTCTTGAGATCAACGAGAGATATTACCTATCATGGATGATGAAATCCATTTGGAGAAAATGGGTCTTGAAGATACCACTGGAAAGCATCAAAGCCACTTAATTGATTGCTAACAAATCTTGAGAAAATATACAATCACAAGAAGTTGGTTGTGATGCAAAATGCTAGTTGTGAACAAATATCATTGTAGCTCATAATTTTGAATATATCAAGATTTATCATGTATATAATTTCTTCATGTTGGAGAAAATATGACATGTAATTCTTTTCTCATACCTCAAATATGCTCCAGAAGTAGCAATATTGAGAATAAATGTTTTAGAAAATATGAAAGTATTATGAGTATATCTTCTTGAGATTAACTGAGAAAATGAGTTATCGATGATATATTGAAAGCTTCGACCATCTTATTTTATGTCATTCCGTGAAGTGAATGAATTAGAATATATGATTCATTTATGAAATAATTTTGGTTCATGTCATGATTTTAGTAGACCATGTTAAACATGACTCATTGAGTTCAATAAAAAATAATTTTTTACCCGAAGTGAGAAAATAATTAGAGATGGAAGAGAATATATGATTCCAACATTTAATGAAAAATTGATAAGATATGTTTTGTCACGTACCTGTAGTATGTTGGACATATGCAACATATTTTTGTCGCCAGATAAAAGAAAGGGAAATAAGATCACGGCCTGTAAAAGGAAATTGCAAAAGATCACAAAAAAATAACAGTTGGCGGACTTGGGATGAAAAGATCTCAACATGGAAGTGGAGAACAGGTTCTATCAATAAGATGAATGGCTCAAAGTAAATAAAAAAATTCAAAGTTAGTTAGAAGATACCAAGATCATGATTACTAACAGTTAATTATATATTTGTATTAGATTTTGTCAATTATATATTACATATTTAATTTCACATATTATAATATTATTTGGTTTGTTTTACATTCAAGAATAATAAATATATAATATGTACACATTCGGGATAAGTGTCAAATACCAAGTTCCAGAAGAACCACTTGATTAAACAGCTCCAGAAGAATTATTTGTTTAAAAGCTCCAGAAGAATTATTTGTTTAAAAGCTCCAGAAGAGCTAATTGAACTAAAGGGTTACATATCAACATGTAAATACACGACTCTCCATAAAGTCTCTTAGAAAATTATTTTGATATTTTTCATAGTGAAGATTATTTGGAGACATTGGATTGAGTAGTGTTTTAAATCTTTGTGTATTACTAATATTATTTAAGAGAATAAATTTATATTAGAGAAATCGTCATTTCTCTTTATTGGCCTATATTGCCACAAAATTTATTTAGTTAAGATATTTTATTGAGTAAACCTGAAGTTTGCCGATTCAGTTGTTGGCATGACCGGTCCCGGATCACAAAAATACGAAACATAATTAAAAATTCATGGAATATGAAGGAACCAAAAGTTTCCTTATCCGATGAATTCTTTTGCGCTACTTATTTCAAGGAAAATTGATATAAGGATATAACCAGTACAACTCGGGGTTGAATATGTTCATAGAATTGAATAAATAGTCGATCGACTCGCAACCTGAAGTTTGTGATACATTGATAATGAGCTCAAATTTTATATTCAACAAGTGACATAATTTGTCTCGAGTATACTGGTGTCATCATATGAAAATTTGGTAGAATATTTTTATACACTAAATGGTCTTGTATAACCATAAGTGTCTTGAACTTGTTGATACGAATTATTTTGTAGCTTTAGCTCGTATTTTTCCAACAAGAATACTGTGAATTCTCCTCTATTAAATTAGTTTCTGGTCAGGAACTAATTTTTTCCCTCTCCCATCTAAGAGTTAAATGTGCGCTACAAAGTAGTAGTCACCACCAATAAAGTATTAATATGGGACCTTAAAGATGTTAAGAATATATCTTGGGTATGAAATATCAAGAGGAGAGATTTAATGTATAACCGGATAAAAATATGAGTTTGTGTCTCATCTTGATCCTCAAATACTTTGAACCAGAAGTTCAAAGGATAAGCCAAACATATTTACTTACCAAAATCCGGCTAATAAGGCTCCTATTTGACGTCCTTGAAGGGCGATCTACCACTGCTGATAAGTATGAGACACAATTGAAGTGTGGTAGACTAGACGGTTCCAAATATTAAAAAAAAATTCCTCGCATATAAAAAGGAGTAAAGATTTAGATGGTCCTATATGTAATATCTCCAGAAGAGATTCAGGTACCTGAAAGTTGAGATAATGAAATCTCTACATAATGTCATGATTGGGAACTATGGAACTGCGAAAGTGTAAGATATGATAAGTATTAATGCGCACAAAATGTGAATCTAAAATGAGGATCTAGATTCAAAGTCTGCAGAAACAAAATTTTGATATTCGAGAAAATTAGCCAAAATAGATTATATATGAGTTCGCATGAGAAATATGAAAAGTCCGGACAATTAACATGTACACCATAAGTGTATGATATTCTCAGTATGGATGATACACTTGAAGTGTATGGATAGCGGGACAACAATGCGAACTATAAAAATGTAAACATCACCACTAGTGGTTGTTCTTCTTAAAAGTCTGGCAATGGTTAGAAAGAAAGAAATTATCAGGTGGTGGATGCAAGTATGTTTGTGTTTTAATAGCGTAAAGAATACTTAGCACATATATGAAGTCTTTGAATGATTTGATATGCCTAAAGCATATCCGTAAATTGTTCATGAAGAACGTAACATTATTTCCTTAGTGAAAATCTATCAAAAATTATATGATAGTGTCAATGTCCATGTATAAGGAAATTTGGATCGGATTTAGTTATTTGCCACATACAATTCTTTGTCTATTGACGAAAGATGCCTAAATGTCTAATTTGCTAATGAACATTATTAGTTAGTGATCTCCATATGAGGGGGAGAAAATCGGCAATGTAAAGGACTTTATTTAGGAACATCATTATCTTAATCTACGCATTAGGCATTAATGAACCAAAAGTTCATAACTTATTCATTTGCAAAGCATTGCAAATACATTATCTAATGCATTTATAGACTCTATAAGTAGATGTCTCCATATGTGGAATCTGTTCCAGTAGGATAACGTATTAGTTATGTAGCCAAGGAGCATGCCTGAAGCGTGATTGATATATTAAGTCTTAGCATATAAGATCCTTGAAAGAAATGACTATATATTTATCAAGATGTTCCTCCTAAATATGTTATAGTAGCAAGTGATTGCAGAAGGAAAAATTATGATCTCGGGTTTTAGAAATTCATGATTTTTCTTGATTTTACAATCAGACATCCAGAAGATGATATATATGGACAACGAACATCCTTTAAGCATCCTAGACTCCTAGTATTTGTCTAATCGTTAGATATTACTAAATATCACTCGCTATCGCGAAAGGAAGAATGAAGAACTGCTCGGTCCCAAAGTGCCATATTTTGTGCTATTGGAGCATTAATGTATCTTGAAAATACTATTTGTCCTGATATTTCATTTGTAATGAAATTCTTTGCAAGTGGATGACGCTTAGGGTTGAGATTCGATGATTCATCAGAGGGAGAAATCTCTATGATATTGTATGAGAATAATACAGCTTGTATAACTTAATTGAAAAGAGGATATATGAAGGGATATATTACAAGATCTAATTTCACTAAGTTTTCATTTATAAAGAGGTGAAATCGATTTGCTATAATGTGATAATCTAGAAGATTTATTCACTAAGACATTACCGACTTCAACTTTTAAGAAGTTGATTTATAAGATTGGCATGTGTCGGCACAATGATCTTAATTCTTAAAAGATCTAGTCAACGGGGGAGTAAAATATAAAGAAGGATGTACTCTTTTTCCTTCACTAGAGAAGTTTTTTTCCCACTGGGTTTTTACTCTAGTAAGGTTTTAACGAGGCATATTCTTTATGTTAAGGACTCCAAGGGGGAGTGTTATGAAATATCAAATAATGGAGTCCTTATGGATTCCATAACCCCTTCTACTTTATGGATCCCCTAAATCCCCATTGATAGAGGAGTTACAAGGAGTCCATAACCTCCCATTGATGAGTCCACTAACCTACCTATTGATGAGAGGTTTCATAACGTATATTTTTCATCCTTATAAATAAAGAGCTTTTGTTGATGTAAAGGAGAGATATGAATAATATAGAAGCACTTATACCATCTCTTGTCTTTTGTTCATTCTCTTTAGTTTATGTTTTAATTTTGTGGTGAAATTCATTCTAGAAATTCATTTATTTTATAACAGAAATAGTTTTTGACTATTTAATGCATAACACTCTAAATTAAAATGAAAAAATACTTCCAATTTGGGACGAATGAAGTAGTACTCCAAATTGAAGGAATAGAATTGCGGCTATTGAGGGATTGTTTGCAAAAAAAAATTTAATTTTTTTGCAAATTGAAGACCGGAAATTCCAATGTATTTGCTAGGGTAGAAAAATCGAAACCGATCTAAATTAATTTAAATTGATTTTTTCGTTTGAGCGATGCATTGAATTGATTTCTGTTTTAGCGGTGCATTTAAAAATTTATTTTCATTAATGTGTTTTCTTTATTGTGTTTAACTTGTGAAAATAATAGACATATTTTTTTTTAAGCTAAATAATTATATAAAGAATTTTTTGTTTTATATTTTATAATCAATATATTTTGTGATGACAAAAACCGAACAACCAAACCAAATAGATACAAACCGAATGCATCAGTTTGAGATTTTAAAAGGTTTGGACTATTTTCAAAATTCTCAAAACGAATATTTTCAAAATTCTCAAAATGTGAAACCAAACCATGAACACTCATAGTATTTGCATTGATTTGAATCTTCTTCTTCATTTTTATTTCTGAATATTTGGATCTTCTTCTGTATATCTAAAATATATTTCACTTTTTACATAATTATTAAGATTTTTTCGCATATAATTCATTTATGTTTTTAATATAGAATCTAAAAACAAAAAGTTAAAACCCCAACAGAGAATATGAGATATTTGTCAGCTCGTGACTAAGGCAGAGAATGAGGTTATTAAATAAGACAAATAATCTAAAAAAGTCTTTTAACCAGTATATATTATCATTGCAAATGAATTTGTTTGACCTGAAACAAATAAAGCGAGATAATAGAAAAGTAATAATATGAAAGAAAATAAAAGAATATCGTAAATTTACATGGTTCGTCAATTGACTTGTCCACATAGAGGAAATCCAAAACACTGGAGGAGTGTGAGGTTCTCTACTGTATATGGTTAAAAAAGGAGCCTCAAATTATTTGTTCTATATGTTGTAAATGAATGACCAGCCAGCCCCAACCCATTTAGTGGAGGCCTATAGGCCCATGAACCAAAGGTCTTGATCTCTATAAATAGAGACCTTTGATTCATTTCAATACACACCTATTTCTCTTCTCCTCTCTCAATTATCTTCTCCATTTACTATTCTTATAACACGTTATTAGCACAAAGCTCTACCAATTTGTTTTGAAAGAAAATTACTAGGTTTGTTATTATAATTTTTCTATAGATCGCTTTGATATTGTGGCTTCAAATCAATTGAAGTATACAATAGATCTAACATCTCTATTTGATTTAAACAAAAATATAATAGAATCATATTTCTGCCGCCTGGTTTGTACATTCAATAATATCATATCTCAATATAGGACATCATGTTATACATACACAATACCATATTTCATCATCATGTTATAATATCATATTTCTGCAGTATGTTATACATTCAATATATGACATCATTTTCTATACAGTTTATTAAAAAAAAAACAGAAACGAATCAGCATGCATGATTTTGGATGGTGTTTTGGTTTTTTTTTATGCATAATTTGTCTCATTGACTTTTGATATCATGATTACGTTACTTGAAGGAAAAAAACGGACTTGGTGCATGATTTATAACTGTTACTAGTTGATAGCATATTAATTGTCATATATAAATGATTTATAAATGTTACTGGTTGGTGCATGATTTATGATTTTTGATCGCTTTTATATGATTTATGACTTTTGTTATGGCAGCAATCAACATTCCATGATTCACTATTCAAAATATATATATATATATATATATATTCATTTATTATTATTATTATCTAGAATCTTTAAAAAAAACATCATTATTCTCGAAGAATATTGCACGATTACTCTCGAAGTAGTATTTATATATAAATTAATAATATTAAATGTTCTTGAAAAACATCATCTAATATTCCCTCGAAGAATATTATTTATTCCTCGAAGAATATTATCACTATAAATTAATTATTTATTCCTGAAGAATATTATTATCCATTAATTATTTTACTCCTGGGGGAGTATATTGTAATTTAAAATTACTTGAAAAATATTGAAATATTGTTCTTGAAGTAACAATTATTTAAAATAATATTATAATTCATAAATTTGTATTATGCTCATAAGGTAGCATTTTTTTGAAAGTAATTGGTTATGTTAGTATAATTCCTGAAGGATAATATATGTCCAGCTGACATTGTTTATTGTTTTTGATAGATTTTCAAATGGCAAATATCACCAACTTGGATTTCGTTGCACTCGACATATCAGGCAAAAACTACTTGTCTTGGATCCTTGATGCAGAAATTCACCTTATATCAAAAGGTTTGGGGGAGACACTGAACGAAGGAAATACAGAAAGTCAACAGAATCGTGCAAAGGCACTGATCTTCCTTCATCACCATCTCCATGACGGCCTGAAAGTCGAGTATCTCACTATCAAGGACCCACAATTACTATGGCAAAATCTTAAAGAAATGTTTGACCATCAAAGGTGATGAGAACTTATATACGGATCCTTTAAAGAATGATGAGGTTTGGGTAATGTCTAAAAGGAGATATAGGAGGCAAGATTTAACATCACATCACTCATTTTGGAGGCCCAAAAGACTCAAAAGAATGAAGACTATCACAACTTGGATAAACAATAAATTCAGCTTTGTGACAGTTTGATGTAATTGTCATAACTTGCGATCCAGGAATCCAATGAAGCTCATTCTAGATGATATGGAAAGATAAGAGGCATATCTACAACTTTCATGAAGAACACAAGATCAGATTATGCCTTTATGAAGTCCTAAATTGTCGTGCAACTTATTACACCATGCTGTCCAGATTTTCAGCGAGAATTAATCTTGTTTTTTAAAGTTTAGCATTTATTTAATTTCCAGATTTTAGTATATTATTAAATTCAAAATATTATTTAAATGCTAAACTTTAAAAAAACAAGATTAATTCTCGCTGAAAATCTGGACAGCATGGTGTAGTAAGTTGCACGTTATTAGCACAAAGCTCTACCAATTTGTTTTGAAAGAAAATTACTAGGTTTGTTATTATAATTTTTCTATAGATCGCTTTGATATTGTGGCTTCAAATCAATTGAAGTATACAATAGATCTAACATCTCTATTTGATTTAAACAAAAATATAATAGAATCATATTTCTGCCGCCTGGTTTGTACATTCAATAATATCATATCTCAATATAGGACATCATGTTATACATACACAATACCATATTTCATCATCATGTTATAATATCATATTTCTGCAGTATGTTATACATTCAATATATGACATCATTTTCTATACAGTTTATTAAAAAAAAACGAAACGAATCAAAGCATGCATGATTTTGGATGGTGTTTTGGTTTTTTTTATGCATAATTTGTCTCATTGACTTTTGATATCATGATTACGTTACTTGAAGGAAAAAAAACGGACTTGGTGCATGATTTATAATCATACTAGTTGATAGCATATTAATTGTCATATATAAATGATTTATAAATGTTACTTGGTTGGTGCATGATTTATGATTTTTG
The DNA here is from genome assembly GCA_026122235.1 of Vinca minor. Taxonomy (NCBI): domain Eukaryota; kingdom Viridiplantae; phylum Streptophyta; class Magnoliopsida; order Gentianales; family Apocynaceae; genus Vinca; species Vinca minor. Next base: position 376,844 of record JAOCZM010000165.1, on the reverse strand, counting down.
ATCGCTTTTATATGATTTATGACTTTTGTTATGGCAAAGAATCAACATTCCATGATTCACTATTCAAAATATATATATATATATATATATATATATATATATATATATATATATTCATTTATTATTATTATTATCTAGAATCTTTAAAAAAAACATCATTATTCCCTGAAGAATATTGCACGATTACTCCCCAAGTAGTATTTATATATAAATTAATAATATTAAATGTTCTTGAAAAAACATCATCTAATATTCCCTCAAGAATATTATTTATTCCCGAAGAATATTATCACTATAAATTAATTATTTATTCTCGAAGAATATTATTATCCATTAATTATTTTACTCCCGGGGGAGTATATTGTAATTTAAAATTACTTGAAAAATATTGAAATATTGTTCTTGAAGTAACAATTATTTAAAATAATATTATAATTCATAAATTTGTATTATGCTCATAAGGTAGCATTTTTTTGAAAGTAATTGGTTATGTTAGTATAATTCCTGAAGGATAATATATGTCCAGCTGACATTGTTTATTGTTTTTGATAGATTTTCAAATGGCAAATATCACCAACTTGGATTTCGTTGCACTCGACATATCGTGCAAAAAACTACTTGTCTTGGATCCTTGATGCGTAAATTCACCTTATATCAAAAGGTTTGGGGGAGACACTGAACGAAGGAAATACAGAAAGTCAACAGAATCGTGCAAAGGCACTGATCTTCCTTCATCACCATCTCCATGACGGCCTGAAAGTCGAGTATCTCACTATCAAGGACCCACAATTACTATGGCAAAATCTTAAAGAAATGTTTGACCATCAAAGGTGATGAGAACTTATATACGGATCCTTTAAAGAATGATGAGGTTTGGGTAATGTCTAAAAGGAGATATAGGAGGCAAGATTTAACATCACATCACTCATTTTGGAGGCCCAAAAGACTCAAAAGAATGAAGACTATCACAACTTGGATAAACAATAAATTCAGCTTTGTGACAGTTTGGTGTAATTGTCATAACTTGCGATCCAGGAATCCAATGAAGCTCATTCTAGATGATATGGAAAGATAAGAGGCATATCTACAACTTTCATGAAGAACACAAGATCAGATTATGCCTTTATGAAGTCCTAAATTGTCGTGCAACTTATTACACCATGCTGTCCAGATTTTCAGCGAGAATTAATCTTGTTTTTTAAAGTTTAGCATTTATTTAATTTCCAGATTTTAGTATATTATTAAATTCAAAATATTATTTAAATGCTAAACTTTAAAAAAACAAGATTAATTCTCACTGAAAAACTGACAAAGATGGTGTAGTAAGTTGCACGTTATTAGCACAAAGCTCTACCAATTTGTTTTGAAAGAAAATTACTAGGTTTGTTATTATAATTTTTCTATAGATCGCTTTGATATTGTGGCTTCAAATCAATTGAAGTATACAATAGATCTAACATCTCTATTTGATTTAAACAAAAATATAATAGAATCATATTTCTGCCGCCTGGTTTGTACATTCAATAATATCATATCTCAATATAGGACATCATGTTATACATACACAATACCATATTTCATCATCATGTTATAATATCATATTTCTGCAGTATGTTATACATTCAATATATGACATCATTTTCTATACAGTTTATTAAAAAAAACACAGAAACGAATCAGCATGCATGATTTTGGATGGTGTTTTGGTTTTTTTTTATGCATAATTTGTCTCATTGACTTTTGATATCATGATTACGTTACTTGAAGGAAAAAAACGGACTTGGTGCATGATTTATAACTGTTACTAGTTGATAGCATATTAATTGTCATATATAAATGATTTATAAATGTTACTGGTTGGTGCATGATTTATGATTTTTGATCGCTTTTATATGATTTATGACTTTTGTTATGGCAGCAATCAACATTCCATGATTCACTATTCAAAATATATATATATATATATATATATTCATTTATTATTATTATTATCTAGAATCTTTAAAAAAAACATCATTATTCCTGAAGAATATTGCACGATTACTCCTGAAGTAGTATTTATATATAAATTAATAATATTAAATGTTCTTGAAAAACATCATCTAATATTCCTGAAGAATATTATTTATTCCCGAAGAATATTATCACTATAAATTAATTATTTATTCCTGAAGAATATTATTATCCATTAATTATTTTACTCCTGGGGGAGTATATTGTAATTTAAAATTACTTGAAAAATATTGAAATATTGTTCTTGAAGTAACAATTATTTAAAATAATATTATAATTCATAAATTTGTATTATGCTCATAAGGTAGCATTTTTTTGAAAGTAATTGGTTATGTTAGTATAATTCCTGAAGGATAATATATGTCCAGCTGACATTGTTTATTGTTTTTGATAGATTTTCAAATGGCAAATATCACCAACTTGGATTTCGTTGCACTCGACATATCAGGCAAAAACTACTTGTCTTGGATCCTTGATGCAGAAATTCACCTTATATCAAAAGGTTTGGGGGAGACACTGAACGAAGGAAATACAGAAAGTCAACGTGAATCGTGCAAAGGCACCGATCTTCCTTCATCACCATCTCCATGACGGCTCGAAAGTCGAGTATCTCACTATCAAGGACCCACAATTACTATGGCAAAAATCTTAAAGAAATGTTTGACCATCAAAGGTGATGAGAACTTATATACGGATCCTTTAAAGAATGATGAGGTTTGGGTAATGTCTAAAAGGAGATATAGGAGGCAAGATTTAACATCACATCACTCATTTTGGAGGCCCAAAGACTCAAAAGAATGAAGACTATCACAACTTGGATAAACAATAAATTCAGCTTTGTGACAGTTTGGTGTAATTGTCATAACTTGCGATCCAGGAATCCAATGAAGCTCATTCTAGATGATATGGAAAGATAAGAGGCATATCTACAACTTTCATGAAGAACACAAGATCAGATTATGCCTTTATGAAGTCCTAAATTGTCGTGCAACTTATTACACCATGCTGTCCAGATTTTCAGCGAGAATTAATCTTGTTTTTTAAAGTTTAGCATTTATTTAATTTCCAGATTTTAGTATATTATTAAATTCAAAATATTATTTAAATGCTAAACTTTAAAAAAACAAGATTAATTCTCGCTGAAAATCTGGACAGCATGGTGTAGTAAGTTGCACGACAATTTAGGACTTCATAAAGGCATAATCTGGTCTTGTGTTCTTCATGAAAGTTGTAGATATGCCTCTTATCTTTAAAAATCATCTAGAATGAGCTTCATTGGATTCCTGGATCGCAAGTTATGACAATTACACCAAACTGTCACAAAGCTGAATTTATTGTTTATCCAAGTTGTGATAGTCTTCATTCTTTTGAGTCTTTTGGGCCTCCAAAATGAGTGATGTGATGTTAAATCTTGCCTCCTATATCTCCTTTTAGACATTACCCAAACCTCATCATTCTTTAAAGGATCCGTATATAAGTTCTCATCAAAAGGACTGTAGTTCTTCCTAGAGCCCGATTTGAATGGCAACATTTACGTATACAAGATTTTAAGTTTGTATCTGATTATAATTCTGAATTATTTAGGATTTATTCTAAATTAACACTTTGGGGAGAGAAAATAACTGATGGAGATATGATGGAAAAAACATTCTCCACTTTCCACGCCTCTAATGTGCTCCTGCAACAGCAATATCGCGAGAGAGGTTTTAAAAATTACTCAGAACTTATATCTTGTTTATTAGTTGATGAACAAAATAATGAATTGCTTATGAAAAATCATGGAATACGTCCAACTGGTTCCACACCATTGCCTGAAATAAATGGTACTGCATTTCCTGAAGCAAATGCAACATCATATCGTGGACGTGGACATATGCGCGGACGCGGAATGAAATGCGGACGTGGGCTTGGACGTGGATATACCCATGAGCAAAGCCACAACAACAAAAGGCAAAAAGCAACCAGAGATTACGCTCCATATAAAAGGGAGCATGAAGAAAGTTGTTATGGATGTGGCATGAAAGAGCATTGGTCACGTACTTGTCATACGGCAAGACATCTTGTAGACCTATATAAAAAATCAATCAAGGAAAAGGGGAAGGTGGAAGTGAGTTTCCATGATTTTGATGGTCCAGTTGACGTGACAAATATGGAGACCTCCGATTTTTTTGGCAGATCCAAAGGGAAACATTGACCATTTAATTGGTGGTGGCGTATTAGAAGATAAAGAATAATTTATTTATCTTCATAGATTATATCATTTATTTAAGTTTGTTTAAATTTTATTTTGTAATTCGGACTTTTCAGACTTTTTCATCATTTTGGTTGTTATTATTATTTTTATTTATTATCTCAATGTTATTCTATATAGTATGAGTTTTTAAAAACAAAATAATTAATTCACTTTATTATATTTTTATAGATGAATCGAGATATATGTATTTCTTGAAAAATTATATTCTTTTAGAAGCTCCAGAAGAGTTTGCGTGTTGAAAAGTTATAACAGAACAAATTAATTTATAATGCATAAGAGTTTGCATATTGAAGGGTTCCAGTAGAACTATTTTATTCGATGTCAAAATTTTGAAACAACAAAATTTATAAAAAGTTCCTGAAGAACTATAACTAGTCAAACTGGTAGATGAAAAACTTCGAAAAACTAAAGGATTAGAATCAGTTTCAATACTTTTAGTTGAAAGTATAATTGTCCACAATATAAATAATATTGTACAATTCTAGCAGAAATAGTCGATTAAAAGCTCATGAATAGCTGGTTGAATAAAGACTCTTGAAGAGATCTATGTAATCGATAATTATCTATAATTTTCTTATGAAGATTAATTTAGATAGTGGACAAATGCATTTTCAATCATGGCTATTGTTATTAGCAAATAAATTTGCATTGCATTGAAGAGATTAATGTTTATCTCTTATAAATTATATTGCCCCATAAGTGTTTGCATTGAGATGCATTATCAATTAAGCCTGAAGCTTACTTGGTTAAAGAAATATATTAGTTGGCATGACTGATTAGACCATATCAGATTATTAAAAATACGAAATCATAAGGAATTTGTGAAAACATTTTTTATGGAATCAGAAGTTTCTAAAATATTATTTGTATTTAGCTACATATTTCAAAGCAATTATATTTTGTCTTAGTACTATATTGTGATTGAATATATATTTGGGATGAATATTTTATTTGATGCATCGAAATATGTATATTGTTAATCCGCAACTTGAAGATTGCATTTTTCTTGATAAATTAATGAGCTCATATTTTAAAATTCTCCCATAAATATAATTTGTCTCAAAAGGTACTAGTGATATTATGTGTCATCTAGATTAAAAGTTGCATATCCTGAAGAATATGTTCATATAATAAATGGTCTAGTAGAATCATATATTGCTTTGAATTTATTAGATATTTCTTTGTATTTTTCCAACTATTAATTTCTTATTTTTCCTCTTTTAATTGGTTTTTTATTGTTGCAAACTACAAGATTTCCACCTCAAAATAAAATGTGCGCTCATTCTCTAAAACAAGGTATTGAGTTTGGTCCTCAAAAGAGAATAAATTATATGTTGGGTATCAATCATGCTGATTGATATATATGTTGTTGCAACATAAAGAAGGGGAAATATATAGCCGAACCAACTATTTATATTCGTGTCTCTTGTTGATCCTCAAATAAATGAGTTTTGAACCAGAAGTTCAAAAGACGAATATTTAGAAATATTTTAACCAAAATTCGGCTAGAAAAAACTCAATGATGATGCGAAACTGTGATGTTTTATATCAAGGTTTGGCTTTTTAAGCAGATCTTTCTCTGTCTCGAATTAGTTTCTATGGGTATACACTTAACACAACCCCGGTTAGGCTAAGTATCAATGGAGGCTGAAACACCACAACTAGAGAAACAAGCTACTTGATACAGTAACTCAAAGAATATGAAGTTCTACCGGAAATTCATAAACAAGTATCAAAGGAATAACCTTAATCAAAATATCAATATCTCAAGTCTAACAATAACATGGCTGAAATCCCTCTTAAATAGAGTGGAATTTCGTCCAAAAATAACCCACAAATAAGAGTCCATTAAGGATTAGTAGGACTCTACAACTCCTAGATAACTAAAAACACTACCTAACATCAAGGACAACATGTCCTATTATTTAGCTAGCTTATTTCGGCCAACATGGCTAATTAAACAATATAATAAATCTGAAATATAATTAAAGTCTAGAATAGACTTTAATTATCAAATGACTAAAATACCCTTTCAACCGTTTTCCTTCCAATTATGTATTTTTCCTTCAAATGCTATTAGGTGTGTTTGATCCTTGTGCCTTGCATTCTTGGAAGGCTTCTTTGTCTCTTGAGCCTTTATAGTAATGACTTAAAATACCCGGAAGAAAGGCTTTATTCGGAAGCTCGTATTTGGTGTGTATGAGTTAAAGATGAGGTCATTTTTCCAAATGACCTCTTCACGCTTCACATATGATCCTGTATCATTCTCTCCTTCTTGAAAATCTTTCATATCCCCTCCCTCTTTTAATGGATTCGTCCTCGAATCTTCTAGACCGTGGGATGTAATTAAAATATCAATCTTTTCTTTCAACTCATCTTTTGGCAAACTTTCAAATTTTGGCTCGGCTTCATCCTTGTCTTCTTGACTTACCAAATTTGTATCATCTTGTATTATATCATTATTTGGCAAGCTTTCTACTATGGTCTTGGCTTCTGATGCACAAAATCCTAGCAAGTGAACTAGTGTCCAGTTGAGTATATAAGTAAGACAAGTGTCGTTCCCACAGAGATTATAATTAAGTACCAAAATTATGTATTATTCTAATTTAGACCTACAAATATTTTTTAGAGTTTTACTAACTAATGTTTAAAATTAAATAACAACTAAATGAAACAAATAAGAAAGAAGATATCAAATAATGAGGGAAATGTTGATTAAGACATTGATCCAACTTGTTTTCCCAATGATTAGTTTAAAAAATTCCCTTTTTGATGTGCCAAATTCCCTTAAATTTATTCTAATTCATTAACGGTAAAATTCCATAATCTAGGTTTTATTCAATTCCTTGCAATAAACCCCCTAATTTCAATTAACAAAAACCATATGTCTATGTGAAATTGATTAATAAGACAGCATTAACGATTTATGGATTTCCCCAATTTCAATCCCCGTAGTTATCTACTTTTAGAAACCGCTCAATAGAAACCGAATCTATTCCTACTCAGTTTTACTACGAGTTATTATTACTTAGTTCCTAATTAATTACTTCACCTCCCGGTCCTTCGCAATTAAATTATGAGATCATGTGTAGAGTGATCAAATCCATACAAGCATTAAACACACCATAATAATAATTAATAAAATAGGGATTAAGGGAATATTGAACACCATATTAAGGGAAAAATAGTAAACTAAATCATTGTTCCAACAAAGTTTTCACAAGCCTAATCAACTAGAAAATTTAGCCAATCATCATATATAAATCAACAATGACAATTAATTTAGACATGAGAAAAATTACGAATCAAGGAAATAATAAAAATAGGTAAGTTTTAGATTACAACTTGATGTCGAAATTTATCTCCACAGTTCCAATTATAATAAGATGATGATGGCAGTGATCGGTCATGATGGTGATGATGTTTTGCGGCTCACTGGTTGGTGACTTGCCAATTCTTGAAGAAAGGGATGAACAAAATAAATATAATATCATGAATGACACGACAAGAAGAAAGGGATGAACAATTGCCAATTCTTGAAACGAGGCTCGAAGCACTATGAATCAAGAAGTTTGTTTTTGGTTTGTTCACTAATATAAATAAACTCTCGGCCTAGTATAAAAAAAAATTTAGGCTTTTTTTTTTTTTTAATCATGCAAACAAGAAAATTTTCAAGAAAGCGATAAAGGTACACCAAGAAAGAGATCAACCTTATGCCCTGATACCAACTAACTATAATAGCATCACTATCTAAACACATGAACAACATGTCCTTTATTCTAGCACCACTAAATGAGGCGCCTAAAAACATTTAATAATAATATTAAAGCTGAAATTCTAATTAAAGTTGAATAGACTTTAATTTACAAAGTTCTTAAAATGCTCTTTAACCGTTTTCCTTCCAATTGTGTATCTTGCCTCCAAACGAGATTAAGTGGATTTGATCTTTGTGTCTTGGATTCTTTGAAGGCTTCTTTGTCCCATGAACCTTTAGATTAAATATTTTAAGTACTTGGAACAAAGGCTTTATTCGGGAATTTGGAATTGGAATGCATGAGTTAAGAACTTGGTCATTTGGATGAATGACCTCTTTTAACTTCATGGATGATCCCTCATCAAAGAGAAAAGGCAAAATATAAGAAAAAATGCACATTGCATAGGTCCTTAGGCTAGATCGAATTTGACTAAAAGCTTAATCGGAAACCAGAGGTCACAATCATCTGAATTACCCATTAATTGTCAAATATTTTTGCCCCACTTATAAATAAATAAATAAATAAGAAACATATAAGTTTGTCTCCCTAATTTGATCGGCTGAAATGTCAACCCAAATAATCACTCAAAACTACATGGGAAAGATCCCTCTTTTATAGTGTTGTCAAACTCAACAAATAACCTAAATTTACAACGTGAGATTCATTTACTCTTTTTTATGGTGACTCCAGATAGGAGTTCTTAGACTTCTCTTTTTATTTTATTAAAAAATGCAAAACTCTATAAAATTATGTTTAACCTCCACTCTAGTTACTCACTCCAAATTAGTATTTTTTCTTTATAGTCTTGTCATTTGTCAAGTTTCAGAAATAATATTCATTTTTTTATGTGGGACGTCTTTATTGCTGTTACTTCTCTCATGTGACTTTAGATTAATATTTTTTTTATACTTATTTTTATTTTATAATAAATTTAAAATTCTTCAAATTAGTGCTTTATTTTGGAGAGTTTAGAAGGAGATTTCTTTGTTTGGGAGTTTAAGCGAAGCGATTGAATTTTTTTTTCTCTTTTTAAATACAAAAATTTATTTCTTTTTAAAAACATATCATGAAAATAAGAATATTGAATAAGACTAAATAAAATAGAAAAAACGCACAATGCCTAAGTCTAGGCAAAACCAAACTTGACTGCAAGCTCGATCGGATTGCAGAGGATCCGACAATCCGAATTACTCGTTATTTGTCGAAATATTGACAATTTATATTTATATAAATAAAAATATAAGAAACAAATAAGTTTGCCTCCCTAATTTTATTTGTTGAAATTCAGTCCAATTTCTCACCCAAAACTTCACGTGAAAGTACTCTCTTTTATAGAGTATTACCAAGCTCGACAAATAATCTAAATTTTTAATGTGAGATTCATTTGCTTTCTTTAATGGTGACTCTAGATAGAAGTTTTTTAGGCTTATCTTTTCATTTTATTAAAAAAATACAACACTCTAGAAAATTATGTTGAACAACTAGTCTAGTTACTCACTCTAAAATTCATGCCCACTATATTTTCTTTATAGCCTTGTCATTTGTTAAGTTTTAGAAATAATATTCATTTTTATGTGGGAGGTCTTTATTCTAATTCTCTTAAGTGATTTTATATTAAGATTTCTTTTTACTTATCAACCAATTGTTTTTTTTGTTTTTTTTGTTCTTTTGAAAAAGAAATTTTAATGAACAGGGTTTCTAGGTAAAACAAAGAAGAAAATGATTCGGTAAACAAATTTTATTTTAAAAGACTGTAGACTACTAGAATGATAAGTTGAGTTTGTTACTCAAATTATTTAAAGATTTAAATACATACCTACAAATTCATTCAATTAAAAATTATGTTCAACCTCAATGTTTATATTGTTGTGTAGCTCAAAAATACTTCATACACTTTCCATGTGAGATTTTGAAAAATATTGAAAACAAATAGAAGAGGAAAAAGATAAAAACTATACAAAAATATTATATTTGTTATAATATTAAGAGGATAAGAATGGGAGGAGAGATTTAGAGAGAATAGATTGATTCTTTGTATATCATTATGTGAACCAAAGCCATCTATTTATAGACACCATAGGATTTCATGGGTCTCTAAAACTTTACTGTTATTAGAAGTGTCATTCAATATATTTACAACAAAATTGTCATTATCTAAATACATTTAGTTTGAAAATGTCAAATATGCCAAACTATTTCTTCAATTGAATGGATAAAAAATTGTCTCCCTCAATCAAATCTTTTTAAAATATTTAAAAAATTCAAAATTTGTGAGGAAGTAATTTGATATTTGAATTTTATTAAGATAGAAATTATTTTTCAATTTATTTAATTAATCTAAATTCTTCTAAATCAATCAAGTTTTTGTAAAATAATTAAAAGTTAGAAAATTATAGAAAAAATTATTAGAGTTTTGAAGCTTGTAATTGGTTAAAATCGAATTATCCATTATTTGTTGAAAATTTGACTATTTATGTTTATATAAATAAAAAAAAATATAAGAAGAAAATAAGTTGATTGGTTGAAATTCAGTACAATTTCTTACCCCAAAAGTCTACGTGAAAATACTTTCTTTTATAGTATTATCAACAAATAATCTAAATTTTCGACGTGATATTCATTTAGTCTCTTTAATGTTAACTCTAGATAGGAGTTCTTATACTTCTCTTTTTATTTTTAAAAAAAATACAAAACTCTAGAAAATTATATTGAACCGCTAGTCTCATTACTCACTCTAAATTTCATGTCCAGTAATTTTCTTTTATAGTCTTTTCATTTATCAAGTTTCCAAACTAATATTCATTATTTTATGTGAGGGGTCTTTATTGCTGTCACACCCCGTTTCCGGAATGATGACATGGCAGTGCCCCATTAATAAATGAAACACCAAAGCCACTGTCAGAGTTACTATTTTAAGGAGTTCATTATTCAAAGTTCATAAAAAAAAACAATAACAGTATTAGTGAAATTATCATCTGACAAAAGAAAATCCTCTTAGGTTTATTACAACTGATAAAAGAACAACTAGTTCCAAATTAAATGACTAAAAGGAATAAAACAATGTTCTTGAACTAGCAGCTTAGAATCACTCGGTGTAATCCCCATCCCATGTGCCGTCATCAAAGTATAAGTCCTCACCTAAGTCATCTGCAAAATAAGAAAACCGGATATCGGACTGAGCTCCGGTGCTCAACAGGGACCTAAAACAGTAATATGGATAATAAAGACAGAACAGAAACAGAGACAGCAGAAACAGAGACAGCAGAAACATATGCAGATAATGCAGATGCCCGTTTCCCAAAATACCCCTATGGAAATATATGCAAATGACTCGTCCCAAGTCTAGCAAGACTCAGAAACTCAGATCAGAACAGTGCAGTACAGTACAGATCAGAACAGAGCATAGAGTTCATAACAGAACAGAACAGTGGACTGCACAGCTGCGGTTTTCAGAAAAAATGAGATGCAACCTCGTGTAAAAGTGCACTAAAACATTATCCAACATCCCCAACTCTTATGAGACCAAATAGACTCCAAGCAAACATCATATAATGACCAAACAAGAAACGAACACATAGAATGCAACAACTAAGCAAATAACCACCTTCTTCGCACCTAAACGATTCCATAACCGAGTATACGACAAGCACCACGCGTTGCCCATTCAGTACACCCAATCACATACTCGTCTTAGATACTTAGAATGTAGCTACCTACTATGACAGGACTCCCACCACATGAGCTCACTCGCCTATTCACAACTACTCAGTAATAACGGTAGTGGTCCCAGTTATCAACCAAACTAGGACGGTTCAGTAAATCTGCGTGGGTTCGGATTGCCCCCCAAACGAAGGAGCCAGATTTTAAGGTTCAACCCTATACATTGTCTCATCATCCCCAATTAGGGACTCCACAAAACCACTACCGTAACTAGTGATTGACCCCACTAGATGCGGGCCCAGTACAGAACAGAGCAGAAAGACCACTTTGGGTCGCAGAGCAGATCAGAGCAGAAAAGCGGGCGGAACCTGCTAACTAGTGATCCTAGACTCGAGCTCAATAGGGGGCGACGACTCGGTCGACCAAACCAATTAGGACAACAATAATAACTCCCAAAAGATGACTCAAAATAAGACTCAAAAGCAATTAAGTAAAGAGGCAATTACATTCAGATTTTCGAAACGATAACGTATGATATTAGCCATGTGCTAAAATGTCAATAATTACATATACACAATAATACACCAATGAGGTTAAACAGTAGTTACGTGCAATAAAACACAAAACGTTAGATAAGTAATACTGATAAAATACAAACAAATGTTAAGATGATACATGGTGTTTATATAATTTTATTATGAGCTGAGTGTACACTGATTACCAGTATAACTATTATATTACGCTGCTACATATATATGCATTACATTGATGTTGGTAACTTTATATTTGACATGTTTATTGCTTCACTGCCATATCAATTAATGACATTGTGTTTTTGCTTAACTACAACACATACTTATTTTACTTACATTACATAACAATACTATAACAACACGCACACCATTAATAATTTATTGGTGAAACTAAATTAACAATTTAGTGGATTGACAGCATATTTTAAACATAAAATCAACAGCAAATTATCATTTGTTATATATTTTTCAACAATGCATTTACTTCGTATTAACAGTTTAATATATATTATTTTAAAGTAACCTCATACAATTGTCATACAGAATATATTGACAATTTTACGATGTTTCACACTTGCATTTTTAAAACAATTGACATCAAATAGGCATGCTCAAATTACTAAATTCAAGACATAATCAATTCAATAAAGGGTAACATTAAATAATTAATTTCTAGCAGTTTATGCAATAAAACATCCCCAAATACAGTAAAAATGCCAGAACAGAAAATTCAACGGTAATAAATATTTCAGAACAGAATTTTAACAGTGATCAATATTACCGGACATAAATTAAAATTAGAAAGCGAGGTTCCTACCGTTACGGTGTTAATATGAGGGAAATAATTCTGACAAAAATAGCCTTTGTCTCCTTACTGCTGATCACCGAGAAAAAAATAAATCACCGCCAACTGCGCTTCACGCTTTCCGATAACCCCAAATTGGTTGACTTACTTTTTCTTTTTTTTTCTTTTCTTAGTCTAAGACCCACGAAATACTATATATGTATAAGCTACTGATTCTTCTCTTTTCTTTCTTTAAAAAAATGCTATTCATTCATTTTATGCTCCATAGTACACGAAGTAACCTATGTATATCTATACTATTTTCTAAAAACAAAACGCCTGCTGTTCATTACTTTTCCTTTAAATTCCTTTTTAATACTACATAAACGCCTGATGCTTCATTCTTTTCCTTTTAATTTCTTTTTTTTTTAATACACAACTCCACTAAATGCAGCCCTTTGATTTACTACCCACTATTATCTATATATTTTTATTTTACTGATTAAATTATTTCATTTTATTTACAATATATATATATATAATCCTTACTAAAGCGCACACAAAAGTATGTAACACATAACATGTTATAAAAATAAAAGAACACATAATCACATAACATTTAACATGACATTTAATATAAACGCAAAATTATGCAATTAAATCACATAATTCACATAAATCAAATTGGGTAAAAATCCTGGGTACCACAATTGCTGCTAATTCTCTTATATGACTTTAGATTAAGATTTGTTTTTTTTTTTAACTTATCAACCATTCTTTGAAAAATAAATTTTAATGAACATGTTTGCCTGGCAATGGATCGGGTTAAACTGGAGATTGGGTCGAGGATTCCCCGGTTTAAGCTGGGGTGGGGTGGGGTGGGATGGGGATAGGGATGAGGTGGGTGAAATAATATCCCCACCCTGCTTCACCCCGCCCCGTCTAAAATACTAAACAGAGAGAGCATAAAGTACCTAAAAAAAGAAATAGACGTCAAATCTGGAGAAGACCGCGTGAATAAAAAATCTCTCTGGGACTCTTCCTTCTCCTAAACCTTATAGTAACCCTACTCCATTTTCAGCGCCATCGCTCATCGCCTTTTCCATCCTAGTGCAGCCGCTCATTCTCGTATCAAGTACGATGATGTTTAGATATTTGTATTTAACTTTGTATTTCTTTAAATCTATTGGAATTAGAATTTAGATATTAGTGTTAGAACCACAATATAAGATGAGTTTAGTCAATTTTGTGTTTCACAAAATATATGGTGTAGTTGAATCTCCTAATATGATTGAGAAAGTTAAAAAGTCTTACATTGATTTGTTTAATGAGAAAGTCAAAAATGAGAAGCAATTAAATAAACCAAGTTCTTCGCCCTCTCAATCTTGAGTTCTTGAGAAAAGATCACGTCTTGCAAAGAGATTTACATTATGTGTTGGGCAACAAATGAGCTGTATCTACAAACCAATATCCTTTAATGAGCAAACCAGTATCAAATTAGATTATACTATTTCGATTTATATGCATTAAATATTTTATTTTTACAATTATATATTATTGTTTCAAAGTTCTATTTGAGAAATTTTGTTAAAAATTCCCTAATTTTTTTTAGTCGAGGTTAGACTTCCTGATAAACTCATATTTTCTATATAAATTATACTACTTTTCACTTAGTTTTTACGTAAAGAATATTATATTTCCATATCTTAGAGTCAATTTAATGTCAACTTAATATATTTATTTTGATTTGATTGATATATTTTAGGTATTTTCATATGCTAAATAGAAGTATATTATTAAGAATCTTTATTTTAGAATTATATTATATTTTCTTAAATTTATTTGGCAGGAAATCATATTAATTAGATACTAGTTGATATGGAAAAAGAAACAAAGACTCACATCTCTATCTCTATAAAAAGAAGACATGAACCCCCAATCAGCAACAGAAAGCCGCACAAAGGCAGCCTCAAAATAGGAGAGCCATAAAATCATCAAAAGTGTAAGCCGCAAAACCGAGGAGTAGCAACCATCACCAATCATCATCTCAACAGCAACGAACCACCAATCCATCATCTTTTCATATAATTTCGACATCAAGTTGTAATCTAACCTCGTTTTTTATTATTTTCTTGAATCGTAATTTTTCTCATGTCTAATTTAATTGCTATGATTGGTTGCTACATGATGATTGGATAAATTTTCTAGTTGATTAGGCTTGAGAAAACTTTGTTGGAACAATGATTTAGTTTATTATTTTTCCCTTAATATTGTGCTCAATATTCCCTTAATCCCTATTTTATTAATTATTTTTATGGTGTGTTCAATGCTTGTATGGATTTGATCACTCTATACATGATCTCATAATTTAATTGCGAAGGACCGGGAGGTGAAGTAATTAATTAGGAACTAAGTAATAATAACTCGTAGTAAAACTGACTAGGAATAGATTCGGTTTCTATTGAGCGGGTTCCAAAAGTAGATAACTACGGGGATTGAAATTGGGGAATTACATAAATCGTTAATGCTGTCTCATTAATCAATTTCACATAGACATATGGTTTTTGTTGATTGAGATTAGGGGGTTTATTGCAAGGAATTGAATAAAACCTAGATTAGGGAATTTTACCGTTAATGAATTAGGATAAATTTAAGGGAATTTGACACATTAAAAAGGGAATCTTTTTAACTAATCATTGGGAAAACAAGTTTGATCAATGTCCTAATCAACATTTCTCTCATTATTTGATATCTTCTTTCTTATTTGTTTAATTTAGTTGTTATTTAATTGTAAGCATTAGTTAGTAAACTCTAAAAAATATTTGTAGGTCTAAATTAGAATAATACACAATTTTGGTACTTAATTATAATCTCTGTGGGAACGACACTTGTCTTACTTATATACTCAACTGGACACTAGTTCACTTGCTAGGATTTTGTGCATCAAGTTTTTGGCGCCATTGCCGGGGATTATTTAATTAATATCATATAGTTGTTAAAAATTCTGAGATTAGACCATTCTTTACTTATTATTTTTTTTATTTTTTATTGTCTTACTAATATTTTCTATTGTTGTTTTTCATAAAAAAAAAAAGAAGAAAAAAAAATATATTCTTAAACAGGAGGAAAAATCTTCTTAAGACAAGATAAGGTAAGAAGAAGAATTCGTGTCTTCTTACAACAAAGGAGGGGTAAGAAGAATTTTTTAACTCTTTGTTTTATTTAATATTATTCTTTTTCAATTTCTTGTTGTTTTTTATTTTTTTATTTATTTTATTTCTTTGATTGAACTTATTTTTGCATGCAAACTAGGATTAAAATGGCAAATGATGGTATTAATGATCTTGCTCTTAATAATCAAGAACCACCTAAAACTCTAAGGGATTATGCTACTATTAAGGTAGATGACTTTCATCATGTTATTTTAAGACCTGCTATAGCTGCCAATAATTTTGAAATTAAGCCTGCTGTAATTCAAATGGCGCAACAAAGTGTTCAATTTTATGGTTTGCCTAATGAAGATCCTAATGTTCATATATCTAATTTCTTGGAAATTTGTGACACTTTTAAGCAAAATGGGGTAAGTGATGATGCTATAAGATTAAGACTTTTTCCCTTTTCCCTAAAAGATAAGTCTAAGGCTTGGTTAAATTCTCTTCCCTCCGGCTCAATAACTACTTGGAATCAATTAGCCTCTAAATTTTTAAATAAGATTTTTTCACCAGCTAAAACCATGAAGTTAAGGAATAAGATAACTAATTTTAGTCAAGAAGTTGGGGAAACTTTATATGAGGCTTGGAAAGATATAAGGAAAATTTAAGAAAGTGTCCACATCACGAAGTCCCATTACTGGATGCAAATCCAAATATTTTATAATGGCATGAATGAACCAACTAAAAAATATGATTGATGTAGCAAGTGGGGGTAGTATAATGGGTAAACCACCGGATGAAGCTTGGGAATTATTAGAGGATATGACATCTAGTGGAAAGCGAAAGTAATAATGAACGTAGTAATCCTCTAATAAAGGGAAGTGCTAATGGAATTGATGCTACACAAACTATTTTGGCCCAATTAGCATTAATCTCTAATAATTTAGGAATTGGAAATCAAGTAAATTGTGGAAGTTGTGGTGGTAATCATTATATCGTGAATTGTCCGCATAATAATTCTTCCAACCTTAATTTTCATGAAGGGGTTAATTATGTAGGTCCTAACCCTAGGATAAACAATCCTTATTCTAATACCTATAATCCTGGGTGGAGGAATCATCCTAATTTTTCTTGGAGTCAAAATCTGAATCCTAATTTGAATCAAAATGTGAGACCATCACTACCACCTGGTTTTTCTCCCACACCCAAGAGAAAACCTAATTTAGAAGACTTGGTTTCAAAGTTCATAACTAGTGCTGAAACGAGATTTCAAAACCAAGAAACTTCTATTAAAAACTTAGAGTCTCAATTGGGACAAATGGCTAATTTGTTGAATAATAGGATTCAAGGATCATCATTGCCTAGTAATACGGAAGTCAATCCTAAAGATTGCAAAGCCATAACTATAATAAGTCGGGAGAAGATAAAAGAAACAAAAGAAATTGAAGAAGTTGAGGATAAAAAAAGATTTAAATATTAATGCTTATGTAGAGTCTAAACCATCAATCTCAAACAAGAAAAGAGAAAAGAAAGATAAATACCTTAATGTAGAAGTCGATTATAAAGCTTTACCTTTTCCTCAAGTGGTTGAACCCCCTAATCCTCAATTTAAGAAATTATTAGAAATATTAAAAAAAATTGGAGATTAATCTTCCTTTTGTTGAAGCAATTTCTCAAATGCCTAAATATGCTAAATTTTTAAAAGACATTTTATCTAGTAAAAAGAGGCTGCAAGATTGTGAGAAAATTTGCTTAAATGAAGAATGTTCAGCTGTGCTTCAAAATAAATTACCACAAAAACTCAAAGATCCTGATAGTTTTATAATTCCTTGTCATATTGGTGATTTATTTTTTAAAGATGTTTTATGTGATTTAGGAGCAAGCATCAATTTAATGCCATATTCTATTTTTAAACGTTTGGGGATAGGAGAATTGAAACATACCATAATTACCCTTCAATTGGCAGATAGGTCTATTAAGTATCCTAGTAGTGGAGGATGTTTTAGTCAAAGTTGATAGATTTATTTTTCCCGTAGACTTCGTGGTTCTAGATATGGAGGAAGATGTTAATATGCCCTTGATATTAGGAAGACCTTTCTTAGCAACTGGGAGAACTCTAATTGATGTATATAAAGGTGAGCTAATATTAAGGGTTGGGGATGAAAGTGTCACATTTAATATAAATCAATCAATTAAACATCCCCAAGAAAATAAATCTTGTTTTTCTGTGAGCACCAAAGATGTAATAGTGGCTAATTGTGTTCAGAATAAGAAGACTAGTGAATCAATTGAACACAATATAGTTAATCATATTGCAGTAGACAATGAAAAACAAGAAGTAAATGAGGATGCTAAACTTTTGGAAGCTAAACAAGAACCTAGGAATGAGAATAAAATTGATGAGCCTCCTTGGAAATTAGAATTCAAAGCTCTATCTTCCAATCTTAAGTCTATACTCTTAGGTGCTGATAAAATTTTATCTCCAATAATATCATACTTGTTAGATGAGTTAGGAGAAGATCAATTGGTGAGAATACTTAGAGAAAATAAAGAGAAGACTAAGTTACTGTCTAACAAAGATAAAGAGCCCAATAAATTGCATATGGGTTAAAATGTTTTGCTATTTAATTCTCGTTTAAGATTGTTTTCAGGAAAGGAAAAATCAAAGTGGTCGGGCCCTTTCGAAGTCACACAGGTCTATCCCTCCAGAACCATCGAGATTCAAGACAACAATAAGAGGAGGTTTACTGTCAATGGGCAACGCCTTAAGGAATATTTGGAGGGCATTCCATACAACAATTTGAAATCGACCCTTCTCCAAAAGAATAACCATTAAAGGAAGTCAAGCTCGAGATTATAAAAGAGAACTACACTTTTTATTTTTAGTTATTTTGAAATTATAATTACTATTTTTTTTTATTATAAAAAAAATATATTATGTTTTTTTTTATTTCGTTTTCCCTTAAAAAAATTAAAAAATTAAAAAATTAATTTTTTTTTTTAAATTTATTCCTTTTTTTTCTTATTATTATTATTTCGTTTTCCCCTTACAATCACATTATTATTTCAGTTTTTTTACTTATTTATTATTTTCGTTATCTTTTTTTTTTTTGGAAGATTGTCGTCATGCATCCGTTTTTCTTTCCAAGAGTACAAGCGTTCTCCCTTGAGATTATTCTTTAATTGACTTCTTGGCACACTTCCAACTAAGTATCTTTATTCCATTCTGTTTTCTTTTAGCACATTGAGGACAATGTTTATGTTAAAGTTGGGGGTAGAGACTAGTTTTATGTTTATCTAAGAGCATGATTATTATTATTATTATTATTATTATTATTATTATTATTATTATTATTATTATTATTATTATTTTCGAAATTTCAAATTTATATGCTATATATAATAATAAAAAAAAGAATTATTATACAAGATTACAACCTCTCTTGATATTCTGTGAGCTATGTTAAGATGATGAATTTCATATGGATTAGAATGTGATTGACAAATTTGACACTTTGGGATTTCTTTGCTAATGATATCTTAGAAATAAAAAAAATATTTTCTTCAAAACATTTATGACCTATACATTATAGAATCTTGTATTTTGAATTAGATTTTGAAACTTTCTAAGATAACCCTTATCTAATTGCAATTTAATCTTTAGGTACCCTTACTTAATGTGTATTTAGTCTGACTTTTGAATATATATTCCTAACGAAAAATAAAGACCTCTTCATTATAGTAAAAAAAAAGAAGAAGAAGAAGAATAAAAGAAAAGAAAAGAAAAATATATATATTCCATATGTGATGAATGGTATTTATGTCAAGTGATCAAAGCAAAACTTGTCACACTCGCGATCCCCCATGGTCACCCTAGGGCAAGGTCGTGGGTTTGAGACATTTTGGATATTTGCTGGGCAATGTTTCGCTGCTCTTGGGTTTTATAAGTTGGCAAATGAAAACCAGCAAAATCAACGGATTTTACCAAGAGTATGAACATGCATAAGTAAGCACACCAATAAGCGTTAAATAAAAATGTTCACATTCATTGGTGCCCCAAATATCATATTTAAATTAAAAGATAAAAAAAAAAAAAATTGAATGATGTCACATATTCTTTCTTTAGTTTTATATATCTAAGAGCCTAACCGAATGCACATTGAAAAAGGGCACCCATAGATTAAAAATACGATAAGAGGAGGTGTGAAGAATGAATGTTTATTTGTTTAATTCTAAGTACAAAATTCTCAAATGTATAGTTGTCATGGTAAATCAAAGATTCACTTTTTCAAAAACAAGTTTTTCATGTCTAGATTTTATTAGCCTTGGAATCCTATTTGTCATACATTGATTGAACTTTTCTAAGACCATAGCTGATGATACTTGCTTACAGAACCGCAAGATTGGTAGTAATATTAATAAAAACTTTTTGTTTGAGATCTTCATGAATTGTCTTCTTTGATCGAGGACGATCAAAATGCTAAGTTGGGGGTAGTTGATAAACTCATATTTTCTATATAAATTATACTACTTTTCACTTAGTTTTTACCTAAAGAATATTATATTTCCATATTTTAGAGTCAATTTAATGTCAACTTCTTAATATATTTATTTTGATTTGATTGATATATTTTAGGTATTTTTATATGCTAAATAGAAGTATATTATTAAGAATCTTTATTTTAGAATTATATTATATTTTCTTAAATTTATTTGGCAGGAAATCATATTAATTAGATACTAGTTGATATGGAAAATGAAACAAAGACTCACATCTCTATCTCTATAAAAATAAGGCATGAAGCCCCCCCAATCAGCAACAGAAAGCCGCACAAAGGCAGCCTAAAAATAGGAGAGCCATAAAATCATCGAAAGTGTAAGCCGCAAAACCGAGGAGCAGCAACCATCACCAATCATCATCTCAACAGCAATGAACCACCAATCCATCATCTTTTCATATAATTTGGACATCAAATTGTAATCTAAACTCATTTTTTATTATTTTATTGATTCGTAATTTTTCTCATGTCTAATTTAATTGCTATGATTGGTTGCTACATGATCATTGGATAAATTTTCTAGTTGATTAGGCTTGAGAAAACTTTGTTGGAACAATGATTTAGTTTATTATTTTTCCCTTAATATTGTGCTCAATATTCCCTTAATCCCTATTTTATTAATTATGTTTATGGTGTGTTCAATGCTTGTATGGATTTGATCACTCTATACATGATCTCATAATTTAATTGCTAATTAGGAACTAAGTAATAATAACTCGTAGTAAAACTGACTAGGAATAGATTCGGTTTCTATTGAGCGGTTTCCAAAAGTAGATAACTACGGGGATTGAAATTGGGGAATTCCATAAATCGTTAATGCTGTCTCATTAATCAATTTCACATAGACATATTGTTTTGTTAATTGAGATTAGGGGTTTATTGCAAGGAATTGAATAAAACCTAGATTAGGGAATTTTACCGTTAATGAATTAGGATAAATTTAAAGGAATTTGACACATTAAAAAGGGAATCTTTTTAACAAATCATTGGGAAAACAAGTTTGATCAATGTCCTAATCAACATTTCTCTCATTATTTGATATCTTCTTTCTTATTTGTTTAATTTAGTTGTTATTTAATTTTAAGCATTAGTTAGTAAACTCTAAAAAATATTTGTAGGTCTAAATTAGAATAATACACAATTTTGGTACTTAATTATACTCTGCGGGAACGACACTTGTCTTACTTATATACTCAAGTGGACACTAGTTCACTTGCTAGAATTTTGTGCATCACTTCCGCTGGGACAACAGTGAGAATTTGAAAAAAATTCCTCATTTTCCCCCAGTTGGGGCTAGGCCTCCACCTGAGTTGGGGATGGAATCCACATCCATTCCCCATTGATGAGGCTAGGCCGGGGATGGTGATGCGATGGAAGAGGCGGGACAGGGAGTGGAGATCATGGTCTCCATCCCCATCCAGCCCCATTGCCATCCATAATCTCAAGTCCTGTTGAGGAAATTCCACGGTGTACACAGTATTATTATAAGGTCAATTGCCAAATTCATGATCTAATGGTTTTTCCAACCACGTGGATGGTCCTGTTGAAGTCTCAAAGGTCCATTTCGCCTATCCACAGTCATCAAGTGTTCTATCATTTTAAAATTCCAGTCTCCAGATTCAGAAGAATAATTATCACTACATAAAGATGGATCAACAAGAATGCAATATAAATAAGCCCCATGACAAAATCGACCTATGAAGTAGACTGACTGGAGTCCATCCATCATAATTAAAACAAGCATCTCTTAACTACAGTAATGAAAATAGTTGAGTTTTAGATTGATATATGGGCTGATCAATACAGAAAGTTCAAAATACATCTCTGTTCCACCATTGCAATCCTTACTTCCAACAAAATGACCAAAAACAAAGTGACAAATTTAAAGATATATGCTCAATCTTGGAACAGAATGTCGGTAACAGAGGTTCTTTGATCATGGAAACTATCGCATCTAGAATAGAACGTAACTGGAGTTCTAGTTCATTGATTTAATGCATGCCAAAACAGTACAGGGCACCATAGAACTGGTGATTCCTAACACTAAAGTATAGAACTTGTTTGCACAATGAATAAATCATGAAACATAAATGAGTTTGGGAGGAAGACGTGCAAGAGGCAACAGCACCCAAATGGCTGAAACAAGCAATCAGCAGAATGTTAAACCGACAACAACGCAGCAAAACCAATCATGTTCCAGCCAATAAGTTGTAAAAGTGGAGCCGAATTACAACCTGATAAAAATAATGAAATGCTCTTAGCTACTACTAGCATCTGAAAATGATGAACAAATACAAACACAAGAAATGCACAAAAGATTTACATGAACTTACAGGCTTAGCACCTTCAAGCTCTGACCACTTTGTGAACCATATTCTCCTTGTGAATTTGGTGGCAGCTCTTTTCCACAAGGTCAAGCAGCTTCTCCAAGTTCACAGCCCATGAATTTAAAATATCATTGCTATCCTTTGCTGTTTGGAAACTGACAATACCCATTGGCCTATCAATCTTGGCAACCAGTGCCTTGGAGACAACCATATCTGACAGATGCTTCTCGGCCTCCTGAGAATTGAGATTAAAAAGAAAAAAAATAAAATATTAATAAAATTGACTAGACTTCTTGACTGAGAAACTTGTATTTTGTAGAACTGTGACTAAGATTTGCTGAAGATGGAGGCATAGCAATGCAAGCAAATTAAAAAAGAAGCATTGAGACTACATACAAGAAATTAGTCATAACAATTTCCTCTCAAAAGAGAGTGCAGAACAACATTGTCTAACATATTACATTCTCTCTCTGTTTCTTATCCACCATTGAAACATTATTGAAGAGTATCAGCCAAAATAGGATATCAAATATAGCCATGGATGGCATTGTCCAATTAGAGAAACTCGATAAGAGCTCATATGGCATGCGTGGGTTGTGAAATGACAGGAGAACAGATCTCCCAATGTTCCCTCTTTCCCACTTCTTTTTTTCCTTTTTTTTGGTTTCGTTTTGTTTTTCAGGTATTTTACCATTGCACCTGATAGATTCTTATTTGAATTAGTAATATTCACAGGTAACATAACTATATACGAGGAATGCAGCAACCTGAATGTTAAGGCACAGTAAATCTGCAAGTCTCTTCAAGGTTAATCGTGTGTAGTACTTTGAGACAACAAGGATGTTCTGCAAGATGAACGAACATAGATACAATGAGAGAGTTGGATTATGATATACTCTTTCGACCTTGACAGAAAACTAAGAAGGCGGGAGTAGGCTAGTATATATTAATTCAAAAGTCCAGTTTAAGGTTACATGTTCGATGACTCGCAATCTGAGATCTTCTGCTGCTTTGTCCCCTATAGAGCCACCAAGCATGTTCTTTTCATTCTCAAACGCATCTTTAAAGGTACCCCACAGTGCTGTCCACTGAATCACTTCCATAGTAACTAATTGTTTCAAAAGCAGCCTTTCACAAAATCGGGATAAAGCTGGATTAGTGAAATGATACTAAGGTCAAAGAAGAAACTGACAAGAAAACTTAAAAAATGCCAACAAGGGCAAACCTAAAATGAGGAATTTCTGAAAGGTTCTTATCCTCCAATGTTGAGTTTAGAAGGCTTGATTGCATAGAGTCGTGTGGCGACAGTACCAAGTACCAGCATATTTTTTCTGAGAACCTGAAGAGACAACAGAAAAGTTACCATATTGCTAGCATAAATGTACATACATATGCAAGTAACTCAATAGTATGGAGGACTACATAGAGGAGGCTCTTACAGGAATCCACAGTGCTGGGTCTTCTTTGACAGACGGGATCTCATATATTGACTTGTAACAACGGCATATTTCAAGATAATCATTGCTATGTGAATGGTACCTATACAGAGATAGAGATGAACTTAATCATACATCTTTATTTCAGAGATCACACTACAAAATCAATAATTTATGAGACAAAAAAATGTAGAACAGAAATGTCATATTCAGAGTTAATTAAACTAACATTAAGAAAAATAGCTTCAACTCATCCTAAACACGTGTGAAAACCAAAAACCCGAAAGTGAGACTTCCAAAATGAAGCACAACTTAGACATCGTCCATATTGTTAGTGCAACTGCAAAATAACATTTGCTACTATTGGTTAAGGCAACAATTATGGGTACCAAAAAGAATATGGCCACACATTCTCTAGTTTTTCTCTCACGACATACAAGTTCAAGTATTACGGCAAGAGTATGGATCCTAAGAGATATCCTAGACTACAACTGCTAAGTTATATTTGAATCCACTACAGAACATGACGTTGTACTAAATAGTAGCTCTGAAATCATAGCAGTCCATAAGTCACCAGTTTGTCATCATCAGCTGTACAAGTTCAAGTATTACTGCAAGATTGTGTGCCCTATGGGATCTCCTAGACCACAACTACTAAATTATGTTCAAAACCGTATGTAGAACATGACACTGTACTAAAGGAGTCACTCTAAAATCAAAGCAGTCCATGGGTCTGATTACATTCTAAGCAGATGTCCACCATTTCTAATCCAACAATAAAAGAGAAGTTCCAAGAGCAGGTTCACTGTAGTCAAGGCAATTAGAAGAATTGTAAAACAGAACCCAGTTCTTGATTAATTCAATATATTGTGTACACACGTGCATGTTCAAAATCAAGCCACAAGAGGCTGACTGAAACTCTTAACTAACAGTCGATCTGTGAGAAAGAAATTCACTTGTTACTTGTTAGAGAAGTTGTACTTTAATATAGATTTTCCATGGCAGGCAACCCTCCCCCGCCAGTCTCTAGAGCAAAGATTCATTCATCTTTCACCGGGTAAAGTGGAAATTTATTTGGGAATTATAGGCTTCACATAGTACTTTGCTACCCTTCCCTGCAGTTCTCTAGAGCAGAGATTCATCCATATTTCTCTGGACAAAGTGGAATTTATTTGGGAACTATAGGCTCTGAGTAGTACTTTGCTAATGGTTTAGACAAACTAGACCACGACCATTATAATGCTTCTAATCCTCTTCCAAATTGCTCAAAGAAGAATATCATTTCTTAATGAAGGAAACCTTTCATATGGATTTTTCATCCATGTCTTCTCCGGACAAAGTGGAACAACACTTGAGAAGTTTAGGCTTCACCTAGTTAGGGCTACTGGTTCCTGTTAGAGAAGTAACACCACAACAGTGCTTCTCATCCGTTTGAGAAGTCTCTGCTCAGAATGTGGGACTGGAAATCGCTTAACTTTAGACAAATACACCTGACGTTCAATGGACTTAATAATCACTTCATGCAAACAATATTCAGCTTTCAGCAGCCCCTCAATTATACTGTATGGAAGCGTGAATCAGATTTTTTTAGACTCTTGAAACTCTTTCAAAAGGATATGTAACCTTTTCTATTTCATTAAACAAAAGAAATCTCTGCAGAAGTAACTAACTCTGAATCTGTAACTTCTATGAACTACTCCATATATATAACAAAAGCATGAAAACTATTCTACAGATGAAGTTTTAGTAAAAGGTGATTTTTGCTCTGCAAAGTGATTACAAACATACTATAAGGCGCACACAGTATCACCACAAGAGAGTAAATATAAGAACATTATGTAGAGAATTGAGCATTCATATTGAACTGCTAGTCTGCTAGGCAACCACTGATCTATGCTTTCTAATGAATGGTTAGCAAAAAAATTCTACGCACCGTGGTAAACAAACATCACTTGCACATTTGCATAAACGGGCATTGATAGGTGAAAAACATTGTGTTACTTATTTGGTCAGACTGGTTTTTGTTAAGTTTCTCTAAAGGTGACATGTTCGAGTTCGACTATTCTAAATGTTTTTGAGTTCCTATTTCATCTTACAGCTGACCTGATTATGCCTTTGTAGAAGCAACTATACACGACTGGTTAAAATTAAAATTCAGCTCAGAATATTATTCCTCACCATCTCATTGACGGTCGATGGCGTTGAGGTTTGGATAAGGGATCAAAGACTACTAGAAGAATGATATAACAGCATATAGCTACACTAACACTATTTTGTTTGTGAATGCAATTTACCATTACCATCCATCAACCCCTCAGTCGAACTCATATAGTTTCTCTTTCTACATTCTGAAATATATTTAAGCTAAACAAATTTGAATTGACATACCGAATCATTAATTCATAGTAAATACGCTTTAACTCCATGAGCGAGGGAACATCAGCAGGAGCCTCTTCAACGACATTTTCACCTTCCTTGGGTTTTTTCTTTTCTTTTGATGTATCAGCTTCAAAAACTCTTGGACTGATCTTTCTTGAGAGTATCTGTGCACGCACATAATCCTTGCGGTCCAAGCAAAGACAAACCTACAAAAAAAGTATGTGTTAGCATCACATTTTTGGCAGAAACAATCTAGTGTCCAGAAATCTGATTAATTATTCAACGTAAACAGGAGAGGATCATACTTGTTCAAGAATGAATGCTATTTTCTCAGTTTTTGCCATTGCACCAAATGTTTCCACCTGTATAATCGAACAACATCAGAAGAAGCCACTTAAGTAAGCAACACTCAAAACATAGTTTAGAAATAAAATTTTCAAAATAGGAACATCAAGGAGACAATCCACACAGGGTCATAACAACACACTAACCGCAACTTCCTGCATCAAGTCTGCTGCTTCAGCAATCTCTCCTTGTTCTTCTTTTATCTTTGCAAGTTTCTTGATCAAACGTGCCCTTTCTATCTCAACATATATCTAAGATATAAGATGTATTTCAGCACTTAGAACATGAAGTGATGTCTTGAGAATAAGCAATAAATCATGGGCAAAGTGATAAAATCCAATAAAATATCATGCACTTCAGGGCTCCATCAAATTCCCCACACTTGTCTCATGTTTTTCCTGAAGCATACAATGATCCAAGCATTAGTATCTTCTTCAAGCATACAGCAAGTACGTACCTTTCCTGCAGATACGTTGTTAAGGGTCTTGATAAGCACTATTTTTGTTTCAAGATCGGGTGTCTGGTCAATATATTGCATCGCCTGCTGGACCATGGATTGTACAGCCTACAGGGGGAGAGGGAATATAACATGAAACTATCACCTCAAGGCTTGTAATGATTGTGTTTCCATGTTCTTAAAGGATATAAAAGAACTTCAATAAAATATGATTAAGATCAAAGAGAGAAAACAGTGTAACACTCAAGAACACAAGTCCAATCTAGATAACAAAGAACTAACCCAATAAAAAAGAACAAAATCAAAGGAAAAGGAAAAGGCTTTAAATTAGCATCATCAACATAATACATGCAAATAAATTAAAAAATGCATGCCAACAAGCTGATGCAAACACACGAGCAAATTTACAAGCAAAACCAGAAAATGACGCCTTTTACTCTATTTGTCTCGATACATATTAATGCATTCCCCATGTGTGATGTGTCCTGTGTTTAAAAAATCGCACCTGAGGCGCACCGATGCACTGTAGTGCATTCCCCATGTGTGATGTGTCCTGTGTTTAAAAAATCGCACCTGAGGCGCACCGATGCACTGTAGAGATCGCATAAGACGGCTGAAGAGTGTTGGTGTCTTTGAAGCGCGCTTAGAGGCGACAGATGCGCAAAGAGGCTGAGGCGCAGGGGATTATGCCTCTTATATTGATCTAACAAAAAATTCAGATCGTTCTTTTCTCTTGCCGCTTCTCTTCCCAAGTACGTTCTTCTTCCTTCTTCTGACTCTCTTCTTCTGTGCCTCTTCTTCTCCCGTCCTCTTTCTTCTCTGTTTTTTGTTTCTCCAATAATTGTTTATTTTTTTCTCCTTCATTTTTTGATTTTTTTTATGCTTCAATTTCTTATCTTTGTTTTCTCCTTCAGTTCGTCACTTTGTGATCTCTTCTTCTGCCTTTTCTGTTTTTTAATCTCTGTTTTTTTTTTTTTTTTAATTTCTGATTTTTGTATTTAATTTCTTCTGTTTTTTCGATATTCAGCAGCAGAATGTTTTAAGTATTACTGGTTGGTTACGGTTACTAACATGCGCAAACATCATAGAGGTCATAGCAAAAATAAAAAAATCAAAGTAAAGGGAACAGAAAGTGATAATGAATTTGTTGATCGTTTCGTAATTGAATTTCTAGCTATTCTTTCAGGAGAAAATGAGGTGCTTAACTTTAATATAAGATGCCTATTTGCGAGTTGGTAATATAAGTAGAGCTTCTTCAACCAATTTCTGCTTATTTATTTAACCTCTGCTCTTTTTTTTTTTTTAATTTCTGTTTCTTTTTTTAATTGCTGATTTTTCTTTAATCACTTTTTTTTTTCAATCTTCTTTTTGTGATCAGTTTATTTGGTAGTGGTATATTTGTCTTACCCATGGCCATAAGGCAAAGAAAGATCAATCTCCGGGTAAATAAAATTTCTAATGTTTGCTTTCATATCGAGCACCGTCTCCTAACTTGAAGAACTTTGACATACGAGTTTTTAGCATCACTTGTAGTGCAACCGGATGTGAAAGAAATTGGGGTGTCTTCCAACATGCAAGTCATGCAGTGTTGTCAATCGCTGATGGCGGATCAAGGCGGCAAGCCAAAAAAATGCCATAACGTTATAGCGGACGGTATAACGACTTATGGCGGACACAATAAAATAATGCAATATATATAAAAAACACTACATAATTTAAATAAAAAACAAATAACAATATGAATCAAAGAAATAACTCAAAAGTCATTAACCAACCATTAACTAGGATATCTCATAAGTCATAACTCATAACATAACAAGAATGCATAACATAACTCATAACATAACAAAGAATGCATAACTCAAAACTCTCACAATATGATAACAAAAACGATAATCAAAACAAGACACGAGACTTGGAACATGGCAAAACCTTAATCATCAATCAAAATTTTGAGTCTTAAATGGGAAGGAGAGGATAAAAAAAGAGAGAAGAGAAAAAAAAAACAGAGGATAAAAAATAAAATATTAAAACCACTATTTGATAATAAAAAAGTCAGAGATTAAGAAGAAGATTGAAAAAAGAAATGCAGAAATTAAGAAGAAGAAATAGTGATGGAGAAAAAAGGAGAGACGGAGAGGAAATAGAAGGACAATGGATGGAAAAAAACGGAGAAGAGAGAGGCAGAAGAAGGAATGTACATGATACTGCAGAGACGACAAGAAAATAAAGATTGATTACGTTGATTGTTTGTTGGGATTAGATAAATATAATATAAGAGGAGAATAATCACATGGGTAGCCAAAAAAGTAACCCATACCCGTTTAAAAAAAGGTCAATATTCCGCTATGTCCTCCATGACGTAACCACTATCACGCCCGCGAAACACTGAATAGCGGACACCGCCATATTAGAGCGTTACGCGCATTGCGTATAGCGGTGACCGTTGTATCCTCCATGCCATAGCGCCATGGCCGCCATTTGACAACACTGAAGTTATGTAAGTTGTGAAGTTGGAGATGATATATGTAATCTAAATTTTGTTAGTTCTTTACTTCCAATACTTACATTATATTGTGTTTTCTTTATTAATAGCCCCATATCAATAAGAGAAATAGGTTGGAACAAGGTTGGTTGAACGACATGGTTTTGTAAAGTACAACCATGCTTTGACACGCTGATACAAGAGAAGATACACCATTGATCATATTCTCTTGCAAGAGATTGATGAGAACAACGAGCGGTTGCTTTGAAGAATGAATGAGGATGAAGGTGAATTTGATGGTGACAACTTGACTTGGTATACCGTAGCTAGAGCCTCGAGGTTTATGATCCTAGCTATTTCACTAGAGAATCAAGATTAAGGAATGACAGGGATTATGATCCTAGCTATGTCAATAGAGAATCAAGATTAAGTAAATGGTGTTGCTTCCGAGAATGTTGTCAAATGGCGCCCATGGCGCTATGACGTGGCGGTTTCTGCAACCACCGTTATCCGCAATGCGCATAACGCTCTGATATAACGTCATCTGTCATTAAGCGTTTTACGGGCGTTATTGCGTTTATGTTATGGTGTTTCATGGCAGGCATGGCGGAATACCAGTCCTTTTTGTTTTTTCAAGTTTTTTTTTGTTCTGGGTCAATTTCTTTTGGGCCCAACTAGGGTTTTAAACCCATTTCTCACTCAACAGCTGCATTTCCTCTCTCCTTCCCATTGGTGCAAGTCGACCAAGCCACCCCTCCAACATAGAGTGTTCGAGTTCGAAGCCGGCACTGCACCTTCTGACTACCATTTCTCTAGTGACCACACTCCGACAACCTCCACGAATTCATCGACCACACTACAAAGTTTTTTTCATTCTCTTTGCTCCACTTCCTCGTCCATTTTCATTTTTTTATCTCTGCAATTTTTTTATATATATTTTGCATTATTTTATTGTGTGTCCTATAAGCCGTTATAGTGTCCGCTAAAACGTCATGGCATTTTTTTGGCTTGCCGCCATGATCTGTCATCCGTGATTGACAACACTAGCTTCTGGTTCTACTCAACCTAACGTTACATTGATGGATGAATTTGACAAAGAGGAAGAAAATATTGGAAGGTCTTCTAGTAAAGAAGGGGAATATGTTGTGTGTGGCTTGATGAAGATGATGAATTTTAGTTTTTATGAGATAATAGAGGACTATGCTTTATGTTTTCTCTTCGTTGTTGTTTAGCTCGACTTTAAGATGTTGGGCACTTGTGCATGATTGTACTTGTCTTTTTTTATGCGTTTTAACAGTTTTGCGATATTTATTTGTGGACAACTTGGAGGTAGTATAAAATATATGCTTTGTTTAGTATTTATAATATTGAAATCATGTTTTTAGTTCAAAATTTTGTATAGATTTAATTTATAAGCATTTTTTGCAAAAAAATGCGCCTCGCGTCCTTAAGGCGTGTTCCTCAGACCTTCATCGCATCAGTGCTCCTCGCGCCTTTTAAAACTAAGGATGTGTCATCCTGAGTATCTCTCTCCTACTCTTTTGCAGCAGCAGAAGCAACATAGCGATACCTAGATTTCTTCAAGAACCCAAAGAAACTTTCTCTTTATAGAACTCTCAAGAGTATCTGGAAACAAGATATGTCCTCTTCTTTCAGCTTCTTTAAACCGTTGTGAGCATATACTTTTGGTTTTAGAATGCTTGGGGAATGGAAGAAATGGAAGAAAAAGGGATAGAAAGGAAAGAGGAATTTAAAGGGATTACAAAGCAGCTTAGGAATATATATTCTTTGATTCCTCAAAGTGGACATGCGGGTAGAACCTTCAAAATTTATAAGATATTAGGTTTCATATTTGCGTTGGTTTGAGCACATTAAAAGAAGACCAAGTGATGCTCCAGTTAGGAGAATTGAAGGATTACGTAATAATGAGGGCGTAAGAGGTAGAGGGAGATCGAGGGAGACTTGAACGAAAATGATAAAAGGGGATATGAATTTGCTAGAATTAGATGAGAGTTTTGTTTGGGACAGTGTTGCAAAAGTCGCTAGTCGCTAGTCGGTCGGCAGAAAGGGGACTAGCGACTAGTCGGCCTAGTCGGGGAGTAGTCGGCGACCCTAAATTACAACGTAATTTTAAAAATTATATTATCCTAAAGTTTAGGGACTAAAATGCAGATATTTATCCTACTATATTTCTGAAATATTTTATTTTAATCATTCTCAAATATTTTTTTTTTTATATTTTTGGTCCAATTAAATATTAAAAATATAAAGTATGTCATTTAGGACTTGTTTGTAACATAATTGTTTTATGGGATTTTATGTGCTAATAGTTTAATTACACGTTTAGTCCTGTGTATATAAAAGCTTCTAGGTAAAGGAAGAAAACCCTAAAAATATAAAACTTCTCCAGCGGCGCCCCCTTCTCTCTGGCCTCTTCTCACCGTCACCACCGTCCTCTTCTCACCCGTCACCACCGTCCTCTTCTTCTTCTCCGACAGACAACCGCCTCCGTTTCTCTCTCCTTTCCTCTCCCTCTTCTTCTTCGGTGTACTTGGTCAATGATGAAACCAAGGCTGGAATCTTCTTCTTCGGGAAGCTGGAATCTTCTCCTTCTCCTTCTCCGAGTCTCCGACAACCACCACCGTTCTTTGTCTCTTCTTCTCCGGTGTACACGGTACATTTCTCTCTCTCTCTCTCTCTCTCTCTTTCTTTGTCTTCTCGTCGGAATTTTGACCGACTAGTCGGAATGTTGACCGACTAGATCGGACTTTTGACCAATTTTTTTCAAAGACCCGATTTTTTGCCCCATTTTTTGGATTTCTAGGCGGCCACCGGCCGACTACCGACTAGGCCGAGTTTTGCAACACTGGTTTGGGATCGAAAGAAATGACCTTAAGTGATTTTTTTTTTGTTCATGTAGCTGACCCCAATCTTTTGGGATTAAGGTTTGGTTGTTGTTGTTGTATTAGGCTTCATTATTGTTACCCCTCCGGAAAAAAACAAGAGAAGGAAACTTTCTAAGGGAAAAAGAATGTGAGAGAGGGCACAATTGGTGACAGGTTAACCTACATCCATTATGACCTACCCATCTAGAGAAATCATTAATAGATCTCTGACTGCATTATATTTTACACATACTTATTTGACCAAGATTATAATCCTCTATCTATGGTATAGGTAAAAACCATAACATCGAGCATACTCCATTCTAAAACCTTCAATTTACCGGTTATGTTGGTGCAAAAGCCTTTATCACATTACCATTGGGATTCTACACCAATAATTCACAGGAATAGTGTCAGAAAATGATCACTTTTGAGTGTTTGAAATTCATAGGCTTCCCCATTTTCAAATTCACCTGTGGAACATGTTTGGAATGTAGGAAAAAACTACTACTTGAATATAGGCTTCAATCCGATGACATTAGCTTCAATTTAAGGAAACTAGAACATACAACAATTAAAATTCTGAAAGTTAACATAGATTGTTGGTAATCTGTACTACTACAGAAGACAAACAATGCCACACAGCTATGGAGAATGAAGATGCTAAGTTTAAGAAAACCCACGAAAACTTTCATAACTGAATCCGCATAAATCCCCTGACCTCACCACTTTGAAAGGTAACTTATTATGGCCTAATCTACATCCTGACATTTGTATTTCTTCAACTAAATGCTGATCTCTTGAGATAAAATTAGTCATAACTCTTACAACACAAGCCAACACTGAAGGTAAAAATCCGTTATGTTAACCCATTTCTTTTTCTCTTTTCCAAGAATCAGCAAAATAAAATGAATCAAAGTAGATAAAACATCACTTCACTTCAAGGTCCAAAGAAAAACATAGTGTCTAACCAAATTGACCCAAAAAACTACAGTTAAATAGACTATTCTCAATACCCTGATTATTTACTAATATTAAGGCTTCCATAATTTCAACTACACCGGATAACTCAATTCTCAGCATGTGAATCCAATTACAAACCCTAAAAAGCTTATAGTAACAAGAAAGATGCCAAATATAAACTTTCAATGTGCACAAACACAAAAAGCTTAGCAAGAAAAGGAAAAATTACCTGTTTTAATTGGCCACGGCGTTTGGACAAAAGAAGAATCTGATCATTGAGGGTTTTCCAAGCACGAGCGTCGAAGCAAAGTTGAACGATTTCAGTGACGGCCTTTCGAGTTCCAACCACATCCCCAGCTTGCCTCATCGACTTCTCTACATTCAACAGAGCTTCTATTTGCTCCTCCAATTTGCTATTACTGTCCCCCTCCTACAAAAATTGAAAACCAACCCTCAAAATTAAAAGCCAGCAAATGCTGAATTAGATCTGAAACACAAAATTAGAATTCAAATTCGGTGATAAACCCTAAGAGTCTCACCATATTGCTTGAGTTGAAATCCAACAGAGAAATCTATGGATTGGTTTCTTCCAGCGTCAAATCCTAAGAGGAAGAGATAGAAACACACAGATATGGAGAGAGATGAAAAAGAACAGTGTTGAAAGCAAAAACCGTTTGTATTAATTTTAAAGAAAACAGAAAAAAGGAAAGAAAAGGTGAAAAATAGATTTGGGATTGCATTGGACTGACTATGGTTTGGCACAAAGGGCAAACCATGTCAGTTTTTTTTTTTTTACCAATATTTTTGTCCACTTCCGTCCTGGGCTGACATGGCACATCCCAAACGTGCCTCACCACGTCAGCCCAGGACGAAAGTTCCACTTGCGTTCTTCCCCACTGCCGTCCTCCCCTACCAGTAGCTTGGTTAAAAACACTTAATTTTTTTTCATCCAATTCCAAAACGGAATTGCCACTTCCGTTCTGGCTTGGCAGAAGCTTTGTGCCAGGAACACTTTGAGTTTTGTTTTTTTTCCTACAAGTTTTTCAATTGGTATTTTTCAACAAAAAAAAAATCACTAAAACAGAATATTTACCAAAAAAGGTGTACATAAATTACTTGGACAAAAGTTTCTTTATTAATAAAAACGAACAACGTAAAAAACAAATCGTATATAACATAAATTAAACAAATATAATAAGAGAAACTAAATGTAATGTCCTATCTACTACCCCGACGGTGTGTATCTAACGGTCGTTTTCGGGTTCTTCCGTAGATAGTATGTGTGACCGTCTCTGGTTTGCAGGGCACTACCATGCTCCGT
Organism: Vinca minor; assembly: GCA_026122235.1. Taxonomy (NCBI): domain Eukaryota; kingdom Viridiplantae; phylum Streptophyta; class Magnoliopsida; order Gentianales; family Apocynaceae; genus Vinca; species Vinca minor. The sequence goes on along the minus strand of JAOCZM010000165.1, from coordinate 341,536 downwards.
TTCGATGACTTGAGCGCCTTCGAGGTCGATATGTATCGGTTCCTCAAGTGAATCAGGCTGGAGAAGTGAAATCTGCAGCAGCTTCTGCATCTGGTCCAGGCCTAGGCTGTACGAGGGCGTCGCACCAAAAAAAACTTTTGTCTGTCCCGGTGAAGAGGGACCCGCACCAGTATGCCCCCATTTGACTACCCGGAGAAAGACTGTAGTTGCTCGGAAATTGGTATTGAAATTTCGAAGGTATATCATCATGAGCCTGTGTCTGTGTCTGATCTGCCGATGGTGGAGACGCCCCCGTATCTCCGCGGTGCCTAGTGCGTCGTATCTGTTCATGAAACTCCTGAGTAGCCTACAGACTCCGACGAGCACCCGACCTCCCACGCTGAGCCCTACCTTCAACAGGCTGCCTCGGTTGTGTCAGCGGTTGCTCAATGACAGTTCTGTTATGTCGGCAGCGCACGGTCTGCAAGCAATTACCTTCCCAACTGCATTGAAGGCATATTTGAGGGTTTTGGTAGCCCAGGGGATGAGACTCCTCTACTGGCTCACATTTCTAGTTGTAGGCTTCTCGAATTCAGAGAGTATTATTCTATTGGACTCTGTTTGTAACATTAATATTAAAATTAGTATATTCAAAATAACAAGATTTATGTTAACAATAGAACGAAAAAAACTTAGCATAATATCTTCTGCTGTTGAGTTGGGTTGATAACCCATCGGAAGTAGCCTGGCATCCTTATTTCTTGGGTTCGTAAGACGGTGAACGGTAATGTTATTGTACCAAGCCATGTACTCGGGGCTTGGTGCAATAACATTACCTAAATCGGGAACACCGTCCACAAGTGTATTGAAGCGCTGGTCCCACAACGTTATGTATTTGTTGTGCAAGTTCTCCCAATTTTTTGTCGGGACATTCTTCACTGTGTGGACGTCCTCGCTCTCGACAATACCGTGCCTCCCTGCCGGTATTAGTACTACCTGCTGGAATCCAAATTGCCTCATAACCCTTTCAGGCAAGTGGTACTCCACTACATCGAAGCAAACGAGTGGCGTGCGAGCACGCACGGTTAACAGGAAGTCTTCATCTCGAGCCACTCGCTCTGCAATTACCGCATCAGGGTACGGTCTCCACATAAACTGTAAAATAAAATCAAGTTAATGTAAAAAAAATTACGAGAATATCGAAATTAACTTACCCCTTGTGTCTCGGTGATCATATCTAGCTAATCACGAAACACCAACAATTGGTTTCTCGGTGTGTTGCGGTAAGACCTTGCTCTATTCCATCTTGCCCCGAAAGGAGCACCATTAACAGGGATCTCATATGTAACCTCGTCTCAGTTCTCCGGACGAATACAAGAAATGTGCTCCCACGCCCACAACTTGTCAAGACAGCAGCATCGATTATTAAATTTTCAAAATACATATTAAACATAAAGTTTATATAATTTAGACATACCTGAATGAGCAAACAACAGCCGGTCATGTCCTTCGAAAGAGCTATGCATGAGATGCACATCTGGCGGTGCAAATACGCAAGGACACCACTAGCCCACGAAGTCGTATCATGCTCCAGATCAGTGATGGTTAAGAGATAACACATATTCGCTCGGGAGCCCGACTTATCGGGAAAAAGGAAACTGCCCATTAAAATGAATATCAATGTCCTAGCCCTCTGCTCTATCGCCAACGGAGTAGCATCATGTCCTAGAGGCTGACTAATGTGGGCATAAACTTCAAACAGCTGAAGAGTGTTTCCTCTAATTGACGTCAATGAGGGTTGGAATCCTAACAGATTAACACAGTACCAACCCACTGAGTTTTGGTCAAATTGTAGTCGGCACCCCACGACACCACCACCTCTAGTAGGTAGGCTAAGAAGACATCCTACGTCCTCTAGAGTAATGGTCGCCTCACCGCTACGTAAGTGAAATGTATGGGTCTCTGGGCGCCATCTCTCTACTAAGGAAGTCACTAGAGCGTGATCTACCTTCATATGTCTCAGTCTACAACATCCCCCAAAACCTAATTGGTCTATTATGTTAATTAAAGCAGTAGTTTGTTTCTCTCATATACGTTGCATAAAAGCCGACCTTCACTTCTAATACATTTTAAAGGGGTGTTTAGTGACTCCTCACTGTGTCATATTCCTAACGATCTATGGTATGGTTGTTTGGTTAAAACACTCTTATCAAAAGGACCAGGTTGAAGATGAGCAGGGGTATAGACATCTATACAAAAAAACAATAGACATAGATTTTATCAGAAAATACACATGTTATATCACCAAAATTAACATAAATAAATTCTATAAAAAATATCAATTTAAGAAAAAATTAACATCAAATTAAGATAATTACAACAATTCACCAAAATCCCAAATGACAACAATTCACCAAATTACTCTAAATTTCCAAATTCACAATTATTTATAAACTAATTCCTCCAAATTTAACTTCACCAAATACACCAAATTCAATTAATCAAATATTCACAATAATTTATATTTAAATTTCCCAAACAATTTTTTTTTTTTAAATAAAGGTTTATACCTTTGAAATTGAGAGAGAGGGCAAGAGGTGGTGATTGATGGTGGCGGCGGCCTGGGCTCGACGGAGGCAGGAGCAGCGGAGGGGGGAGGGAGTTTTTTTTTAGCACATAGCCTTTTTTTTCAAATAGCGAGAAAATGAGGAGAAGGGGGCTACTGTGTGATTTAGGGCAAGGGGAGGACGGAAAGTAGGGATGACGTGGCAAGGCGTGTCTGGGATGTGCCACGTCATCCAGGACGGAAGTGGCACTTCCGTTCTGGACAAAAATGTTTGTCAAAAAAAAAAAGACTGCCATGGTTTGCCCTTTATGCAAAACCATGGTCAGTCCAATGCAATGCCCGAAGAGATTTCCTCTTCCATCAGTGGGGTCACTTTGGTATGGATATGATCTTGTGGGACTGACCCACATTTTTTCTTCTTTCACATGAGTTGGAGTGGAGTCAGTCCCACAAAGCCGATCATATATTAGGGTCACAAAGTATGTAGGCTCCACTCCAACTAATGTGAGAAGACTGTGAGGTCAGTCTTACAAAGCCGGCCATATATTAAAATTTTCCAGCACTGACAGCCGAAGCAGGGAGAAACTATTCGTATTGAGAGGTTTTATCATGGTAGGTGAGTAAGTTTAAAACTTACAATCAAGCTAACGAAAATAATACACATAGGAAAGAGAATTGACTTTTTAGCCTACGTGTATTGTATTCATTGGTTTAAATGTAACTTTTAAACTTACTCACCTATCAAAATAAAATTTCTCATTCGTGTTGCCACGCGTGTCTTTTTCCCTTTTTTGTGTTTTTTACAATTTACTTTTTTGGGTAAATATAAATATCAATTTGGTATGCGGAATTGGAGACTATTTTCAATCAAGGGTCTGTAATTGTGAACATCTCATTAGCCACTAGAATTGGTGGAAAATGTAGCAAATAAGGGTATGTCGACTTCTATTCAATATTTAATGTGAGTGCCAAAAGAGGCATTACCTTAGTTATACGAGCAGAGATTTTCCTATTAAAAGCTGGGAGTTCGAACTCTTATTTAGTGCATAGAAGTGACAATTTGTTGCATGCATTCTAAGGGTGGAAGTTAATTGAGCCAGTTTATAAGTAGCTAATGATTTGATTCGATATTTGGCCTAACTACCTCAATACACGAGTCAAGTGAGCGATATATGAGCAAGATTTTTGACTAATCTAGCCGAGTTTGAGTTGGGTAGAGTTCAATTCATTTAGTTCGTGACTTGACTCAATATAAATTACACATATATCTTGTTGAGCAAAAAAATATAGTTGGAGCAACTGCAAATAAAAAATCTAAGTCGAGGACAACGATTAAAGGAAATAAAAAGAGAAAAATCTAAAATTCTTAAATGGTCTTCTTAGCTTTTTACCGTCCAAACATCTTTAGATGAGTTCCAAAATCTCATCCAAGAAAAATGTCTTGACAATCATCGTCAAAGACCCTTCTTTGAAAGATTCTAATCCTTATTATTACCATATACTAAAAATTAATGATTTTGCTACAACAGGTTGTCTAGTTTTTAGGCGAGAATTATATCTTGTTTTCAAAGTTTAGTTATTATTTAAATTTCAGCTTTTACTAGTTTACTAATTCCGAATTTCAGGCTTAAATAAGGACATGTTATCCATTAGTTATTTAGTTTAAGTCTTAGTACTTGTTTTGTTAGTTTACTATACTTGTTCTTTCTTTAGAAGTCCAAATCCAATTAGGATTTGTAATAGGGTTCTTAGTCGAAATTCTTTTCACTATTTAAAGATATTTTGGCTAACATTATTATTAAGACTTGATTTAATATAATTGTGAGGTTTTCCTTCATTCTTTGTGATTAAACTTCTTTAGGATTTTCTTTCATTCTTCATGTATCAATAAGGTTATACCCCTAGTTGTTGTTTCATCCTCCATTAGAGTAATTGCTGCTATGGTTGCTAGGTGCTTATCACTTCTTAGAGGTCTTAGGTGTAATTATCTTTAAAATCTTTAATGCCAGGGTTGCTAAATGCTTATCGCTGTTTAGTGATATAAGTTCAAGATAGAGAAAATTCCTTTCCTTTGCGTCACTCTAGTTGTTGGGTCTTGGTGCTTATCGCTGCCAAGGTTCTTCATCATAAAGTACCTGACTTGTCCTCCACTCTTAGTGAGCCGGACTAAAAATGAAAAACTCTTCTTGTGTTTAGCTATTACATACAAAGTTTTTAGCTCTGTTTTATGCATTGAACGAAGTAATATAATGATGCATGTTTATTACGTTAATCATGTTCTAATCGGTTCAGATGAGCGTTATAGTCCTCTGGAAAAACACATATTTCCTTTGGTATCAACGGCATGAAAGCTAAAATCATACTTCTAGACTTATAAAATATGTGTATTAACTGACACTCCGCTAAGGCAAGTAATGCATCATCCTGATTCAATTGCTTGAATGAAAAAAAATACGTTGCAGTTAAGTGAATATGAAATAAGATTTTCTCCTAAAAGGTCTCAGTAGGCTCCTAGCTAATTTCGTTATCGCAAGCACGGTCTCAGGTCTTCTTGAGACCGCAAAACAACAAAAGCCTAACTAGACGTCCTGTTGGATCTTGGCCACAGACGACTCGACATGAGCCCACAAATGCGCAAGAATTGTGTTGGTAAACTGCAAGGAAACAATTCCCATACGCACTAAAGTACAATTGCACTGTTAGAAATAATGAGGCTGAGTATGAGGCTCTAGTAGCTGGTCTAAAAATAGCCAAAGAATTACACATCAAACAACTATTGGTTAAAGGTGATTCACAAATTGTCATAAGTAAGGTAACCTTGAGCTTTGAGGCAAAATAAGGCAATATGCGAGAGTACCAGTCCACTGGGTACATGGAATGCTATTGTACTTCAACTTTACAAGGTTCGAAAAGATAGCAGGAAAAGATAATGCACAAGCCAACGCTTTACCAAAATAGTAGAGGGAAATTGAACGCCACCTGGGAAGGGCCCTACGTCATCGTCATGGTAAATGAGAATGGAAGTTTTAGACTTCAAGATATGGAAGGATATACACTGGAAAGAGCATGGAACGAGAAAAACCTGAAGAAATATAACCCTGCTCTTTCAAAAACCAATTGATGTATTTTTTGAAGTCTTTCTTCTCAAGTTTTAATTAAGGGAATTTTGTTGTATAGAACTACTTATATCACTAGTATACATCTTGGTCACAACTCTAATATATTATTCCCTTTTTTGGTTGAGATTACCCATCTTTGGATGACATATATTCCTAGAATATATTAAAAAACAACATAAACTCAACAATCTCAACCAAAACAAAAGGAGAAAGGTAAACACCAGCATTAATCATTTTCAAGATAACAAAAATACATAAAGAGGGGCCTACACATAAAAGTCTATAGGAGACCCAATCCCAAAGAGAGATGATAAATAATATTGTTGATGAGAACTCATATACGGATGCTTCAATGAATGATGAGGTTTGGGTAATGTCTAAAAGGAGATCTAGGAGTCAAGCTCTAACATCACTTCACTCATTTTGGAGACACAAAGACCCAAAATAATGAGAACTATCATCAACTTGGATAAACATTAATTTCAGCTTTGCAACAGTTTGGTGTAATGGTCATAACTTTCGATCCATGAACTCAATGGAGTCCATTCAAGATGCTATGGACATATAAGAGGCAGATTTACAACTTTCATGAAGACCACAAGATTAGATTCTGATGAGAAATCATATACGGATGCTTCCAAAAATTATAAGGTTTGGGTAATGACTAAAAGGAGATCTAGGAGTCAAGTTGTAACATCACGTCACTCATTTTGGAGACCCAAAGACTCCAAATAATGAGAACTATCATCAACTTGGATCAACATTAATTTAAACTGTGTGACAGTTTGGTGTAATGCTCATACCTTTCGATTCAGGGATCCAATGGAGTTCATTCTAGAAGCTATGGAAAGATAAGAGGCAGATCTACAACTTTCATGAAGACCACAAAATCATATTCTGCCGTTATGAAGTCCTAAATCATCGTGCACGTTACTACATCTTGTTGTCCAGATTTTGGGAGAGAATTAATCTTGTTTTGTTTTCAAGTTTAGTTATTTATTTAATTTCCAGCTTTTTAGTCTTTTATTATTTTCGAACTATTACTTAAATAAAGTACTTGTGGTCCATTAGTTATTTAATTTAAGTAAAGTACTTATTTAGTTAGGTTATAGCAAGTAATAGTTTAAGGTAGTTTACTTTAGTTTCATGATTGCTTTAGTTTCCAAATCCAATTAGGACTCTATTTTGTAAGGCTTGGCAGAAATTCTTTCTCTACTTAGAGAGAGAGAGAGAGAGAGAGAGAGAGAGATTTCACTACATTATTTGGTAGACTATTGATAATAATAATAATGTGAGGTTTATTCCTTTGTTACTTTGTGAATTGAATTTCTTTTCAGATCTTCCTTTCATTGTTACTGTAAAACACAAGAGGGGGGGGGGTGAATTGGGTTTTAGTCGAACTTGCTAACTTTTTCGAATCTTAGCAATGCTAGTAGAAGTTTATGCAAGATGAGCAAATACAAAAACTAAACCCAACAACAAGACAAAGGATTTAGAGTGGTTCGATTCACTTAGAATCTACATCCACTACCTTGAGCCGCACCCAAGGATTTCAACAACTTCACTAAGAAGACTTTTTACAAATGTGGCTAACTCACTAAGAGTTTTACAACACAACCACAATACAAAAGCTCACTAAGAACTTGCCCACACAAAGTAGGACTTTACAAATTTCCCACACAAAGTAGGACTTTTACAAGAATTACCCAATCACTTAGAGAGGGAATTGAATGTTTAAAGAACAAGGTTGATCACTCTTATAAGTGAGAAATATACCTTTGAAGTACAAGAATGTTTAAGCTCTTTTGAACATATGAATTCCACTCTTTGTCTTGCTTTTTGAAAGAACACCTTTGAATGAATTAGATCATGGAGATCAAGTGTTTTTTTACTTTGAAGGTGTTTAGACTTGATAAGAAATCAATGTAAATTGTATGTGCAAGTCTTGGAATGATTCTCTAGCTTTGGAGTATATATACATTTCAAAATAGGCTGAAAATCGAGTCTCCAACGGTCAAATAACGGCTAGTAAAAGCAGAGTTCGGTGGACCGAACTGATCACCTCGGATGACCTTGACCAAGGTCGGTCGACCGACCTACCCAAATGGTCGACCGAAGCAAGATATCAAAACTCTCAGTATCTTCTCGGTTGATCCGAGCTTGAGCTCGGTTGACCGAACTTCCAAGCTGATTTTTCACACGTTTTGAAATCTTTTGAAGTCTATAAAAGTCTAAAAGGTTTTCCTAAAAGGTAACAAGTAAGAACACTTGGAAAACAATTTTAAAGAACTTAGACTTAGAAAACAAAGGCTTTTGAAATACGAACACTAGTAAGGATCATTTTGAAACTAAGCCTTTTGAAAAACGTGTATGTGTGCATGCAAGACTAGAGTGTATAGCTTATGTTCATAAGAGCTTTGGTTAGAGCTTTAAAGATAACGACTAATAACGGCAAAGCTAATCTAACCAAACCTAAGTCTTCAATCTTCAATCTTGAAAGATAAGCCTTGAATAACTTTGAATCTTGATACCAATGGCTTGATTGAAGTACTTAGAGCTTCCATAATGAGTTCCGATATTCTATCACAAAGATATAAAACATTAGACACAACATCAAGTGTTTGTCCATTATCAAAAACCGAGTTTGATCGCCCTTAGGGCTAACAATCTCCCCTTTTTGATTATGACAAACTTTGATGTAATTAGATAGGATATGGACAATTTTAAGTACAAGGAAGCATGGCAAAAGGATATAAGAACAAATAAGTGTAAAAGCTAAGTGCTTGTAAGATAAACCAAGATAGAACGAGAAACATAAGCACTAGCATGTTAAGATCTTTTGCCATATGCATTAGGGACTCTTTGAAGAGCCCTATTTCTTCAAGATTCAGAAAAAATCATAAGAAGTTCTCTTGTTTGAAAGAAAGTGAAGAAGGTGAAACCCCAAAAACTGCTAAAATAGTTGAGACTTGGATTCTATGTTTTAAGCGTACCTTGAATTTATAGGGGATGCACTCGAAAAACACATTCAATTAAGGGACTCGTCCATTTCTCAAGATACATTCAAATTTATTAATACATCATCCAAAGGCCAAGAGTCTTGCAACATTAAATGTATGCATACAAAAAGCGAAAGGACTCTTCGTTAAAACAAACGATGCATTTATAAAGCCGCGGCCTTGGGTCTTTCCTAGGTCACGCAATGACGTCGACCTTAAACTGAGTTAATAAAATCAACCCAAGTAACAACACTTTCACAAAAGAGGGTTAAGGAATCGACCCAACATCTAGCACCAATGTCAAACAAAAATATACAAAAAGCACTTTGGTCAAGTTTGAATTTAAGCAAAAGTAAAAAATGTTTCATTAAACTTCAACAATGTATAGAAATTACTAAGTTATAGTCATACCTAGGACACAAGGAATGAAAATAGACATCTAAATTATTCTTATTCGCCTCAGGACCCCTCTGACTGGTGATTGGCCCAAGTTGGCCATAAGAGGCAGAATCATCAAACATTTCCTATATAGTAGACGACCCAGGCTGAACAAGAGCGGCAGGAGCATCAGATTCGTCGGGGTTTGTAACCCCCATGATCGTGTCTACCTCAGGAAAATCTTGTCTTGGCAAAATTTCCTTACCTTCCTCGGGCTCGGGACCCACTCCCTGAGCAGTAGTTTCCTCATTTACATTCTCAAGCATGGTAGAGTCTCCACTGGCCCCCTCCCCACAAGAAAATTCATATTGCAAGGGGTATGATAATATCTCGTCAGGAACTTCCAATAATTGAGTAAAATTTGAAGAAACCTTAATAGTTGGGTTATGTCGCCAAGCCTGGTCTATTAAGCTCCTTACCACAACAGACATTTGCCTAGTCCAAGCCATCTCAAACTCTTCCTTAAAAATTTCCTCCTACGTGATAGACTTCAACAAAACCCGAGAAGGATTCAGAAGTAGCGTATCATTCAAAAAACTCACATTTTCTCGCTCCAAGCCTTGAATCCTTTCATCCCTTTGGTGAATCTCCGTCCCCAATTGTAGAACCCATTAGGCATGGGAGTTCACTTCCCTAACCCTACATTCTCTCTCAGGTTGCCAAGAGATGTCGTTAGGGACTCTACATTTTCTTCTAAGTCCTTAACATGCCTATTCAATAATCTCACCTAAGATTGCACTTTACTCATAAGATTGGTGAAGTTTCTCTTCATGGCGGTCTTCTCCATCTGCAAACTTTTAGACTTAGTTTTTAAATGTCTCTCAAACTCACTCAAATCCTTTACCTCTTCATTCGTTCTGTCAAACTCCCAGTCAGAGAAAACATTTCCTCTTGCGTCACAGAATTCTCCTGAGCTTGGGTCAATTCTGATGAGGACACATCCTTGAAGTTGTCTTAAGACAAGTCATTCAAATGATCCATTGATTAACATCAAAGGTACAATGAGAAGAGCTAGAAGAAAGGCTATGAATCAAGCTTTAACTACATTCATTTTAGAGATTTAATCTAAGGAGCAAGCAAAGCAACCCTCAAGCAATTCTATACATTCAAGACAAGTTCATCTCATCACTTTTGAAGACTCTTCTTAAAGATAAACTAATCACTGCACCAATTCTTGCATTACCTAACTTTAATAAAACTTTTGAACTTGAATGTGATACATTTTGTGTTGGTATATGAGCTATTTTGATGCAGGGAACAAAACTAATTGCCTACTTTAGTGAAAAGAAGAAAGGAGCTCAATTGAACTATTCAACCTATCATAAGGATTTCTATGCTTTGGTGAGAGCATTGCGAACTTGGCAGCACTACTTGTGACCAAATGAGTTTGTGATCGACATAGATCATGAGTCACTTAAATATCTCAAGAGGCAAGGTATGTTGAGTTAGAGGCATATCAAGTGTGTAAAACACAAGAGGGGGAGGGGGTGAATTGGGTTTTAATCGATCTTGCAAACTTTTTCGAATCTATTCAATGCTAGTGTAAGTTTGAGCAAGATGAACAAAAGCAAAACTAAAGCCAAACACAAGACAAAGGATTTAGAGTGGTTCGATTCACCCAGAATCTACATCCACTACCTTGAGCCGCACCCAAGGATTTGCAACAACTTCACTAAGAAGACTTTTTTTACAATTGTGGCTAACTCACTAAGAGTTTTACAACACAACCACAATACACAAACTCACTAAGAGTTACTTGCCCACACAAAGTAGGACTTTTACAAGATTAACCCTATCACTAAGAAAGGGAATAAGATGGGTTAAATAACAAGGTTGTTCACTCTTCTAAGTGAAAGATATATACCTTTGAAGTACAAGAATTGTTGGCTCTTTAGAACATATGAATTCCACTATTTGTCTTGCTTTTTGAAATAACGCCTTTGAATGATTTAGATCATGGAAATGAAGTGTTTTTGCTTTGAAGGTGTTTAGACTTGATAATAAATCAATGACACTTTGATGTGCAAGCCTTAGAGTCATTCTCTAGCTTTGGAGTATTTATACATTTCAAAATAGGCTGAAAAATGACTCTGCAACGGTCAAATAACGGCTAGAATTTACAGAGTTCGGTTGACCGTTCAAGAGCTCGGTGAACCGAACATAGGCACTTTGGTCGACCGACCTGGCCTTAGGTCGACCGAGGCTCAACATCTCAACTCTCTGTTTGTGCTCGGTTGATCCGAGGAAAGCTCAGATGATCCAACCTTCTGAGCTTTGAGAGATGTTGATTTTTCACACGTTTTGAACTCTATTGAAGTCTAAAAGGTTTTCTCAATATGTAACAAGTAAGAACATTTAGAAAACCATTTTAAAAGACTTATACTTTGAAATCAAAGGCTTTTGAGATATGAACACATATGAGAATCATTTTGAAACTTAGCCTTTTGAAAACGTGTTTATGATGTATCTAAGACTAGAGTGTTGAACTTATGTTCATGAGAGCATTGGTTAGAGCTTATAAGATAACGACTTATAATGACAAAGCTAATCTAACCAAACCTAAGTCTTCAATCTTCAATCTTGAAAGATGAGCCTTGAATAATATGACTTTGAATCTTGATCATGGATTGATTGAAGTACTTAGAGCTTCCATTATAAGTTCCGATATTCTAACACAAAGATTAAGATCATTAGACACAACATCAAATGTTTGTCCATTATCAAAAACTGAGTTCGTTCGCCCTTAGGGCACAAAGTGGGTCCTGGAATTCCGAATCATTTCCTTATTTTATTAAGTACAAGAAAGGGGAAGAAAACATTATATCCAATGCTTTAACTAGGATACATGTTTTAGTAACCACATTGAGTTCTAAACTACTTGATTTTGAGTCAATCAAGGAAATGTATGCTAATGATTTTGATTTTACTTATGTCTATACTGCTTGTGAACAAGCTGCATTTGATAAGTTCTATATGCACGAGAGGTATTTGTTTCGTGAGAATAAACTTTGCATCCCTAAATGTTCTATGCATGAATTTCTTGTTCGTGAGGCCCATGGTGGAGGTCTAATGGGACACTTTGGTGTGCACAAAACCTTGGAAATCTTGCGTGAACATTTCGTTTGGTCAGGTATGCGTGCTGATATGGAAAGAATTTGTGAGAAGTGCATTACATGTAAACAAACAAAATCGAAATCAAAGCCTCATGGATTGTATAAGCCTTTACCTATTTTCAGTGAACCTTGGGTAGACACATCCATGGATTTTGTTTTGGGTTTTCCTAGGACAAGAAAGGGTATAGATTATGTATTTGTGGTAGTTGATAGATTTTCGAAAATGGCGCACTTTATTCCATGTCATAAAAGTGATGATGCTACTCATGTTGATGATTTGTTCTTTAAAGAGGTAGTGAATTTGCATGGAGTGCCTAGAATAATTTTTAGTGATAGAGATGAAAAATTCTTAAGTCACTTTTGGCTTATGTTATGGAGCAAATTGGGAACTAAACTTCTGTTTTCTACTACTTGCCAGCCACAAACAAATGGTCAAACTAAAGTAGTTAATAGAACTTTGTCTCAATTACTTAGATCATTAATCAAAAGAACTTAAAGAAGTGGGAAGATTGTTTATCATTTGCTGAATTTGCATATAACCGAAGTGTGCATTCTGCTACAAAGTTCTCTCCTTTTGTGGTTGTTTATGGGATTAATTCATTGAGTCCACTTGATCTTATACCCATTCCAATTGATGAGCGTGCAAGTCTTGATGGAAAAGAAAAGGCGTGTTTTATTAAGAAGTTGCACGAAAATGTGAGGATCAACATTGAGAATCAAACTGAGCAATATGATAAGCAAGCCAACAAGGGCCGAAAGCAAATTATCTTTCAACTTGGATATTGGGTTTGGTTGCACTTAAGAAAAGAAAGATTTCCAACAAAGTGCAAGTCCAAGCTGCAACCAAGGGGAGATGGACCTTTTCAAGTGATCGCAAGAATCAATGACAATGCTTACAAACTAGACCTCTCTGGTGAGTATAAAGTAAGTGCCACTTTTACTGTTTCTGATCTTTCTCCTTTTATTGCAGATTCAGATTCGAGGGACGAATAATTTTGAAGAGGAAAAGAATGATGGAGACCAACCGAGGGCAACCAATCCAAGCAAAGAGGATCCTTTTCAAATTAATAAAGATATGATGAGTCTAGTTACTAAAATTAAAGACAAAGTGCAAGAAAACTCATTAGAAGACAAAATGGTGAATGTTCTTCAAGTTATGGGGTTGAAATGCATCCAAGAAGATGGACTAGAGCAAAAATCCGAATTGAGCACCTATATGACTGGTTGTAGGCTGCCAAATTCGTGCAAGACATGAATCCAAAGAAGAAGTTTTCATTTAATTAATATTTAGCCTAGAAAGATTAATTGATAAGGACACATCTAAAGGGATGCCTAGCACAAAGGATCCTTTGATCAACATACAAGGTCCAAAGACAAGAACTCAACATAAGAGAATGAAGGTAGCTCTAAATACATTCATTAGAGAGGTTCAAACTAAAGAACAAGCAAGACCACCTCCAAATGAATCTAACCAAGATCAAGAAGTCATCATCATTTTATTTGAAGGCATTATTCACAAGTCATAAAGAAAAAGTGCCTAAAAGGGCTATTTTTGGAAAGTTCCTATTAAAAGTCTATTCTAGACTTTAATATATTTATCCATGTACTTTTATAGAAACTTCTATTGTTATTTACTTTATTAATTTCAGCACATAAAGTACTTCCTTAAACATAGGACATGTGGTCTATTAGTCATTTAGTTTAAGGAAAGTACTACTTTTACTAGTTTATTTTAATCGTGCTTTTAGTAGTTTAGTTAACTAGGACTCTAGTAGTTTATGTAAGTTAGGACCCTCTTAGCCGAAATCTTCTCCATTTAAAGAGAGATTTCAGCCACATTGTAATAAAGTTTGTTATATGATATTTGGTAAAGTTATTCATTAGATACTTGTGAATTGAACTTCTAAATAGATCTTCATTAATTTTTGAGCTACTAATCAACAAGTTTAGTTTCACTTGTTTTGGTGTTTCATTCTCCATTGAAATCAAACTACTTAGTATTGCGTTGATTTATTCCCTTGTAAACTATTTTCAAGAAGAGAAAAATCTGACTTCAACCTTTTGTGTTAAATCTTGATACAAGTTATCAAGGTTCTTCATCAGGTGGTATCAGAGCTCAAGGTTGATCTCTTTTTGGTGTACCCTTTTCTTGTTTTAAAAAATTATTGTTTGCTTGAACAAAAAAAAAAGATTCAATTTTTCTCTATAAATTTTTTATTCGAGCCAAGCAAACAAACTTCTTAAATCAAAGACATCATAGTCTGGGTTCAAGAATTGGCAAAGTTCACATTTTGTTTTGGTTACAAAGTGAGCTGTGAACATACATATTTTAATCAAGGATTGAAGTGCGATTAAAACCAGAATTCTTGATCATACATTCGGCAAAAAGAAAAAGAAAGAGAACGAGAAAGATTCAAACAATCATTGTAAAACACAAGAGGGGGGTGAATTGGGTTTTAACTAATCTTGTAAACTTTTTCGAATCTCTAAGCAATGCTATTGTAAGTTTGAGCAAGATGATTAAAAGCAAAGTAAAACCCAATCAACAAGACAAAGGATTTAGAGTGGTTCGATTCACTTAGAATCTACATCCACTACCTTGAGCCGCACCCAAGGATTTACAACAACTTCACTAAGAAGATTTTACACTTGTGGCTAACTCACTAAGAGTGTTACAAACACAACCACAATACAAAGAAACTCACTAAGAGCTTGCCCACACTAAGTAGGACTTTTACAAGAATTACCCAATCACTAAGAAAGGGAATAAAGAAGGGTAATTAAACAAAGTTGTTCACTCTTCTAAGTGAAAGATGAATACCTTTGAAGTACATCAATTATAGCTCTTGAACATATGAAGTCCACTCTTTGTCTTGCTTTTTGAAAGAACACCTTTGAATGATTTAGATCATGGAGATCAAGTGTTTTTGCTTTGAAGGTGTTTAGACTTGATAAGAAATCAATGTAAAATGTATGTCCAAATCATGGAATGATTCTCTAGCTTTGGAGTATATATACATTTCAAAATAGGCTGAAAATCGAGTCTCCAACGGTCAAATAACGGCTAGTAAAAGCAGAGTTCGGTTGACCGTTCAAGAGACCTCGGATGACCGAACCACACTTCGGTTCAACCTTACACAGGGTCGGTCGGTCATGCTTAGGTCGACCGAACTTGCCTCTTGGTCGACCGAAGCTGATTAGTTTACCTCTCAGTTTCTGCTCGGTTGATCCGAGCTTGAGCTCGGTTGACCGAACTTCCAGAGTATGAGAACTGTTGATTTTTCACACGTTTTGAACTCTAATGAAGTCTAAAAGGTTTTCTTAATATGTAACAAGTAAGAGCATTAGAAAACCATTTTAAAAGACTAATACTTTGAAATCAAAGGCTTTCGAAATACGAACACATGTAAGGATCAATTTGAAACTTAGCCTTTTGAAAACGTGTTTATGATGCATGCAAGACTAGAGTGTAGAGCTTATGTTCATGAGAGCTTTGGTTAGAGCTTTATAAGATAACGAATAATAACGGCAAAGCTAATCTAACCAAACCTAAGTCTTCAATCTTCAATCTTGAAAGATAAGCCTTGAATATAACTTTGAATCTTGATACCAATGGCTTGATTGAAGTACTTAGAGCTTCCATAATGAGTTCCGATATTCTATCACAAAGATTAAGATCATTAGACACAACATTAAAAGTTTGTCCAATATCAAAAACTGAGTTTGTTCGCCCTTAGGGCTTACAATCTCCCCCTTTTTGATTATGACAAACTTTTATGTAATAAGATAGAATATGGACAAAATTAAGAACAAGGAAGCATGGCAAAAAGTTAAAGATCAATTAAGAGCAATGACTAATGCTTTAAAAGATAGAACCAATGAAGACAAAAGCACTTAGTCATGATAACTTCTTTTTGCCATATAATCTAAGGACTCTTAGAAGAGCCCTATTTCCCAACCAACCTCCTTTCCTCCTTTCCTCATTCCTTCCATTATTATAGCATTCTTGTGTGTAATATACATACCTTAGTTTACACAAGAAGCTAACTTACCATTTTCATCAATGTCAATGTGAGTGCTAAGGATCCTATTACAAAGAACATGCTCACACAAACATTAGAACTAACAATGGTTTGTTATCATCAAAACAACATAGAATATTTTGCCCTATGGGCTAACAATCTCTCCCTTTTTGATGATGACAAAACATTGATGCAAATGGGAATAATATGCAAAAATAAGATACCAAATGTATGCATGAGATAAGGATATTAAGGATCCAGACAAGTAGACGTTTTCTCAAAAAAATATTCTACTCCCCCTATATTAAAGAATCCCTTATCTCTCCCATTTTGCAAGTTCTAAGCTTTCTCCTTTTGTAAATAACTTCTCTTGGCACATTTGCAACACTAAAAACTCTCCCTCTTTTTGTCAAAATCAAAAAGGGATATCAGAGCGCCAATAAGAAAAGTATTTTAACGAAAAGTAAAGATTAATTTAGGAGAAGCTTGATGAAATTTAATAATCCTCCCCATATAAAGAAAAACTTAAAAACCATGGAGACAACTTGATGGTCTTGTAGATTGATAAAATAAGAACCAAAAGATCAATCCTAAAGACCAAAAATAATTCTGAAGAAGGATTACTTATGAATAAGCTTGGTTGATTTCTAAAAAACAAGGAGTCCATAATAACACATAAATCCAAAAGATGGTCATGTATGGCTCAAAAAGAATATCAACCTAAGCTAAAAACAAAGGAGATAGGGAATATAACCTTTAAGAACAAACTCCCCGTTTACCAAGCATACGATGTTAGCTATTTGAGATAAAACCAAGTATGAAACCAATTGACCAATTGTAAAACATGATACCAATTGTAAATATAGCCAATTGTAAAACATGTTTGAAAATATAGCTAACAAAGTACTAGTGGAAGTGATACCATGAATTCATAAAATAAGCACAAGTATCACAACCAAAAGAAGTAGAGGAAGTGTAAGATAACACTTGGAGTACATTCCTCTAACAAGTTAATGGTTAGCTAAATGAGTGTAGCAACTCTTAAAGTGATACTAACCAAAAACTATTATGAGATCACAATGGATAAGAAAATGAAGAATATGATCTCAAAGTTATTAAGGGAGAGTATATGTGATACCAATTGAAGAAAAAAACATTTATAACACATATAACTTCCAAAATAACTTACACAAGTTGGCTATAAGATATAACAGATGAAAAGCAAGCCAACAAGTGACGAGATGATGTAAAATAAGACAATTTGAGCATACATCACATATTGAGTTTACATCCTAAGTCAAGCATCTAGACGATCAACCACATAAGATTAATGCTATAGACTCAAATATAAACACAACCCCTATATGCAATGAAGATCAAGTAAAAACTGAGCATAGCATATAACAATCTCCCCCAAAGCATAAAACACTAAATAATAGAGGGGAGGGGGATTTAAAAGGAGATTTCATCACAAAGATCAAATCATTAAGCTCACAAATAACATGCTCAAAAGAATCAAAAACATATGAAGAGCAAGCATGTTATGAAAGGAAAGAGATAGAGTTTAGCAATATCTCATTGAATTTGATGAATGCTTTTGCACTTTGAGTTCCTTGAGCTTCTCAATCTTCTTTGCATGACAAGTGTAGAGTCATCAATGATGGGTGACTTTTCTTTTCTTGATGAACCCTCTACAATCTTGTAATCCTTAGCATTTGACTCTTTTCTTGGAGTCTTAGCTCACTTGTGCCATTCCTTGTAGTTCATATCTTCTTCTTGAAGTTTAGAACTCTTTGTTACCTACAAGGAATTCTTGAGAGCAAATATGGTACCTTTTTTAAAGGTCCTTCGTGATTAGCTCAAAATCTCAAGTAACACATATATGCATAAGGATCATGCAAATCAAAAGCCAAGACAACTAGATGGATTCTTAATTGAATAATACATGACAAAACAAGAATCAATCAAGTTGCATAAGCTACATCTCATAGATACCTTAGCTAAACTCAACATGCACAATAAAGAACATGCTAAAGGTTATCTATATGAATATAACATTCAAGAATGTGAGATGCAATCATATATAAGAGCAAGCATATATAAAAATATATATATCAAAAACACTTAAACACATTAAATAAAGTGTTAAGAGAAGGTTATTTTGATACCTTTGCTTTCTTACCAAGTGATGAAGATTTTGGATTGACACTTTGGCCCTTGTCATCACTTGATGCTTTGCTCTTTGTATCTAAGCACCTTGGTTCTCAAATTGATTAACACTTGAGCTTTGAGAATCCAAGTGTTAAGGAGTGCTTTTGAATTTTCTTGTTTTGGCACATCTCCTTTTACTTCTCCCCAATGCCACTTCTCTTCGAATCAAGTCCATTTAAGCTTTGTGGCATACATCTAACTTATAAGAACCTATAAGATCAAGGGAAGAGTAGCTTTTGGTACCCACTTTTGTTTGGGTCCATGGGGGTTAGTTGAAATACGTTTAACTCTCCAAATAGTTTTTACCCCTTTTTCAATCTTCTTCTTAACATGGCATCTAGCATTAGTATGACCATGTTTTCCACAATATGTGCAACAAATGTGTGGCTTAGAAGAATTGTGAACATGCTCATGATATCTAATTTGCCTATGTGAGGTACTAGCATGCACAAAGCGATTCTTAGGCAACTTAGAAGAGCTAGCATGATCAATGTGATTAGCATTATAACCAAGACCATGTTTATCATGTGAAGCACGTTGCAAACCAAGAATATGATCAAGATCTTTTGATCCTTTGGAGAACTTATCAACAAGTAAAGTGAGCTCATCAACTTTGCTTTTCAAACTATCAAACTCAACAAGTTTGCATTCAAGAGAGGATAATTGATCATATGCTTCTAGATACTTTAATGAAGAAGTGTTGCATGTAGCAATAAGTTTTTCATTTTCGATTTTCATGCAATCAACCTCATCACAAAGCTTTTTGTTATCAACAAGCAAAGATTCAATTTTAAGCTTCATAGCTTTGTTTTGCTTTGCACAATTTTTCAATTGATCATACATATCACATAATAGTTCATTAGGATCATCATCATCATTATCATTATAAGAATTTGAAGGGGAGGGAGAAAGATGTACCTCATTACCAAAAGCCATGAAGCAAACATTTGCATTTTCATCTTCTTCTTCATCACCACTCCCTTCTTGATCCCAATGGCTTAACAAGCACTTTGCATTTTTGAGATTGAAGATCAATTTCTCTACTTCTTCATTATTGATGATAGAATCAAGATCACTCTCTTTAAAAGACTAATACTTTGAAATCAAAGGCTTTCGAAATACGAACACATGTAAGGATCAATTTGAAACTTAGCCTTTTGAAAACATGTTTATGATGCATGCAAGACTAGAGTGTAGAGCTTATGTTCATGAGAGCTTTGGTTAGAGCTTTATAAGATAACGACTAATAACGACAAAGCTAATCTAACCAAACCTAAGTCTTCAATCTTCAATCTTGAAAGATAAGCCTTGAATATAACTTTGAATCTTGATACCAATGGCTTGATTGAAGTACTTAGAGCTTCCATAATGAGTTCCGATATTCTATCACAAAGATTAAGATCATTAGACACAACATTAACAGTTTGTCCAATATCAAAAACTGAGTTTGTTCGCCCTTAGGGCTTACAATCATGAATCAAGAAACAAGAAAAGATTGAGATCTTGAGTCCTAAACACAAAGGGATACCCTAAAAAAGTATCTTCCTTTTCTTGATTAGGTCTAGGATTTTCAAGATTACTCTTACTTTCTTTCTTTACTATTTGTTTAGGTTAGGGATTCAATTCCTATGTTTTTCATCTTTACATATCAAGCAACATTAGGACCTTTTAATTCTTGGCTTTCATCTTTAAAGCATCATAGAGTTGAAGTTTTTTTGCAAGTATTGTTGGGATATGGAGTGGATGTTTATTTCTAACTAACAAATTTGAGTGTCTTAGTAACCATGTCTCAACAGGGAGTCTCTACATCAAATCATGATGAAAGCTTTGTGCATGATAAGCTCTTAAGGGAGGCCACTACACAACAATTCCAAAATATCATGGATCGATTAGATGAATTAGCCGAAAGAGTGACTCTTGTTGAACAAACAATGGTGAGGCCACAATTCCCCCAAAGGCAGCAAGCCATATGCACCTAGAAGAGGTTGCAAGTTGAGCAAAACGATGGCATCCTTGATGGCCAGGATGAGGGGTATGAGTCTCATGAATCCAATCCACCAAAGAGGGAACAAATTCAGTCAAGAATGCCCTTTGAACCACCTCAACCGAGAGCAAGGGAACAATTTCAAAGGTTTGATGATAATCTTGATGTTGAACCAAGAAGGCCGAGATTGGGAGATAAATTTCAGAGATTTGACAATAATCTTGGTGCAATTAAGGCCAAGATTCCATATTTTCAAGGTACGAATGATTCCGAACTATTTTTAGATTGGATTCGTAAGTTTGATCATGTTTTTGTTGTCCACAACTATTCGGAGGACAAAAATGTCAAATTGGCAGCCATGGAGTTCTCATATTATGCTTCTATCTGGTGGGACCAAGAAGCAAATCCAAGGAGAAGGGTGGGCCAAAATACAATTGATAGTTGGAATGAGATGAAAGCTGTGATGAAAGCGGAGATTTGTTCCCCATTACACTAGGGAAGTTTTCAACCGCTTACAAAGACTTAAGCAAGGCTCTAGATTGGTGGATGAATATTACAAATAGATGATGAAAATTGCCATGATTAGAGAAGATATTCAAGAAGATAGTAAAACTACTTTTGACAGATTCTTGGCGGGTCTAAGTGATAAAATTTGGCAAAGGTAGAGCATGCCAACCATGATAATCTTATTTAGATGGTTTATTGTGCAGAGCAAATAGAAATGCAGAAAAATGATAAAAGTTCAAGGACTTGGAAGAAGCCGAATCAGCCCCCAACAATTCACCAATTTTGCCGAACCAAATCATGGAAAAAGAGGCCATTGGAGCTACCAAAACAGCCTCGACCATAGTTGGAGCAGCCAGAACATCTTCTACATCAACTTCATCCAATTGGAGGTCAAGTAACTCTTCTAACCTTCAAAAGGAATGCTATAAGAGTAGGGAAAGGACCACTTTGCTAGGGACTGCACAAACAAGAGCATAATGATCATGCAAGATGATGGAACATGGGTTAATGATGATGAAGCTGAGGATGAGGCTATTGATGATGTAGCCGAGACTTTTGATGTCCAACCTGAGGAATAGGGTAAACTTTTGGTGTCTGTGAAGCTTCTACATACTCAACCATTAGATGAGCAACATCTTCAAAGAAGCAATCTTTTCTAAACAAAGTGCAATGTCCAATGCAAGGTTTGTCTTATTATTATTGACAATGGTGGTTGTGCTAATGTTTTCTCTCTTGAGATGGTCACCACCCTTGATTTACCTTGGAAAGCACATCCACATCCTTATAAGCTTTCTTGGTTAAATAATAGTGGTAAAATTCGAGTTGATAAACAGGTTGAGGTTGAGTTTGAGATTGGAAGATACAAGGACAATGTTTTGTGTGATGTAGTCCCTATGACTGCTGGTCATATTATCTTGGGAAGACTATGGCAATACGATAGAGGTGCTGATCATCTTGGTAGAAAGAATGTCGATTAATTAACCATGGATAGAATGAATTTTATTTTACATCATTTAACTCTGAATGCAGCTAGTGTGGTTCATCAAGAGATGGTCGAGAATCGAGAGAAAAGAATGAGAGGTGAGTTACAACAAAATAGTGATCTCAATCTTGCAGCAAAAAAAGAGGTAAAAATGGTAGTAAAAGCCGAGACTAATGTGAGAAAAAAGGTAAGTTCTCAAGAGGTGAGGAATGAGTGTTTATTTATATCCCCGGGAAAGGTAGATAGAGCAAAACAAGCAATTGTCTTTCTCCTTTTCAAAGGAGCCGAAACTTCATGCCTCACTAACACTTTTGATCTAACTTCTTCTTCTCTACCTAGTCTTGGTTTTTATCTATTGCAGGAATTCAAGGATGTTTTCCCCCAAGGAGTTGCCGAAAGGTCTCCCCAAATTAGAGGAATTGAACATCAAATCGACTTCATTCCAGGATCAGTTCTACCACATAGGTCGGCTTATAAAGCAAATCCGGATGAAACTCGAGAAATTCAAAGGCAAGTAGATTCACTACTCGAGAATGAATAGGTAAGTTGAACAAGAGGCATGCTAAATGGGTTTCCTTTACTGATACTTTTCCTTACATAATCAAGTATAAAAAGGGAAAAGAAAACATTGTAGCAGATGCTCTATCTCGGAGGTACACTTTACTTTCTAATGAATGCTAAATTGCTTGGTTTTGAACATCTTAAAGCATTATATGAACATGATTATGATTTTCCGGCCTTATATTCAGCTTGTGAGCTCTCGGCTAAAAAATCATTTTTTTGGTTTAATGGCTTTTTGCTCAAAGAGAATAGATTATGTATTCCATCTTGTTCAATACGTGAATTACTTGTTAAGGAAGCACTTTCTAGAGGATTAATGGGACATTTTGGAGTTGTTAAAACTTTAGATACATTGCAAGAACACTTCTTTTGGCCCAAGATGAAAATAGATGTTAGGAAAGTGTCTGAACTTTGTTTTAAGTGTAAACATGCTAAGAGTACAAGCAAAGCTCACAGATTATACATGCCTTTACCTATTCCACCCTCTCCGTGGATTGATGTTTCTATGGATTTCATACTTGGTTTACCAAGATCACAAAGAGGTATGGATAGTATTGGTTGTTGTGGATAGATTTTCTAAAATGGCACATGTTATTCCTTGCAGGAAAACAAGTGATGCAAGTCATGTAGCAGAATTATTCATGAAAGAAATCATTCAGATACATGGAGTCCCAAGGACAATTGTGAGTGATAGAGATGTAAAGTTCTTAAGTTACTTTTGGAAGACCTTATGGAGTAAGTTGGGAACTAAATTTCTATTTTCTACATCAAGTCACCCACAAACAGACAGTCGAACTGAGGTAACAAATAGAACTTTAGGGGTTTATCTTCGGGCACTTATACACAAGAACTTAAAAAGGTAGGAGAATGTTTACCTATTTCTGAATTTGCATATAATAGAACATTACATTCTACTACTAATAATTCTCCTTTTGAAGTTGTTTATGGTTTTAACCCCATAACACATTTAGATCTAACTCATTTACCAGTTGATGAGTATTTTAATGTAGAAGGTGGAATCTAGGGCAGATTTTATACAAAAATACATCAAAAGTAATAGCTCAAATTGAAAAGAAGAATACATCTTATGAAAGACATGCCAATAAGGGCCGAAAACATATTTCCTTTGAAGTAAGAGATTGGGCTTGGGTATATTTGTGGAAAGAAATATTTCCCAATGCAAGAAGGAATAAATTACACCCAAGAGGAGATGGACCCTTTCAAGTAGTTGCCAAAATCAATGACAATGCTTACAAGCTAGATTTGAAAGGTGAGCACGGTGTAAGTGCTTCTTTTAATGTTTCTGACTTATCCCCTTTTGATTTTGATACAAATCATGATGATTCGAGGACAAATCCTTTTCAGGGGGAGGTAATGATGAGGACACATCTAAAGGGTTGCCCAGCACAAAGGATCCTTTGATCAACATACAAGGTCCAAAGACAAGAGCTCAACATAAGAGAATGATGCTAACTCTAAATGCATTCATTAGAGAGGTTCAAACTAAAGAACACACAAGACCACCTCCAAATGAATCCAAACAAGATCAAGAAGTCATCATCATTTCATTTGAAGGCATTCTTCACGAGTCATCAAGTGAAAGTGCCTAAAATGGCTATTTTTGGAAAGTTCCTATTATTAAAGTCTATTCTAGACGTTAATATATTTAGCCATGTACTTGAAGGGATTAATGGGCGGAAACTCGTTCCAAACACCCATGAGTCCTCCCCTGAAGGATCCGCTCATACGTAAACGAATCGAAAAACAGCGAAAATTACTTACATTTTCGGCTTAAAGGTTGTATCTTTCGGATGAGTGCTGCTGCCACCAAAAGCCTTCCCTTGCGGAATCGCTTTCTACCGGTATCCACGCGACGAAACGAGCAGCGATTGCTAGCTCTTCGTTTCGGGAATATAGAAAGAACAGAAGGGCAGAAATCCAGAAATCTGATTTCGGGAATAGAATTGGTTTATTGCGGCTCAAGTGAATTAACCCTAGGGTTTCGGCCAAGAGAGGTTTATATAGGTTGTGAGAGTTTGTTTCAAGAACAACTCCCACGTCCCTTAGACTTCTACTGGTACTGGGAGTCGTTATCGGATAATAACTCCCACGTAATCCCAGTTAAAACTAAATACCAAAATTACCCCTCATTCTCTCTAATTCGAAATAATAACAACTTTATTATTCTCAGAAAATAAATGTCAGATACAATGAACCTAGACACATTCTAGATTCATTGAATCTGGACATGAAGCTCGTTAGCTCGTCTATGCGTGTGACCCAGTAGGTTCATATCACAATGGCAATGAAAACACACTTAGTAGTAGTATGTGTTCATAAATCACAAGCGGTACCTAGCAGGACATTGTGACTACCCAAAGTGAATGAATTTACGGTGGAACCTAATATCAATCCACTATTTAATCACTTTGTCTCGCGATATCCTAATTAAGCATAAGGCATGGTGGTCGTCACCCTTATAAAGCTTAATTGTATTTATGCTCGATCTTCGGATAGACTGTTCCAACAAATAGTATCTGATAACCACTTTATCAAATACATTTGAGCACGGCCATGCATTTAGACAGTCTTTCCCTATCGAGGGGCCCATGGATATCTCTCTCTAATAAGAGAGGGACAAATTCCTTACATTGCCTCTCACATTCAAGCCATGATAGGACACTACATCCGATCATCAGTCGTATTGATTACTCGATTAAAAGCAACGTACGACTGAGTCAAAACGTGGCTCCATTCATGCTAGAATCAATGGAGACATAAGGTCTAAGGATTCTAAAATAGTATTGAGGAAGTAATACTTATGACTAAGGACCATGAAGTATTACTTCTCTAACGGATCACGTCCGATACGATATATCTCAATACATTGCATCTATGATATGATTTGTACTCATTACACATGATTAGTAAAACATAATCATCAATCAAACATCATACTAGTTTTATTTCATTGTAAAATAGATATTACATAAAACTAGGGACAACTAGAATAGTAATTACATAAGCTAATGAGTTTTACTATCAAATCACACATTTGATAATCAAAAGCAAAATTAACTATTCAAATACATGCTCAAAAGATATAAAACGTACAACATATGCTAATGGTCCTAGGGCACTACTAATAGTACTTTTGTAGCAACTTCTATTGTTATTTACTTTATTAATTTTGGCACATAAATTACGTCCTTAAACAGAGGATATGTGGTCCATTAGTCATTTAGTTTAAGGCAAGTACTACTTTAACTAGTTTCTTTTAATCATGCTTTTAGTAGTTTAGACTCTAGCAGTTTAGGTAAGTTAGGACTCTTTAAGAGACACTCTTAGCCGAAATATCCTCTATTTAAAGAGAAATTTCTGCCACATTGTTATCAAGCTAGTTATATGATATTTGGTAAGTTTATTTTTTAGATACTTGTGAATGGAACTTCTAAATATAACTTCGTTCATTCTTGAGCTACTAATCAACAAGCTTAGTTTCACTTGTTGTGGTGTTTCGGCCTCCATTGAAATCAAACTACTTAGTGTTGTGTTGATTTATTCCATTGTAAACTATTTTCAAAAAGAGAAAGATCCAACTTTAACCTTTTGTGTTGAATCTTGATTCAAGTTATCAAGGTTGTTCATCAGTAATTTTAAGCCATTTAATATAGTCAAACTATTTAGTTAATCAAGGAGTCTCTTAGTATAGTTTCAAGAAGTCATTCATATTTCCTAAATTTATTAAATTCAATTAAAAAGGCCATCGAATTCCCCTAGGTAGGCTGAATTTCAGGATTCATTTGAAAAGCCTTCATATTTTCCTATAAAAGGCCAAATAGTCATTTATCTTGTGAGATAAAATTCTCTTTGTTGAGCTTTACAAATTCAAGAACTTATCAAGATTCATGAGCAAGATTTTGTGGCATTCATCATACCTATGGTTCTTGGTTCTCTTATAACCAAGGGGTCAAGGTTTCTTTTGCTCTTTGTAAGATCAAAATAGATACTGGGTCTAGGGAGAACGCTTCCAATCATTACACTTAGGGTTCTTGGATCATTATATCCAACGGGTCCTTCGTCATATCCGCATCAACCTATACATAGATCTGATATATATGTAATAATCGTTGAAGGAAATTCAATTACTATGTATGCAGTGAGTATTGAAGGAAAATAATTTTATCATGATGAAGACATTATTAATAGGACACTAGTAATACATTAATAATGACAACTTAACTGTGGAAAACACTAATTGTCACAATTTGTGGTAAGTAACAAACAAATAAGTCGTCACCACTAGTACAAACAATAGTGACCATCCATGTTTTGTCACAATAAACCTCTTATTGTGACCACATTCAGCTAACACCAACTAATTGAACTTTAGTGTCACAATTTTTCATCTCATAAAGGCATAAGTAGAGTAGCAAAGCTCTTTTTGTAGCAACAAATTGGAATACTAGTGAGCAAAACAATTTTTGTTACAAGTAAGTTTCTTCCCGCCAAAAAGAATAGGTGAAATAACACATTTGTTATAGTGATAAAACCTCGTGATAAAAGAAATTGTGACACTATTAATATAGTAATAGTGACAACTTAATTATGAAAGATTTTAAAACTGGACTGTGTAGTGCGCCAGCGACCACACCAGATACGAATAGAACGTCTGCTCCCGATCCTCTATTCGAGGTCATGATGTAGCAAATCTCTACCTCGAGGGATGCTTCTCCAAGTTTGAGATAGCCGCCCCCATTGTTTGTTTACATAAAAACTTTAAATAAATCACAATTTATAACATGCAATAACACCTAATACTAGCATGATATTGATCATGAAGTCTACAAACGACTTTATTATGAAATTGAAAAAACTATAAAAAAGAGCGAGCCATTATAAGGCGCGCTAAATCGTGAATTGTCCTAGAGTTGTTAAGTCCCGAACAATCCAAGAACAAGCAATTCATGGACCTTGGCGGGGCCGATATGCGACCTCCACCTTACCCTATTTAACGGCAAGAGCCCCCCGTAGAAAATATATCATCAAGATAAAACAATAAAAGCATCATCAATCGGTGGAGGTCTGTGCATCTAATATGGTGACGACAGAAAATCCTCATGTTCAGTCTACATAACCATGTTGGACGGCCCAAAGTAAACCAACCCATAACTGTCATTTACCTCGATTGGGCCAGAGTGGAGTGGAGGGGTTGCAGTAAGAGGTTTGGGTTGTCCTATCATTGTTTCCAAAAATAGGCCCCCCATGGGGAGGCCCAGCAGCAAATCCAAGCCCAGGTTGACTAGTCCCAACAACTTCTTTTTCTTTCCCCAGAGCATTCGGCCCAACCTTGCTCTCTTTAGATCCCATTTTCCCTTTTTGCCTTTCAAGGCCCGAGGACACCATTTCCAAATTACTTTCACAACCCGTGGACCAATTTGTCCAGTCCCAGTCATACCATCAAAAATTTCCCCCCGAAAGTGACCCAGACAGAACAAAAGCCTCAGCCTTTGATAGCCCAAGAGGAATTAGGCCTACTTTGAGAAAGGTTTGGCCCACAGATCTGGCCCGTTCGCGAATCCATTGCCCATGTTGCGGGTCAAACTCCCAAATTGAAAGCCACAAAATCGGAGATCGACAAGCTCCGGCGATCCCCTTCGTCTTCAGAGGTACTCCGTCCCTCTGCATTTTCATTTTATATCTTAACTCACAAAATGCATCACGAATTTCTTTAGAATGCTTGTTCCAAATAGAATTCACCATCGTCATCCCCCTACTCGCTTCGAATCTAAAAACAAAACCAAAGCTTCGATCGAACTCTAGTCCCCCGCGAATTGGTATCCCCAGCTGTTCCAAGACTAACAAACCTTGTCCTGCAAACAACACAACCTGCATCATGCCCCCAAACTCCTTTCCCGGTACAACCTCCATTACTGGAGCACCTCGCGGATTCAGGCAACTCGCCAATAGTCCAGGCGATGTCGAACTTCTCTTTCTGATAACACAAGAATGATGGTCTGTTGATATATCAGCAGTATCGTACTGACTCAATGCCCTAGAAGTCCGACATACGATAAAATCTATCATCCGATCGGAACTCGCTTGCAAAGTTAGCGGAGAGACACCTAGAAACCTACTTAGGTTACCCGACATAGTCGGAGATTTTTTACAAAGACGTCATTCTCTGAGAGAGAAAATCCACTAACTTATTTTTTCTTCAAGTTTAAACCAGACTCGGAGAGAAAAATAACCGAGTCTGATTTAAGCTTTTTCAATAAAGGGCACAACCACAAACTAAGAAGACTCCTTTTTTTTTTATTAGCACTGAGATTACCCCCTTTAGTAGGGGAGTTGACCTGAGAGGTTTGGCGGCAGTGTCGGAGGATGGTGGTGTAGAAGCTATATGAGTACTCCTCTTCGCCCTAATTGTATTTTATCAAAGGCTGGTCCTCATCCTTTTCATTTTCAGACCTTGTATCTCTCACCACAAAATGATTTAAGTCAAGAGGTGTATTGTTCAACTTATTGTAATGCTCAATCATAAGGTGTATCTTTTTGCAACGACCAACCCGAGGAAGGGGGTCAAAGAAAAAATCCAAAACCTTACCAATATCAATGGGGGTGATCACGCCTAATGATGGAAGGGGCACATATTCTAAATTTCTCAAGGGTGGCTCCTCATAAACCTCGCGATTTTCAATATTACATGCATGTTGCCTTAACAACTTGCACTCTACGTCCCTTGGCTTTCTCTCTGCATTATATGAGCAAATATGTGTTGATATTTTTGGTACTTTTATAAGGACTAGCTTTGGTGCCTTTTACTTGTCATTCACAACTGATACTTTTTACCGGGAACTTCATGTTGGTTAATTTTCCCTCTTCAAGAAATGAAACCCATTGGCTCTGCAGTTGCAAAGACAAATATTCTTTCAGATAAATAGAAAGAGTGCTCTAACTACTTAAGGTTTTAGTTTCAGCCCTTAACATTGTTTGCACAACGTTTATTGCAGAGAGTATTTCCTCAGACCTTTAATCTAGCACAAACTTGAGAGAGAGAGAGAGAGAGTGTGTGAGAGAGAGAGAGGGTGTGTGTGTGCAGTGTTGTTAAGGCTCATGCCTCATGCGCGCCTTTACTCTTCAGCTCGAGGCTCGAGGGATAGGGCCTCAACATCTTAAGCGTGCCTCAAATCAGAGAGGTGCGCCTTGAAGAAAATACTCCAGGACCAAGGCGAACCTTTTGTGTAATTAATCATTTGGGAGCCCAAAAAAACTCAAAAGTACATTTTTCCATGTATTTACCTACAACTTAATATTTATTTAACAAAATAAAATAGAAGAGTGTGGGATGTGCGTTGGAGTTTGTATTCTTTATCCTTTTCTTTAACTTAAAGTCCCTTAGCCTTTTTTTCTTTTTGTTTTTAATTGTTTATGACATACAAGATCATGTGAGTAATTTTTACTTTTTTGAGATAGTGAGGAGAGGGGAAAAAGGATTACAGCTTTTTTTCTTGACATGTATAGGAATTACAGGGGAAATAGAGAGAAAGTTGATTAGGCATAAGATATTTCTCTTGAGATTCAAAAGATTACGATGATTTGACATTAGAGTCTTCCGCTTTTTAATTAAATTATGTTATTTCTGTTTATTTATTATTATATTTATCAAAATTCGCGTGCTATAAATATGTAATATATAATATATAATATTTGATATTTAAAGTACGCCTTTTGTAGAATTTAAGATTCATTTTCTTTCCTTGGGTTTTGTATTCTTTGTTGGTGTCTTTGTTTCATCATGGATGGGTACTACTTTTTTTTCTGGACTGGAGAATGGTTTATTAAGTGGATGCCTTTTATGAAGCACATATACTCTGCATCTAAGCAAACTAGTGTTGCAATTTCTCCTAGTAAGAATAAGGTTCTTCAATATGTGATTTTGTTTTATGCCTTTAACAGTCAATGATTTTAAACCCCTTACCATAGGGAAGTAATATGTGACCATGACATATTAGATATTTGCTCTATAGGTTGTAGGGTTGGTTCCTCAGAGACATCGTATCTAATGATTGTTGGACCAATACAATTCATATTGAGACAGTCAACTATATTTCAAAAAATAATTGTTTATTCTTCTAAAAATCTGCGGTGTATAGATATATCTCTCTATTTTGCTATATTTTTTCCCACTATTCTGAAGCAATTAAATTTAAGATTTCTAATTGTTATGAATGGAGAATTTTCAGTAAATAAATCAAAGGAATTGGCCAAAGGGAGATTCGAACTGGTGCTGCTCAGGTTTGGTTTAAAAATATCGCGGATCTTGACATCCGGGTCAGTTGAGGATGGAGCTCCGAATTGGGGGAATTGTCTATAAATAGATGGAGATTTAGATATTTTGGTTTATGCCAGAAATAGAAATCATTTGAATCTTTGTCTTCCCTCTCAAATTCTCCCCAATTCTTAGGGTTCTTAATTCAATAAGAATTCTCTTCTTATTCTTCCCTTTATGTTCAATTACTTCTAATTGTGAGTTAGTTCATTACTAAAAAGGTGAATTTGTTGAGTTGATACAACAAATTTGCTATCAGGGCTAAAGATCCTTGGCAAATGATTATTTTCCCTCAGATGAAATAGCAAGCAATTCAATGGCGATGACAAGGAATCAACAATTGGAGGCTCCGCAGCAGACATCGCAAGGAATTATGCCTACGCCGGTGACCGGAGATGTGCGAATTCCATTGGAACAGATTGCACAGAGGTTAGTTGAGTTGAGAGCTTTAACTCTCGGATTAACCTGCAATTTGATGAACCGCAGTTAGCTTCCAATAATGTTAGTCTTGAAATGTCTACTAATATATAGGAAATAGATGATATAGATGATAAAATTAATCTGATCCTTGATCAGTTGTCTAAAATTAATCCTTATATTAGAGAAATGGTTGTTGAAAGTGAGCTTAGTAGGATGAACATTAATTCACCAGTAGTCAGGCCTCTGAGGACTGATTATGGTCATGGAAGGGAGACTTTTGGGAATCAAGGTTATGGAATGTTTCCAGAGCCTAGATTCGATTGTGGATGTGTATATAGGGGAGGATTCAAGCTTCATAAGCTTGAATTTCCCAAGCTTGATGGTAGTAAGCCTAGAGAATGGCTGATTCAAGCTGAGCAATACTTCAAGTTACACAGGATCCATGATCCTTTTAAATTTTATATTGCTTTAGTTTACTTCAGAGGTGAAGCTTGCCTATGGGGACACAACTATGTTGCTGAGCATGGGGCTCATAATTGGCCTAGATTTCTCCTGGTTCTCTATTCCAAGTTTGATACCAAATCAATTACTGGAATAGTTGGAGAATTTACTAAGTTGAGGCAAACTTCAGATGTTCAAACTTATATGAAGAAGTTTGAAGAATAAAAGTCGATTTTTGTCACCACTGGTACAAGAGATACTCCATATTACTTTGTAGCCTTGTTCCTGAGTGGTCTCAAGGAAGAAATCAGGGGGAGTGGTGCACATGCATAGGCCTACCACTCTTTTGGAAGCCTTCAGATAGCAGTTGAGCAGGAATTGTGCTTAAGTACCTCCAAGTTTCCAAGCCTTACACTACCAGTTATCCACAGAAGACATCTTCTGTGACCACCAACACTTCTAAACCTGCAACAACTCTTCCTTCAACTGTAAAGCCCTCTTATAAAGATCCTATGAAGTTCAAAAGGATAATCCACGAGGAGATGCAGAGAAGAAGAGAGCTTAACTTGTGCTTTAAATGTGGTGAGAAGTATTCACCACAGCACAAGTGCTCCATAGCTGAAGTAAATATGATCTACTTATGTGATCAAGAGATGGAAAAAGCTGATGAGGGGAGGTTAAAGTATTTGCAGTCTACACAGAATGGAGATGAACTTCTGGTAGGATAGGAGATTGATGAGTTGGCTCAGATCTCTGTGAATGCTTTGAATGGCACCACTGGTGGAGGGATATTTAGAATTCTTGGTGTCATAGCCAGGAATAAACACATTTCCATCCTAGTGGATCCTGGAAGCACTCACAGCTTCATTGATCATAGCTTGGCAAAACATATATGATTGGAAATAGATCAAACTAGGCCTTTACTCATTGTGCTTGGCAATAGAGAGAAAATGTGGTATGGAGATTGGTGCAAGAGTGTTAAATGGAAGATCAAAGGCATGAAGTTTTGCCAATATCTACATGTGTTAACACTGGGAGAAAGTGATATGATTTTAGGCGAAGACTGGCTTGAAAAATATAGTCATATTATATTGGACTATAAGAATCAAGCAGTAAGGTTTGTGGTCAATGGAAAAGAGGTGGAGGTCAGGAATGGTGGAGAAGTTGCTGAGCTCAAAGCTATTTTTGTTGCGTCTTTTCCTAAATACATGAATTATGTTGCAGAAGTGTGCGTGGGGTATATGTCAGCAATACAAGGAGAGGTGGATATAGGATAGCTGGCTGAAATCTAGGGTGAGGCTGCTGGGGGATTTGAATATCCTAAATCTATTCAAACCATCTTGGAAGAATTTTCTGATGTATTTGAATTGCCTCAAGGGCTACATCCTCAAAGGAACCATGAACATCAGATAATAATCAAGGAATGTACACATGCAGTTAAATTGAGATCCTATAGGGTGCCTCACTCACAGAAATTTGAAATTGAGAAACAGGTGAAGCTAATGTTGCAAGAAGTCATCATACAGCCTAGCAACAGCTCTTTTTACTCTCCAATCATCATGGTGAAGAAAAAAGACAAAACGTGGAGGTTTTGTGTGGATTATAGGCACCTTAACACTATGACTGTTAAGGATAAGTTTTCTATTCCACTAGTTGATGATTTGATAGATGAACTCCATGGTGCTAGGTTTTTTTTTCAAAGTTGACCATAGATATGGATACTTCCAAATTAGGATGAAGGAAGATGATGTGCCAAAGATTGCTTTTAGCACTCATTTTGGCAATTTTGAATTGAAGGTCATGCCCTTTGGACTAACCAATGCACTTGCTACATTCCAGTCCTTAATAAACCTTATCTTTGGCCCATTCCTTAGGAAGTTTGTCTTGGTCTTCTTTTATGACATATTGGTGTATAGTCTCAGTTTGGAAGATGATGAGCATCACCTGAGGACAGCGTTGGGAATACCTAGGAAACCCAAATTTATGGGAAGATGAGCAAGTGTACATTTGCTCAGACTGGGGTTGAGTACCTAGGTCATCTCATTTTTGGTGATAGAGTAAAAGCTGATCCTCAAAAGATACAATACATGTTGGATTGGCCTAGACCTAACATTGTGAAACAGCTAAGGGGTTTCCTTGGCTTAACGGGTTATTATAGAAGGCTCATTCAAGGTTATGGAGTCATCAGCAAGCCAATGACCTCCCTGTTAAAGAAGAACAATTTTAAATGGAATGATGAGGCTAAAGCAGCATTCCTGAAACTCAAGGAAACCTTAAGTCAACCTCCAGTCTATGCCCTGCCAGACTTTACTAAAAGGTTTTTGGTTGGAACAAATGCTAGTGATACTAGCATGGGGGCTGTGTTGATGCAGGAAGGTAGGCTCTTGACTTATTTCAACAAGGCATTAGGTCATAGGAGTGTTGGGCTTTCAGCTTTATGAGAAAGAATTAATGGCCCCTTTATACTCGCTATCCTTAAGTGGAAGCATTATCTAGAGGGACATTCTTTTGTGATTAAGACTCGATCATCAAAGTCTTAAGCATTTATTAGAGAAAAGGATTTCCACAGCAGCTAAGCAAAAATGGATTGTCAAGCTGCTAGGCTTTGACTTTGAGATTCAGTACAATAAGGGTTCTGAGAACAGGGATATTGATGCTCTATCAAGGGTTCATGAATGCAATGCTATCTCAGTGGTAGTACCTGGATGGTTGGAGGTGAAGGGATTCATGGGCGGAAACTCGTTCCAAGCACCCATGGATCCTCCCCTGAAGGATCCGCTCATATGAAACAATTCGAAAAACAGCAAGAAAAACTTACGTTTAGGATTCAAGAAGCTACTTCTTGAATGGAGGATGACGTTTCTTGGATCGGATGCTGCTACCGATTGATCTCCCTTTGCGGAAAGTCCTTCTACCGGTATCCACGCGACGAAACGGGCAGCGATTGCTAGCTCTTTGTTTTCTGAGATTCGGGAATTAGAGAGAAAAGGAGAGGCAGGGAATAGAAAACGGTTTTCGATTCTATGTATTATTTCGGTGAAAACATTAGTCATCTAGGTTTCGGCTAAGAGATGTTATATAGAGTGTGAGAGTTCGTTACTAGAACAACTCCCACCTCTATTCAACTTCTCTCGACAGTGGGAGTCTCAGAATCCCACGTTCCCTAGACTTTCGCTGGTAGTGGGAGTCTTTATCGGATAATAACTCCCACGTAATCCCAGCTATGGGTAAAATACCGAAATTTCCCCTATCTCTAATTCGAATAATAAACACTTTATTATTTTCAGAAAATTGAATGTCAGATACAACGAACCTAGACACATTCTAGATTCATTGAATCTGGACATGAAGCTCGTTAGCTCGTCTATGCGTGTGACCCTATAGGTTCATCTCACAATGGCAATGAAAACACACTTAGTAGTAGTGTGAGTTCATAAATCACAAGCGGTCCCCTAGCGAGGGACATTGTGACTACCCAAAGTGAATGAATATACAACGGAACCTAATATCAATCCACTATTTAATCCCTTTGTCTCGCGATATCCTAATTAAGCATAAGGCATGGTGGTCGTCACCCTTATTAAGCTTAATTGTATTTATGCTCGATATCCAGGTAGACTGTTTCGACAAATAGCATTTGATAACCACTTTATCAAATACATTTTAGCACGGCCATGCATTTAAACAGTCTTTCCCTATCGAGGGGCCCATGGATATCTCTCTCTAATAATAGAGAGGGACAAATTCCTTGCAATGTCTCTCACATTCAAGCTATGATAGGACACTACATCCGATCATCAGTCGTATTGATTACTCTGTTACAAGTAACGTCTGACTGAGTCAAAACGTGGCTCCATTCATACTAGAATCAATGAAGACATAAGGTCTAAAGATTCTAAAATAGTATTGAGGAAGTAATACTTTGAAGGGATTCATGGGCGGAAACTCGTTCCAAACACCCATGGATCCTCCCCTGAAGGATCCGCTCATATGAAACAATTCGAAAACAGCGGTAAAAACTTACAATTTTTCGGATTCAAGAAGCTACTTCTTGAATGGAGGATGACGATTCTTGGATGTTTTCTTTTTCACCAACGAAATTCCCTTTGCGGAATTTCCCTCTACCGGTATCCACGCGACGAAACAAGCAGTGATTGCTAGCTCTTCGTCTTTCTGAAGTTCGGGAATTTAGAGAGAAAAGGGAAAAGCAAAAAGAAAACGTTTTTCCTTTCTTGTATTGGTATTTCGGTTGAATGACTTAATTTACTAGGGTTTCGGCTAAGAGATGTTATATAGAGTGTGGGAGTTTGTTCCCAGAACAACTCCCACGTCTACTCAACTTCTCTCGGCTGTGGGAGACTCTGACTCCCACGTCCCCTAGACTTCTGCTGGTAGTGGGAGTCTTTATCGGATAACAACTCCCACTTAATCCCAGCTATAGTTAAATACCAAAATTGCCCCTATCTCTAATTCGAATAATAAACACTTTATTAATTTCAGAAAAACAAATGTCAGATACAATGAACCTAGACACATTCTAGATTCATTGAATCTGGACATGAAGCTTGTTAGCTCGTCTATGCGTGTGACCCTGTAGGTTCATCTCACAATGGCAATGAAAACACACTTAGTAGTAGTGTGAGTTCATAAGTCACAACCGGCCCCAAGCAGGACATTGTGACTACCCAAGGTGAATGAATTTACAACGAAACCTATTGTCAATCCACTATTTAATCCCTTTGTCTCGCGATATCCTAATTAAGCATAAGGCATGGTGGTCGTCACCCTTATTAAGCTTAATTGTATTTATGCTCGATCTCCAGGTAGACTGTTTCGACAAATAGCATTTGATAACCACTTTATCAAATACATTCAAACTATGATAGGACACTACATCCGATCATCAGTCGTATTGATTACTCTGTTACAAGTAACGTCTGACTGAGTCAAAACGTGGCTCCATTCATACTAGAATCAATGAAGACATAAGGTCTAAGGATTCAAAAATAGTATTGAGGAAATAATACTTATGACTTAAGACCATGAAGTATTACTTCTCTGACGGATCACGTCCAATACAATGTATCCCTATATATTGCATCTATGATGTGATTTGTATCCATTACACATGATCAGTAAAACAAGATCATTAATCAACAATCATACTAGTTTTATTTCATAGTAATTAAGCATTACATAAAACTAGGGACTTCTAGAATAGTAATTACATAAGCTAATGAGTTTTACTATCAAATCACACATTTGATAATCAAAAGCAAAATTAACTATTCAATTCCATGATCAAAAGATAATAAAACGCACAACATGTGCTAATGGTCCTAGGGCACTACTAACAGGAGGATGTTAAGAGGAGTTATGAGGGATATGAGGTTTCTTAGCACCTCATTGCTCAGTCATTTCTAGGCCATCAAGTGCAGGATTATACCTTCAATGATGGTATAATCAGATTTTAAGGGAGAATTTATGTTGGCACTAGTGATGGAAAGAGGGAGCAGTTGATTGATGCAATACATTCATCATCTGTTGGGGGCATTCTGGAGTATTGGCTAGTTACCAAAGACTTAAGAGGACTTTTTTCTGACCTAATATGCATGAGCATATTCAAAATAGGGTAAGGCAGTGTGAAGTGTTCCAAAGGAATAAGCATGAAACTATTCATTATCCTGGCCTTCTTTAACTACTGGAATTACCTTGCAGGCCATTCACACACCTAAGTATGGATTTTATTTAAGGCCTTCCAAGATCAGAAGGTAAAGACTCCATACTTGTGGTGGTGGATAGGTTCTCCAAGTTTGGGCATTTTATAGGACTTTCACATCCTTATAATCCTAAGAATGTAGCAGAGGAGTTTTGGATAAAGTTTATAAAATGCATGGCTTGCGCTTATACATTGTCAGTGACAAAGACAAGGTCTTCACAAACCTTTTCTGGAAGAAACTCTTTGCTGTCATTAGAGTCAAACTCAATCTCAGTTCAGCATGCTATCCTTAGTCAGATGGCCAAATTGAGAGAGTTCACCAATGCTTTGAAATGTGCCTAAGATGTTTCTCCTTTCACAGGCCTAATAAGTGGTTCTCTTACTTGGTTATGGTTGCTTGGTGGTATAATACAAATTACAACACCGATATTAGGATGTCACCCTTTGAGGCCCTCTATGGTATCAAACCTCAAGGCATGGGTGAAAACATCAGCACTGAAGAAATTATGCTTGGTGACGTGTTTAAGCTTTTAAAGGAGAGGCAAAGACTCAATGCTTTTCTCAAGGAGCAATTGACAGTAGCAGTCAATAGGATAAAACAATATACTAATCAACATAGAACTGACATGGATTTTTCTATAGGGGATATGGTCTTTGTGAGGCTAGAACCTTATAGACAACAATCTGTTGCTCTAAGGAAAAACCAAAAACTGTCTCCTAAGTTTTTTGGTCCTTATACCATAGTCAAGAAGTTAGGTACTGTTGCCTATGAACTGGTTCTTCCAACTTGTTCAAGAATTCACCCAGTTTTCATGTGAGCCAGCTCAAGTTACAAAAATGAGACAATGTGTTTTCTCAGAAGGAACTGCCTCAAGTTAACAGTGAAGGGAAACTCAAGGTGGAGCCTGAAGCCTTGTTGGACAGAAGATTGATCAAAAAGAGCAACAGATCTGTGGTGAAATGGCTTATTTCATGGTCAAATCTCCTTAAGTAAGATGCTACTTGGGAGTTTGCTGGTGAATTCATCAAGAAATTGCCATATTTTAGCTGGACAGCTTGAGGACAAGCTGATTTTCAAAGGAAGGAGAGTGTTATGAAGGGAGAATTTTCAGTCACTAAATCAACGGAATTGGCTAAAGGAAGACTCGAACTGGAGCTTCTCAGGTTTGGTTTAAAAATCTCGCGGATCCTGACATCCGGGTCAACTGAGGATGGAGCTCCAAATTCGAGGTAATTGTCTATAAAAAGATGGAGATTTAGATATTTGGTTTATGCCAGAAATAGAAATCATTTGAATATTTTTCTTCCACTCTCAAATTATCCCCAATTCTTAGGGTTCTTAATTCAATAAGAATTCTCTTCTGATTCTTCCCTTTCTGTTTAATTACATGTAATTATGAGTTAGTTCGTTAATAAAAAGGCGAATTTGTTGAGTTGATACAACACTAATGTAATTAACCTGACCACATCACAGCCTAGACTTCGCTGAACCATGTTAAATTATAAGTCTTCTCAAGCTGCCAGTGGCCTGGTGATAAAGGTCTTAAAATGTATTCACCCTAGTCATTTAGGAAAGTTGAGTGTGTCAATCAAAGGTATCCTTTCTCCATTAGAACCCAATCTTGCCTCTATTTACATTTTTTCTTTCTTTTAGAGGAGGTGGGGGGGGCAGGGCGCATGGACACGGATATCCCTGGTATTGGGATCAGCTGGATGTCTAGGTAAAGTCATGTCAGATGGTTATCAGTGTTCCTTTTATGACATCAGTCTTTCTTAGACTCTTTAGCTAAGAAGAGAACCAATTCATTCATAGTTAATGGTTATCGGGGTGGTATGACATCAGTCACTCTTAGACTCTTTAGCTAAGAAGGGATGATGAGGACTTGGACAGCATTGCAACAGTTTGGTTTAATGGACATAACTTTTGATCTAGAATTCAATATAGCCGATTCAAGTTGCATTGGAAATCTAAGAGGTAGATCTACTACTTTAATGAAGACCACAAGATCAGATTCTGCCGTTTTGGTGTCCTAAATAGTCTTTCAAGTTGCTACAACAAGCTGTCCATATTTTTAGGCGAATTTATATCTTGTTTTCCAAGTTTAGTTAGTATTTAATTTTCAGCTTTTACTATTTTAATAATTCTAAATTTTAGCTTTAATAAAGGACATGTTGTTCATTAGTTATTTAGTTTATGGCAAGTACTAGTTTATGTTAGCTTACTATACTTGTGTTTGCTTAGTTTTAGTCCAATTAGGACTCTTTTGTAAGTTCCTAGTCGAAATCTTCTTCTCTATTTAAGAGAGATTTCAGCCTCATTATTAATTAGATTAAGTTCTTATACAATATATTTTTGGAATATGATGTGAGGTTTTTTACCTTTCATGGTTCTTTTGAGAATCAAGGTTTTTCATAGTGGATTCTTTGATTAGTTGAGCTACTAATCAACAAGTCTAGTTTCACTTGTTGTGGTGTTTCAACTTCCATTAAAATCAAACTATTTAGTGTTGCGTTAATTTATTCCCTGTAAACTATTTCAATAAGAGAAAGATGTGAAATTCAACCTTTGCGTTGAATCTTGATGCAAGGTATCAAGGTTCTTCATAATTGATTACATAACGTTGTGAGGCATTTATGGGATTCTTTGTCTTTAACCAAGTCTAGGACTTGTTCGACTCGAACATCTCATCACAACAAGAAGCATATGAGGGTTTGGTGGTTTGTATATTAATTAATTGAAATAAGGGACCTGTCTTGTTGAGCATGATAAAATGATTGATGAACATCTATCCATTATATTCTCAATTATATGTGCTCTTTCATGTCATTTGTTGAGCTATATTCTTGTGTGGAAGCAGAAAGATGATAGAGACGAAGAACTGTGTAGTGTATTTGTTCCAACAAACCACTTGTATATCGGCGATATATTCTTGGTGAACTCTCAGGATATCATTAGACCAAATCTCTCAATACGTGAAGGAATAGGTAAATCTTGTCTACACTTTTTGAACATGATTGGATCCATACTTCTTTACTAGAAGTAATGGTGTTGTTTTAACCGTTGTTGTTAAAATTGCGAGTCAACACGTAGAATCGTACACGTGTTGAATAGTGAGTAAAATCGCAATCTGGTAAAAACGGTTAGAAACGTTGAATCAGATCGTAAAAACGTAGAAACGAACATTTCTACCGATTCTACAAAAAAAAAAGACCAAAAATGGCTAGTTGAATGAGGGGAGAAGGAAGAAGGGGACGGGACAGGGAATCCCTGGGTAATTTTGACCTGGGTAATTTCTTCAAAGCTTGCACCTTCTATGGGCACTGGCGGAGGCACAGTACCCCACCAGTTTTTTCCAAAAAAAAAAAAATAATAATAATAATTTTTTTTTATAGATTTATTTTTGTTTTTGTAATACCTTGTCCCGTGAACATTGTTTATTGTAACAAGTTTAAGTGTGTAAGAGACTATAATATTTATTTAATAA
The DNA here is from genome assembly GCA_026122235.1 of Vinca minor. Classification (NCBI taxonomy): domain Eukaryota; kingdom Viridiplantae; phylum Streptophyta; class Magnoliopsida; order Gentianales; family Apocynaceae; genus Vinca; species Vinca minor. The sequence goes on along the minus strand of JAOCZM010000165.1, from coordinate 300,658 downwards.
AAAAAAATTACTATTAGAAAAGGGTGAACAAAAGTGTGCATAACTCTAATCTATATAACTCTAGGTAACCTCTTTAATGTTTCTTCAATGAAAATGAGCCAAATTTATGGGATTCAAGATTTAAGTTAGAAAATTTTTCTTGATGTAATTTTTTTTATTGATTGGGAGGGAGTGGAAAGAAATGTATTCCCTCCGTCTAAATGGCCTTTTATTTTGGTCTAATCATACAAAAAAGGTCTTTGGGACCTTTTTATTCAAGCTTGATTTTTTTTATTCAACAATCAAACATGATATATATTTTAATTTCCATAGTAAATATTTATTTTTTATTCTCGAGAGTCATTCTCTTTGATATGCCATACACATTAATGACAATGAAAACTTTGTAGCTTTGCCAATTTTTTTTTTTTAAGCCAGAGGACTTGGAGGCTTATGAAGCACTGATCAGTAGAGTGAAAAAACTATATTGTCCCCCCTCACAGTTGGTCCCTCAAGCAATAAAAGAACGGTTCTCTCGCATTGGCGGAGCCAAGGGGTCACTTTTTTCCAAATTATAGTTTTAGTTTTGTTTTTGTAACACCTCGTTCCGTGAACATTGTTTATTGTACTCATTTTGAATCACTTTACGATTTAAAATTAGATTATTTAATTTGTGAATTATAGGAATGACACTACTTATATCTTATTAATTTTGGTTAAAATTGTAACAAGCTTAAGTGTGTAAGAGATTATAATATTTCTTTAATAAATAAAATTTACTACTAGAAAAGGGTGAACAAAATGTGTATAACTAGTCTATAAGATTTCATCAAAAAAAATTTTTGGCTCCGCCAATGTTTATATGCTTTTATGAATTTATTTTTTCAATGTTAATTATGCCCCCAAAAAAAATTCCTGGCTCCGCCACTGTCTATGAGAATGCTAGGACATGGATCCGTGAGCACATAGCCAACCTTTAATTGCTTCAGGAAAAATCCCATCTAATGCATCCAACAATGGTAAAGGGTCTGAGGAGGGTTGGCAAGTTGATTATGTAGTAGAAGTCCTTGAGGAACCGAAACAGAAGGTGCAAGTATGATGATAGTGACGGTGATTCGAAATTCAAGTCTTTGAATGACTTTTTCTATTAAATTATAAACTTATTACGTACTTTATTTTATTTTGATCTTTTGAAAGACTTATAAGTTAAGAATTATGTGTAGTCGCATTTTTATATTTTTGAAAGACTTATAAATTCTTTATTGTGAACTTTATTGCGTTATTGTCTTTTGAAAAAAAATTTAAAAATTTAAAAAAAAAAATTTCCATAGAATTTTGCAAAGAATGGAGAAATCTAAAGCCTGTAGAATTTTGCTTTAGATTTCTCCATTCTTTGAAGCATTTATAAAAAATAACAAACTTGTAGTTGTGCTTCACGAGATCTGATAAAAGGTGTCGGCACTGCCCGGTACACAAAAGAGAAGTGAGTAATAGTCTTCCTCCTTTCGCTAAAGCATCAACGCATTTGTTAGTCCCTTGGTCTCACTATAAATGTAATGAACTTCAGATCCTTGGAAAGCTCCAGCAGTTGCCTGCAATCAATGATAAGATTAGCATGTGGTGCTCTTAGACCATAAATGACTTGCGCTATTAGATCATATGATCCCCAAGATTTTTAAATGACTTGCGCTATTAGACCATAAATTTATTACGTACTTTATTTTATTTTGATTTTTTGAAAGACTTATAAGTAGTGACGGATTCAGAAATATAATTCACTAGGGTCGTTTGATATACACAACAATTCACTGAGGTCATTTATACATTTATTATCTAAATGGAGTAAAATATATCATATATAATTAAAAACAAAAATTCACTGGCGGGTCATTTGACCCCACTCACAGCAAGGTGGATCCGTCCCTGCTTATAAGTTAAGAATTATGTGTAGTCACATTTTTATATTTTGAAAGACTTGTAAGTTCTTTATTGTGAACTTTGTTGCGTTATTGTCTTTTGAAAAAACTTGTAAAACTATGTTTAATGAAATTTTTTTCCATATTTTTGGATCATATGATATGATTTATATGTTAATTATTTTTATATATATAAAAAATATATATATTAATTTCTAGATACGATTTACAAATTTACGATTTTCCACCTCTCCTCTGAGTCTAGGTAGAATCGCGATTTTAACAACCTTACAAATAAGGTATCCCATTGAACTTAAATGGAGGTCTGATTAGTAGCAATATAGCATTTCCTTAGCTAAGTTTGAAAATCCTGCTACTCCAATCCCGACATATCCTCTTGCAACTTGAGATCCTCCCATAATTTTTTTTTTTTTTTTGCATCAGGACAGAATGTAAGAATGTGCTCTATAATTTCATCCCCGCTACGGCATATTTCACAGATCGCGAAATTGAAGAATTTTCTAGTAACTAAAAGGGATTTAGATGGTAGAACATGTTGGAGAAATTGAATTTTCTCAATATATTAAAATGTAATTAAAGTGTCGTGAAAAATATTTTTGAGCTAATATAAATATATGTTACACCACTCGGTTTTGAATGTTATTGAGTTTATCACGAAGTGGGTTGCGCAAGCTTCGCGGTGATATATAACATGTGAGAAAACCAATTCTTGGTGTGAATGATAAAATGGTATAAATGTGGGCACGATCGATCACGTTTTTGCTACCGGTTTGAGTTTTTGAATATTCAAACTTTCTCTGCATTTTTACTGCTATTAACATGTGCATTTTTCTGCTGGTTTGAATTCAATTTTTCTTCTTTGAAAGCAATTTGTAATTTCTTGTTGAAACAGTGCAATGATTCTTTAAACATGATTATAACGATGTTATAACGATTGTAAGCATATGCTAATACTCCCCATTCTTGTGCCTATAAAAGGCGAGGGAACTTAGCAATTTTTGAAGTATCAAAATTTCTCCACTCCCTCTACATTTTCTATCATATTTCTTGCATTTCATATACATTCTAAGAGTTCAAAACTGTTAAGACATTCGAAGGTTCTGTTTCTTTCGCTTCAAAGAAACGGAAGTGTTTGGGCGTCGTACCTTGGGAGTTCATTGTTCTCGAAGGCCTGGAGCTGATAAAAGGCAGGACAAATTGAACTTAAGGGGAAGCGGAATACTGCTGTCTCGTCCAGGATTTTAATCCAAAACCGGTTGAGGTTCTAAAGTTTATTTATTCTTTGTTTTTTCGTCCAATTTTTCTGTCCGAAATTTATTTTCCCTGCCTGATTTTATCGTCCGAATTTCGTTTGTTTCTGTCAGTTTAATTATTTTCTATCCGAAATTTATTTTTTACTGTCCCGATTTTAATTTTTTACATTCGAGTATTCGAGAAAAAATTTTATCCAACAATCTTAAGTTCAATTTGATATTGTTATTTACTGCGGTTATTTGTTTTTTTACGGTGGTATATTAATGACTTTGTGTTCTATTTTTGAGTTGAGAAATGGCAAACACTGAGAATCAATCCGCTGCAACTGAAATTGGCACTTGTTCCGGTAATGTTCCGAATAGAGTTCCAACTATAGTTGTTCCTCCTTCCGGTAATGAGACAGTTTTCCCTCATTTTGAGGCTGCCATGCCAAACCAACCAATTCATTTTGGTCAGTTTGACAAACCCGAGAAATTTAAGGGGGCAGCAACTTTAAGTTGTGGAAAGAAAAAATTATGTTTTATCTAACCACTCAACATCTGATTCGGTTTATCACTGAGGATAAACCTATGGAGGACAGTAATGATCCTCAATCTAAAACCACGGTACGAGCGTGGATGAGTGCGGACTACCTCTGTCGGCACAGTATATTAATGAACTTAGATGATTCCCTTTATCAGTTGTACTATGAAAAAAGTACAGCAAAAGATTTATGAGAATCTCTACTGAAAAAATATATTGTGGATGATGCGTGATCCAAAAAGTTTATAGCTGCTCTTTTCCATGATTACAGAATGGTAGATGGAAAGTCTGTTCTTGAACAGAGTAAAGAGCTTCAAAAGATTTATCATGATCTTGCCGCTGAGGGCATGAGAATCAACGACTCTTTACAAGTGGCGTTGTTGATTGAGAAGCTTCCTCCTTCTTGGGATGATTTCAAGCATTACCTGAAACACAAGAAGAAGGAAATGACTTTGGAAGATCTGATGTTGAAACTGAGGATTGAACAGGACTCACGGAAGATGAGTAAGAAGCCTAGTAGCTATGTGGCTAAGGCTAATGTAGTTGAAACTGAAAACTCAAGGAATAACGCTAAGAGAAAGCGTCCAAATGAGTCAAAAGGTTCAAACTCCAAGTTTACTGGAACCTTCTTTGTGTATGGTAAACCTAACCACAAAGCCAAGGAACTGGAATCAGAAGGCTGCCCAAGTTAACGTGGCAGAAGATGGAAGACTGTGCTCTAGAATAGAGGACATGCATCTGGTAGCTGTCATTTCAGAGGTAAACTTGGTTGGGGCAACCAAAATGAGTGGTTTGTTGATACTGGGGCCACTTGTCACATCTGTACGAACAAATGGATGTTTCAAACATACCAACATGTTGATGATGAAGTCTGCTATATGGGGAACTCTGCGGTCTCCAAAGTAGAAGGAAAGGGTACAATTGTCATTAAAATGACGTCTGGGAAAGAGCTGTCCCTAACAGATGTGTGCCATGTGCCAGAGATCCGAAAAAACCTCATTTCGGGAATAGTGTTGAACAACAAAGGTTTTAGACTTGTCTTTGAAGCAAACAAGTTTATTCTTACCAAGAGTGGTGCCTTTGTGGGAAAAGGATATCTAGCTGGTAGTTTTTTAAAATGAATGTAATGACAGTACTACCAGGTACGGAGCCAATTGGAGTTAATGTAACTGAGGCTTCCACTAGCTCAACTAAAACAATTGCCAAAGAGGCTAATAAAGATGTTAAATTTGCTTATTCTGTTGAGTCTTTTAATTTATGGCATGATAGACTGGGTCATGTAAATATTAAGCGTATACAAAAGTTAATTTCATTAAACTTACTTCCAAAATTTAACATTGATAAAAATTACAAGTGCGAAACTTGTATTGAGGCAAAGCTAGCTAAATCCTCTTTTCATTCAATTGAAAGAAGTTCAGAACCGTTAGATTTAATTCACACTGATGTTTGTGATTTAAAATATGTGCAATCAAGAGGCAGTCAAAGTTACTTCATCACTTTTATTGACGATTGCACAAGATTTTGCTATGTTTACTTAATGAGAAGTAAAGACGAAGCAATAACTATGTTTAGCCATTATAAAGCTGAAGTTGAAAATAAACTTGGCAAGAAAATTAAAAGGCTAAGAAGTGATAGGGTGGAGAATATGAGTCTCCATTTGCACAGTTGTGTGCTGAAAATGGCATAATTCATCAAACAACTGCACCCTATACTCTAGAACAAAATGGAATAGCAGAGCGCAAAAACAGAACTCTGAAGGAGATGATGAATGCAATGCGAATAAGTTCTGCCTCACCCTAGAATTTGTGGGGGAAGCTTTGCTTTCTGCAAATCACATCCTAAACAGACTACCACATAAAAGACTAGATAAAGCATCTTATGAATTATGGAAAGGTCATGCACCTTCTTATAAGTTCATAAAAGTTTGGGGATGTCTAGCGAAGGTTCCAATTCCGTCCCCAAGCGGACAAGAATAGGACCTAAAATGGTAGGTTGTGTGTTTATAGGATATGCACATGATAGTAGTGCTTATAGATTTTTGGTGCATAAATCAGATAACTCTGAAGTGCATGTAAATACAATTATTGAGGCTAGGGATGCTTCCTTCTATGAAGGAATTTTTCCTTTTATTAAGCATTTTAGCATAGACCCTAAAAACAATCAAGTTGAGAGGATTGTGGGGGCAAAAGAACTTCAAGAGGAAGTTGAAAAACCCAGACGTAGCAAAAGAGCTAGAAGGGAAAAGTCATTTGGTTTAGATTTTCTAACTTATTTGTTAGAAAATGATCCTTTCACATATAGAGAAGCAATTACTTCTCCAGATTCTGATTTATGGAAAGAAGCAATTGATAGTGAAATAACTTCAATTCTTCAAAACCATACATGGGAACTCGTGGAACTTCCACCAGGTTGTAAAGCATTAGGTCACAAATGGATCTTTAAAAGAAAGATGAGACCTGATGGTACAATTGACAAGTACAAGGCAAGACTTGTAATTAAAGGATACAGACAAACTGAGGGTGTTGATTATTTTGACACTTATGCCCCTGTATCTAGAAAAACATCAATCGGGCTGATTATTGCTTTTGCAGCTTTGTTTGATTTGGAAATCCATCAAATGGATGTGAAAACAGCTTTCCTTAATGGGGAACTGGAAGAAGAAATATATATGGAACAACCTGAAGGTTAAGTTGTTCCAGGCCAAGAAAACAAGGTGTGTAGACTTGTCAAATCACTGTATGGATTAAAACAAGTACCTAAACAATGGCATGAGAAATTTGATAGTGTAATGCTATCGATTGGTTTTCAAATAAACCAGAGTGATAATTGTGTCTATGTGAAAGGAAGGAAAGACGACTATGTAATAGTCTGTCTTTACGTAGATGACATGATAATTATTGGTAACAAAGAAAACATTAAAGTTACCAAGAAATTGTTGCCGCAAAACTTCGATATGAAGGATATGGGACATGCTGATGTAATACCTGGAATGAAAATTACCAAAACATCAGATGGATATTCACTTTCTCAAAGTCATTATATTGAAAAAATATTAGACAAATTTGATAAAGGAAGTGATTTAATTGCGAGAACACCTATGGACTGCACTAGACCAGATATTGCAAACTCAGTCAACACACTGGCGAGGTATACAAGTAATCCCAGTTATGAGCATTGGAAAGCGTTAGTTAGAGTACTTAGATATATAAGGTATACTGCTAACTATTGATTATTTTATACTAGATATCCATCTGTACTTGAAGGGTACACTGATGCAAATTGGATAGCAGATTCCAAAAATATAAAATCCACAAGCGGATACATCTTTGTAATAGCTGGTGCAGCGGTTTCATGAAAATCATGCAAACAAACTTGTATTGCGAGATCAACTATGGAATCAGAATTCATAGCTTTGGATCTAGCAGGTGAAGAGGCCGAATGGTTACGTGGATTTTTGGAAGATGTTCCAATGTTTTCAAAACCAATGCCACCAGTTAGCTTAGATTGTGATAGCATGTCAGCTATTGTTAGAGCAAAGAATAATGTGTATAATGGGAAGTCTAGACATATACGTCGTAGACATAAATCCGTAAAGAAACTTTTGAAAACCGATGTTATAGCTTTGGACTTTGTGCGATCCAAAGAAAATATAGCGGACCCATTAACAAAAGGTCTAACGAGAGATCTTGTAGAATTTTAATCGAGGGGAATGGGGCTGAAGCCCATTAAATTGATTACCACTCATGATGGCAACCCTACCTGAATTGTAAAGCCCAATTTGCAGGTTCAAGGGGACAACCAAATTGTGGGGGGAGTCGAACAAAGAACTCAGGAAATATTCCTAAGGTGAAAGAGTGATAGACCTGTCCATTGGAGGATAAACGCAAGTTTTCAATGATCCTTATACGTATTACGTGAAGTATGACAGGATACTTCTAAATAAGAGATCACCTATATCGAATGTGAAGGGGCCACTTCTATGAGATGATTTCAGGGCTAAATATCTAGAGCATTCGATGAACATTTCCAAGGCAGTCCAGGGCCAAAATGGACAACAACGAAAGAATCGATTAACAGTATAGAGAAATTGTTGTGTGAGTATCGTTGTCTTGATACACACAAAATGCTGAACAGTTCAAGGCATCGCGTCCACTGGTTAGTAAGTATCTTGCATTGCATTCCATGTGCATTAAAAAAGATTTTTCATTCAAGTGGGGGATTGTTGGAGAAATTGGATTTTCTCAATATATTAAAGTGTCGTGAGGACATTTTTGAGCTAATATAAATATATGTTACAGCACTCGGTTTTGAATGTTATTGAGTTTATCACGAAGTGGGTTGCGCAAGCTTCGCGGTGATGTATAACATGTGAGAAAACCAATTCTTGGTGTGAATGATAAAATGGTATAAATGTGGGCCTGATCAGCCACGTTTTTGCTATCGATTTGAGTTTTTAATATTCAAACTTTGCTGCATTTTTCTGCTGGTTTGAATTCAATTATCTGCTGTTACAGCTGCTTTTTGTTGCTGAAACTGTGGCATTTTTTCTGCTGGTTTGAATTCAATTTTGGTTGCTGAAACAGCTGTAATTTGCTGCAACGCTGTTGTAACAGCTGTAACGCTGCTGAAAACAGCTGTAACGATGTTGTAACAGCTGTAAACAGCTGCAATACTCCTCATTCTTGTGCCTATAAAAGGCAGGGAACTTAGCAATTTTTGAAGAATCAAAATTTCTCCACCCCCTCTACATTTTCTATCATATTTCTTGCATTTTATATACATTCTAAGAGTTCAAAACTGTTAAGACATTCGAAGGTTCTGTTTCTTTCGCTTCAAAGTAACGGAAATGTTTGGGCGTTGTACCTTGGGAGTTCATTATTCTCGAAGGCCTGAAGCTGATAAAAGGCAGGACAAATTGAACTTAAGGGGAAGCGGAATATTGCTGTCTCGTCCAGGATTTTAATCCAAAACCGGTTGAGGTTCTAAAGTTTATTTATTGCTGTTTTCTGTCCTGAATTTATTTTTTTGCCCAGTTTTCTGGTCCAGAATTTATTTTTTTGTCCAGGTTTTAATTTTTCTGTTCAGTATTCCAGAAAATTTTTATCCAACAAAACATTATGAGTACACAACCAAGTAAATAGTTTCACTCTCTGACAGTAAACCCAGTTCCAGCTTCTGGAGATTTGAACATCAAAATCCTGTTTAAGAAGTGTCTCATAGGTCGATTTACTGTAAAACATATCACTGGAAGACCTTTCCAAATTTTAGAGTCCTCCCTGGAACTAGATTCCACCATCTAACTTTGATTTGCTGGCAAATATGAGTAGGTAAGGTCATAGAACTTTTATCCAAATTCCACAGACCACCCGCCTAAAAAAGAACGCAGAAGGGCAGGGTCTCCTCTCCCAACTGAAGAGGTCCTTGGATAAGACTTCTAAGAGTTCATAGACCAGTCAATCATCTAGCCAAAGTTGGATCCTAGGGCCATTATGCGGTACCCATTATTGTAAATCGTTAAATAGCGTGTCACTCCAGATGAGGGTTTTTTGGTTTAGTGATCTAATTTTTTTCTTAAAGGAAAGATTCTTGTTGGAAAAATTGTAGTATTTTATTTTGTTATGTGTAAGTTTTTTTAGATGAAATGTGTTTAGCTATCTAAGTAATTTTTTTTTGTACCGTCTTCCATCAAAGTACACAAGTTGGTTGGAGCAAACTGGTCTCGGGTTAGCAAGTTTTGTCTAACTGAATGATGACTTTGGGAATCAATGGTGCGTTTATGTAACCAAAATAGATGATACATACTACCTAGACGAAGGATTACAACAATTTTTGCGTGACAACAATCTTCGGGCCACAGATAAAGTTCATTTTATACCCTCTCCAATGAATGTACTAGATATTTCTATTAAGGGAGGGCACGTGATAGGTTACCTGAAGGGCGAATTATCGTATCCTTCTGACGGGTCTTTTTTCCGGCAGAGTTTTCGAATAGACATTGACAAAACCTATTCGGCACTTTCTAAACCAGTACGTTTTCTGATATTAAAATTTTAGTAATAAATTCGTTCCTCTCAGAGAGGTATGAGTTGTAATGTTGATTCCCCTATACAGTGGATATGTAGAAACTACATGCAATGTCGTGTTAGAATGCATCTTGGAATCCCCGAAGTACTACACATGCGCAATTTTCACAGGAACAAATTGACACTCCAAGTGGCTAGAGGCGAAGGCAGAGACAATTACTATTTTTTTTGGGTGGGATGAGTTTGTTGTGTTTTCAAGATTACACCCCAGTGACCATGTACAAATTCATCCAGCCCCTTACGATATCTTTGATTATAGGGCCGGGAATGATGCTTTTGCCAATTTATTACGTTAACTTTAATAATAAGTCATTGTAATGTTTGCAATTTTTGGATATTGAATGAAAAAAAATTAAATACATTTAAAACAACTTTATACGATTGCTAACAAAATTTATAATTTTTACATTCTAAACTATTACAAATTAGTAAAATTTAAATACAATTAATGTGGAGGAGGTGCTTGGTCAATATTTGCTAACATGGGGCAAGTCTTCTTGTTGTGACCGACTTGTTTACAGTGGCCGCACTTCTTTTCTCTTTGAGTTCCTCTGATTTTTGTGTCCATAGGCATTTGAAATCTCCTCCTTTGAGGTCGACCCACCTCCGCACCTTTCATGTTAGGAGGGTGATGTGTCATATCAAAAGGAAGAGGTCTCCAATGAATGGGATCAAGTACAGGGTATAAAATGGACTTGTACGTATTTCTATCATGTTCGAGAGAATAGAAAGAGTGGATACACTTAGAAGCATCCTCCATGATTGATTTGGACACATCAATGACATGTGAGCATGGAGTTGAATAAGTAGACCATTTATCACAGTTACAAGCACGAGCTGATAAATTACCGTGTATATTTTTCCACCTTCGTCAGGTCCGCTATGTCGGGACATGACCTTATAGATACCTTGGTCTTTGTAGTGTCGTTGTACAGTCAAACTTGTTACTTTTTCTTCGTACGTGAAATAATTATCCCATGTTCTCTTAGGGTTGCATTTGACAACTATTAGCGTCTTCCCGGTGTGTGTCAAAATAATGTACAAGCTTGAAAATATCACCTCCACAAGAGCTTTCAAAGGCAGCTCTCTAGACTGTTTCAAAATGCTGTTAAGCGCCTCAGACATGTTTGCCGTCATGCAACCGAAACGCTTTCCCCATCGTATGTCAAAGTCCACAACTGTTTGGGATGCTGCATCAACAAGTTAAATACATCATCATCTTTTTGTTTAATACGTTCAAGATAAAAATCGCACTTACTTTTTTTCTTTTGTGTTGGAGCAATCCACACATAATCTTTCGATTCTTTGTTTTTTGCATGAGAGTGGAAATTTGACATGTAATACCTAATGCAATATCGGTGCGCTGCCATTGGGGGTTGCAATCCGGGGACGCTAGCCACGACACTAAGAATGCCGGCATGACGATCTCTAATAAGACAAACGTGTAAGTCTTTCACAACATGTTCCCTTAAGTTTTTAAGGAACCATGACCAAGTAGAAGTTGCCTTTGATTCGACCAATGCAAAATCAAGGGGTAAAATTTGATTGTTACATCCTGAGTGCTTGCAACCAAGAGTACCCCTTTATAATTCCACCTAAGATGTGTGCCATCAATTGAAATTATAGGCTGGCACCACTTGTAACCGTCAACTAACGGTTTAAATGTCCAGAACAATGCCTTTAACACCTTTGGGCCATTAACAATTAGTTGTGGATGGTAAACAAATTTGACAATAGCACCGGGTTAGTGCCCGCATATACTGTAGCAGTACCCGGGTTAGTCGTCGTCCTCGTGTTCTCCAACACTATCGTCTGCGAAGTCGTGTTCCGTTTTCGAAACACCGTCAATGTCTGAAATTGGACCAAAGGAATCCATGACCGAATTATCTATACAAGGTTCGTAACTAGTCGGTGAGGGCATAGTTGGCATGGGATTTGACTCCGAAAAATATGATTCCGAAACATATTGTGCCTGTGGCAAAAATTCTGTTGTCGGGATTACAAAACTATCTACATGTCTCTGCAGAGGTTCTAACAAAGCACCTACGTGAAAGTTTTTGTATAACTTCCACACTCCTTTCGCTTGCTACAAAATGGGGAAAACCACCATTTTCGTACACTACATTTGTGGTCGAAATGTAAATACAAAAATAAGAGTGGCAGCAACGTTAAGTTGTGGAAAGAAAAAAATTCTATTTTTTCTTACCATTCAACTTATTTGGTTTATCATTGAGGATAAATCTGTGGAGGTTATTAATGATCCTCAATCTGAAACCACGATAAGAGCGTGGCTAAGTGCAGACTACTTATGTCGCTTTAGTATATTAATGATTTTTTATTCTATTTATTTATGGAAATCACTGTTGAAAAAATATATTTTGGACTATGCAGGGTCCAAACAATGTATTACTGGGAACAACAATTGGAATCAGAAGGCTGGCCAAGCTTATGTGGCAGAAAATGGAAGACTGAGCTCTGAAATAGAAGACATGCATATGGTAGCTGTCATTTCAGAGGTTAACTTGGTTGGAGGAAACCAAAAGGAGTGGTTTATTGATACAGGAGCCACTCGTCATATATGTGCGAACAAGTGGATGTTTAAAACATACCAACCTGTTGATTATGAAGTCTGCTTTATGGGCAACTCTGCGATCTCCAAAGTAGAAGGAAAGGGCAACATTGTCCTTAAAATGACATCTGGGAATGAGCTGACCTTGACAGATGTGTTCCATGTGCCAGAGATCCGGAAGAACCTCATTTCGGGAACGGTGCTGAACAATAAAGGCTTTAGACTTGTTTTTTAGGCAAACAAGTTCATACTAACCAAGAGTGGTGCCTTTGTAGGAAAAAGTTATTTAGCAGATAACTTATTCAAAATGAATGTAATGACTGTACTACCAGGTACTGAGCCAATTGGCGTAAATGTAACTGAGGCTTCCACAAGCTCATATGGGAAAATTGCCCAAGAGGCTAATAAAGATGTTAAATTTACTTATTCTATTGAGTCCTTTAATTTATGGCATGATAGACTAGGTCATGTAAATATTAAAAGTATACAGAAGTTAGTTTCATTAAACTTACTTCCCAAATTTAACATTGATAAAAATTACAAGTGTGAGACTTGTGTTGAGGCAAAGCTAGCTAAATCTTCTTTCCATTCAATTGAAAGAAGTTCAGAACCGTTAGATTTAATTCACACTGATGTTTGTGATTTAAAGTATGTGCAATCAAGAGGCGGTAAAAGTTACTTCATCACTTTTATTGATGATTGCACAAGATTTTGCTATGTTTACTTAATGAGAAGTAAAGACGAGGCAATAACTATGTTTAGCCATTATAAAGCTGAAGTTGAAAATCAACTTGGCAAGAAAATTAAAAGGCTAAGAATTGATAGGGGTGGAGAATATGAGTCTCCATTTGCACGATTGTGTCTTTGAAAGTGGAATAATTCATCAAACAACTGCACCCTATACTCCAGAACAAAATGGAATAGCAGAGCGCAAAAACAGAACTCTTAAAGAGATGATGAATGCAATGCTAATAAGTTTTGGCTCACCCCAGAATTTGTGGGGGGAAGCTTTGCTTTCCGCAAATCACATCCTAAACAGACTACCACATAAGAGACTAGATAAAACTCCTTATGAATTATGGAAAGGTTACACACCTTCTTATAAGTTCAAAAAAGTTTGGGGATGTCTAGCAAAGGTTCCAATTCCGCCCCCTAAGCGGACGAGAATAGGACCTAAAACGGTAGATTGTGTGTTTATAGGATATGCACAGGATAGTAGTGCTTATAGATTTTTAGTGCATAAATCAGATAATTCTGAAGTGCATGTAAATACAATTATTGAGGCTAGGGATGCTTCTTCTTTGAAGGGATTTTTCCTTACATTAAGCTTTCAAGCTTAGACCCTAAAGACAATCAAGTTGAGAAGATTGTGGGGGAAAAAGAACTTCAAAAAAAAGTTGAAGAACCCAGACGTAGCAAAAGAGCTAGAAGGGAAGAGTCATTTGGTCCAGATTTCCTAACTTATTTGTTAGAAAATGATCCTTTGACTTATAGAGAAGCTATTACTTCTCCAGATTCTGACTTATGGAAAGAAGCAATTGATAGTGAAATAAATTCAATTCTTCAAAACCATACATGGGAACTTGTGGAACTTCCACCAGGGTGTAAAGCATTAGGTCACAAATGGATCTTTAAAAGAAAGATAAGACCTGATGGTACAATTGACAAGTACAAGGCAAGACTTGTAATTAAAGGATACAGACAAACTGAGGGTGTCAATTATTTTGACACTTATGCCCCTGTATCTAGAAAAACATCAATCAGGCTAATTATTGCTTTTGCAGCCTTGTTTGATTTGGAGATCCATCAAATGGATGTGAAAACAGCTTTTCTTAACGGAGAACTGGAAGAAGAAATTTATATGGAACAACCTGAAGGTTATGTTGTTCCAGGCCAAGAGAACAAGGTGTGTAGACTTGTTAAATCACTGTATGGATTAAAACAAGCACCTAAACAATGGCATGAGAAATTTGATAGTGTAATGCTATCAATTGGTTTTCAAATAAACCAAAGTGATAAATGTGTCTACGTGAAAGGAAGCAAAGACGATTATGTAATAGTCTGTCTCTACGTAGATGACATGATAATTATTGGTAAAAAAAGAAAATATTAAAGTTACCAAGAAATTGTTGTCTCAAAACTTCGATATGAAGGATATGGGACATGCTAATGTAATACTTGGAATGAAGATTACCAAAACATCAGATGGATATTCACTTTCTCAAAGTCATTATATTGAAAAAATATTAGACAAGTTTGATAAAGGAAGTGATTTAATTGCGAGAACACCTATGGAAGTAGGTGATAATCTTCACAAGAATCGTGGAGAAGGAGTGCGACAACTTGAATATTCTAGGATCATAGGCAATCTAATGTATCTCATGGACTGTACTAGACCAGATATTGCAAACTCGGTCAATAGGGTCGGCGAGGTATACAAGTAATCCCGATTATGAGCACTGGAGAGCGTTAGTTAGAGTACTTAGATATATAAGGTACATCTGCTAACTATGGATTATTTTATACTAGATATCCAGATTGTACTTGAAGGGTACAATCGATGCAAATTGGATAGCGATTCCAAAAAATATAAAATCCACAAGCGGATACATTTTTTGTAATTAGAGGTGCAGCGGTTTCATGGAAATCATGCAAACAAACTTGTATTGCGAGATCAACTATGGAGTCAGAATTCATAGCAATGGATCTAGCAGGCGAAGAGGCTGAATGGTTACGTGGATTTTTGGAAAATGTTCCAATGTTTTCAAAACCAATGCCACAAGTTAGCTTACATTGTGATAGCATGTCAGCTATTGGTAGAGTAACGAATAATGTGTATAATGGGAAGTCTAGACATATACGTCATAGACATAAATCCGTAAAGAAACTTTTGAAAACCGGTGTTATAGTTTTGGATTTTGTGAGTTCCAAAGAAAATATAGCGGGCCCATTAACAAAAGGTCTAACGAGAGATCTTGTTGAGATTTCATCGAGGGGAATGGGGCTGAAGCCCGTAAAATTGATTACCACTCATGATGGCAACCCTACCTGAATTGTAAAGCCCAATTGCAGGTTCAAAGGGACAACCGAATTGTGGGGGGGAGTCAAACAAAGCACTCGGGAAAATGAGTTCCCAGCTCATTCCTAAGGTGAAAGCGTGATAGACCTGTCCATTGGAGGATAAACGAAAGTTTTCAATGATCCTTATACGTATCACGTGAAGTATGACAGGATACTTCTAAATAAGATATCACCTATATCGAATGTGAAGGGGCCACTTCTATGAGATGACTTTAGGGCTAAATCTCTAGAGCATTCGATGAACATTTCCAAGGCAGTCCAGGGCCGAAATGGACAACAACGAAAGAATTGTTTAAACAGTATAGAGAAATCGTTGTGTGAGTATCGTTGTCTTGATACACACAAAACGCTGAACAGTTCAAGGCATCACGTCCACTGGTTAGCAAGTGTATCCGATGGTATTTCACTAGGGAATGTTCAAAGCTAACAACTACCTATCCTGATGCAACGAATTCTCGCCGAACTCTTGCATTGCATTTCATGTGCATTTTTATAAAAGTTTTCATTCATGTGGGGGATTGTTGGAGAAATTGCTTTTCTCAAAGAATTAATGTGTAATTAATGTGTCGTGAGGACATATTTGAGCTAATATATTTATGTGTTACACCGCTCGGTTTTGAATGTTATTGAGTTTATCACGAAGTGGGTTGCGCAAGCTTCGCGATGATATATAACATGTGAGAAAACCAATTATTGGTGTGAATGATAAATTGGTATAAAGTGGGGTTAATGCAATGTGGTAAATGGGTTTTAAGTTTCACATCCCACATGGGAAATCCATGAAAGAGAAAAACATTTTATATGTTAAAGTGGTTTATTTGGGTTTAAATTGTATTACCACTATTATGCCTAAAGTGATAACCTCGTGTGCGCCCGCACAGGGGGGGTGCAAACGGAAGGTCTGTTGATACCAAATTAGCTTGAACTTGTGTGCAGGCGCGACCTGCGTACACGAATGTCGGACCAAAACTCGCGGGCCTGATCAGCCAAGTTTTGCTACTGATTTGAATTTTGGATTTTCGAAATTCCTAAACTTATTGCTGCTCTTAATTCATTGACTGTAACTGTTAGTCATTATACATGGCATTAAGGATTTGACTGTAACAGCAAATTATTAATTGCTGAGTAATGCTTCAACTGTTACGAAGCTATGAGAGAGCCTATATAAGGCAGTCTTGCACAGCCAGAAAACTCATCCGAAAAATCCCTTTTTCCCTTCCCTGCATTCTGCATTCATTTCTGTCAAAACATATCAACCAGTTCAAGAGTTCTGCTGTTTTTAGTTTGGTTCGAAAGTTCTGTTTTTCTTCTGCTTCAGAGAAACAGTTGGGTTGGGCGTTGTACCTTGGGAGTTCAGTGTTCAAAGAGGGCCTGAAGCTGATAAAGGCTGGACATATTGAACTTAAGGGGAAGCGGAAAGACTGTTGTCTCGTCCAGGATTCTAATCCAAACTGGTGAAGGTTTTAGTATTGTTTATGTTGCAGTTTATGCTTCCTGCACAGTCCAGAAAAATATATTTCCAGTGCAGATTTTACTGTCCAGAATTATTTTTCAGTACAGAAATTATTTTTCCAGTGCAGATTTTACTGTCCAGAATTTAATTTTATCAGTGCAGATTTTTTCTGTCCAGAAAGTTTTAAACCAGTGCAATTTAATTCTATAATATTTCAGTATTACAGATTCAGAAATTCTAACACTCATACGGCACAAAAATATCATAAAAGTCACCTAAATGACCAAAAATAAGTTTTATAAGTCTATTTTAACTGAATAGTAACATAGAAGCCACATATTCACATGGTCCAATAATGTCCAGCTGAGTCGCATAATCATTCCATAGAAGTCGGATTCCACCCTTGAACCCTATGGGATTGACTAAAAAAGAATGAGAGAAGGGTAACTTTCCACAAACTTTCCTAGCAGTATCCTCCTTTTGACACTTGAGTTCTCAATTTAGTGGAGTTCATACATTTGGATAATATGAATAGAAGGCACGGTACTTGAGATAATAAGAAATAAAGTTAAAACTAATCATTCTATTTGGGGTGAAACTCAACACGAGCTCTTCCTTTTGATCTTCTTTGTTTTTTGGAGTGGGACGGGAGTGTGTGGCCCTCAAATATGAGATGTATAGGAATCACTTGAGATAATAATTCATGAAAACACAAGAGGGGGTGAATTGTGTCTTTGTGAGCTTTTCATCTTTCTCAAAAATATTTCTAAGAAAGAATTTTGTGTGTAGATGTTAGGAGATTCACCAATGAATCTACATTCACTACCTTGAGCCTCTAGCTAAGGATTTTCTCAACTCCACTAACTCTTCCATTTACACAAATGATGGTGAGAAAACCAACTTCCTTACAAAGATGGACAACTTAAGAGTTTTATACTTCAGTCACCACTCAACTCAAGATTCACCTTCACCTTCACCAATGAAGGAATCTTCTTACAACCTCATTAAGAAAAGATTTCAAATTATAACAAAGAGAGTCAAACTAGATGTGATAGAATATTCGTTTTTAGCACCACAATCTTTTGCTCAATATAGTAGAATCACAATGATTTACACATAAAAGTATTTGAAATGCATTGGAAAGATACATGGCTTTAAGATCTTTTGAATACTTGAAGATTTTCCCCAAAAAGAGCCTTAGAGGCTTTTATAGAGGTGATCATAGTTCAAAAGACGTTCAGAAAATTACTAATTGTTTGCCTGAAAGTGACAGCATGGTCTTCCGTAGGCAGCCCGTGGGCATATTTCTACTGTAAACGTGTGGTTGACCGTAGCAGACCACGGTCCATCGCACCCTGTTTCCCAGAACGGAGTTCCATCCCAGAAAATAAAGTATAGCAACAAATGAAGAACATGGTTACCTACATGAAGAACACAGTCCATCGCGATCTTCAGAAATTTTCCAGAACAATTCTAGTTAATTTCTGAAAGTTCCAGCATGCTCTATTTCCAACTGTTTGATATCAAATAAAGATCACTTGAAATTAAAACCACATTAGAAAACCTTTTTTTAACAAAAACAACACTGATGGAGAACCTTGATAACTTGTATCAAGATTCAACAGCAAAGGTTAGATTTTGGATATTTCTCTTCTTGAATTTAGTTTACGGGGAATATAATCAACGCAACACACAGTAGTTTGACTATCAATGGGGGATGAAACACCACAATAAGCGAAACTAGACTTATTGATTAGTAGCTCAAGAATGAATGAAAATCTAAATAGAAGTTCAATTCATAAGTATCTAAATAATAACCTTATCAAATATCATATATCTAACTTAAGAAATAAGGTGGCTGAATTCTCTTTTATATAGAGGAGTAATCTGGTTATCTTGGCCTTACAATGCAAGAGTCCTAATTGAATTAGGGCTCTACAATCTCTAAAATAATAAACTTGCTATAAAATAAACACTACCTAAATAAATGGACAACATGTCCTTTAAATTAGTACTACTCGGCCTCAGCTAATTAAATGACTAAATAATAAAATATAAAGCTGAAAAACTAATTAAAGTCTATCTTAGACTTTAATGTACAAAGTTTCTAAAATTCCCTTTAGCCACTTTGTTGACTTGGTCCGTGAATGACACTTTCCAAAGTAATGAGGTTGACTTGAATATCTTCTTGTAAGCTTAACTTGGCTTCCTCCTTAGCTTTAGCTTCTCCAATGAATGTAGACATAGCTTGTCTAATTACCTTTTCTCTTCCTCTTGTCATCGGACCTTGAATATTGATTAAGGGGTCCTTTGTGTAGGGCATCCCCTTAGATGTGTCCTCATCACTCTTTTCCCCTTAGATGTGTCCTCATCACTCCTTACCCCTTGAAAAGGATTCGTCCTCGAACCATCACCATCATCATTATCTTATCAAAATCAAAAGGGGACAAGTCAGAAACATTGAAAGTAAAAATTACACCATACTTACCTTTCAAATCTAGCTTGTGAGCATTGTCATTGATCTTGGCAACTACTTGAAAGGGTCCATCTTCTCGTGGGTGTAACTTAGACTTTCTTGTTAGTAGTGCCCTAGGACCATTAGCACATGTTGTGCATTTTGTTATCTTTTTGAGCAAGTAATTGAATAGTTAATTTTGCTTTTGATTATCAAATGTGTGATTTGATAGTAAAACTCATTAGCTTATGTAATTACTATTCTAGAAGTCCCTAGTTTTATGTAATGCTTAATTACTATGAAATAAAACTAGTATGATTGTTGATTGATGATCTTGTTTTACTTATCATGTGTAATGGATACAAATCACATCATAGATGCAATATATAGGGATACATTGTATTGGGACGTGATCCCAGTCGAGAAGTAATACTTCATGGTCTTAAGTCATAAGTATTACTTCCTCAATACTATTTTAGAATCCTTAGACCTTATGTCTTCATTGATTCTAGTATGAATGGAGCCACGTTTTGACTCGGTCGGGACGTTACTTGTAACAGAGTAATCAATACGATCGATGATCGGATGTAGTGTCCTATCATAGCTTGAATGTGAGAGACATTGTAAGGAATTTGTCCCTCTCTATTATTAGAGAGAGATATCCATGGGCCCTCTCGATAGGGAAAGACTCGTTTAAATGCATGGCCGTGCTCAAATGTGTTTGATAAAGTGGTTATCAAATGCTATTTGTCGAAACAGATCTACCCGGAGATCGAGCATAAATATAATTAAGCTTAATATGGGTGACGACCACCATGCCTTATGCTTAATTAGGATATCGCGAGACAAAGGGATTAAATAGTGGATTGATATTAGGTTCCGTTGTATATTCATTCACTTTGGGTAGTCACAATGTCCCTGCTAGGGGACCGCTTGTGATTTATGAACTCACACTACTACTAAGTGTGTTTTCATTGCCATTTTGAGATGAACCTACAGTGGTCACACGCATAGACGAGCTAACGAGCTTTATGTCAGATTCAATGAATCTAGAATGTGTCTAGGTTCATTGTATCGACATTTGTCTTTCTCGGAAATAATAAAGTGTTTATTATTCAAATTAGAGATAGGGGCAATTTCGGTATTTTACCTATAGCTGGGATTACGTGGGAGTTATTATCCGATAAGGACTCCCACTACCGCCAGAAAGTCTAGGGGACGTGGGAGTTGAGGACTCCCATTGCCGAGAGGAGTTGAGGACGCGAGAGTTAGTTCGGGGAACAAACTCTCACACCCTATATAATAAACTCTTGGCCGAAACCCTAGACCTCAATTCTTTTAGCTGAAATTAACTAAGAAACCCGAAATTAGATTTCGCTTTCAGCCTCTCCCTTTTCTCTCTAATTCCCGAAAAAATGCAGAAAAAGACGAAGAGCTAGCAATCGTCGCCCGTTTAGTCGCGTGGATACCTGAGTAGAGGGACTTTCCGCAAGGGAGATCAATTGGTGGCGATTAGCATCCAAGAAACGCCATCCTCCATTCAAGAAGCAGCTTCTTGAATCCGTAAAATGTAAGTTTTTACCGCTATTTTCGATTCGTTTCATATGAGCGGATCCTTCAGGGGAGGATCCATGGGTGTTTGGAACGAGTTTCCGCCCATGAATCCCTTCATTTCTTTCATTTGGAAATCTTTCTTTCCTAAGATGCAACCAAACCTAATTGCCAACTTCAAAAGAAATATGCTTGCGGCCTTTGTTGGCATGTTTTGCATATGTAGCTTTCTTCTTTGCAATTTGAATTTGAACTTGTTGATGTAGTCTTTGAATATATTCTACCCTAGAATCACCTTCTATATTAAAATACCCATCAATAGGTAAATGAGTTAGATCTAAAGGGGTTAGGGGTTAAAGCCATAAACAACTTCAAAGGGAGAGTTATTAGTAGTAGAATGTAAAGTGCTATTTTATGCAAATTCAGCAATAGGTAAACAATCTTACCACCTTTTTAAGTTCTTTTGAATAAGTGGTCTAAGTAGAACCCCTAAAGTTCTATTTGTTACCTCGGTTTGGCCATCGATTTGTGAGTGACTTGATGTAGAAAATAACAATTTGGTTCCCAACTTACTCCATAATGTCTTCCAAAAGTAACTTAGGAATTTGACATCTCTATCCTTCACAATGGTTCTTGAAACTCCATGTAGACGAATGATTTCTTTTATGAATAAATCCACCACATGATTTACATCACTTATTTTTCTGCATAATTGTAATACCCGTAACTTTTCGCGTGCGTATAATTCATTTTGTGTGATTTATTGCGTAGGCATATTTTATTACGTGACTACGTGCCTAATTAATTTTTATAACATATTGCAGGTTACATTTTTGGTACGTTTCGTTGGGGAACGTTTCGCACACGTATCGTAATCAAGTAATTTAATTGTGGTTCACCTAGAGTAGTAATTTAATTAGTTAATTGGTTAGTATTTTAATTGGGATTAGAATAATTAATAAAAAAGAAAAAAAATATAGAAAAAGAAAATAAAAAGCAAAACGTGTGTGTGTGTGTGGAAAATTATAATATAGACCTGGCCTACCACTTGGTCATGGACCACTTGGTCCAGAATTAATCACATCACCTATTTTGATTAAAAAAAAAATTCTCATAAGGCTCCACCTGTTTTTATTATTTGAATCAAAACTGTGATGTGGCTGAATGTGGACAAAGTGGTGCATGACCAAGTGGTAGGCCAGGTCCATATCAGAATTATTCGTGTGTGTGGGGTTGGGGGGTTGTTCTCGGGAACTCGTGCGAGGCAACGAAACAAGAAAAGAGGATATCGTAGGTTCGTGGGTTTTATGCATAGGAGTAGTGGGGATTGAGGATATATATATATATATATATATATATATATATATATATATATATATATATATATATATATATATATATATATATATATATAACCTAAGGGTCAGGGGATTGATTGACTACTCACATTAAATCAAAACATAAGAAATAGAATATAAGGGGAAGCAGCCGTGGGGTTCTTGTTAGCCTTGGGAGCCGTGCCCAATTAGAGAGCAAGAAAGGCAGCAGCTTTTGAAGGCAGTGAGGTATTTTGTGAGTTCGTAAGAGTTTTGTCAGACTTTGAGAGATCATGCACTGAGGGATCGTTACTTGTCCGTTTTCATCCCATAATATTCCGATTCGAAGGCGCTCGAGTTAACTTCGAGTGACCGAAGACGGGACGTCATTCCGAGTCCCGAGCAAAAAGTTATATCTCCGCGAGTAGAACTGTGCAGTGCTGTTTCAGATTTTCTGTTTTAAATTGTCTTCGTAAGAGGTAGGGACCCCCTACGTCATTTAATTATTGTATTACTGTACAGTAAAAGAGAATAAACTATTCTATTTACAAAATATTTGTATGAATTGTGTTTATTGCTTTAGATATTGTATAAACTATTTTGGAATGGAATATCTATCTTGGAATTGTTATGTTACCTAATGAGATATAATCTGAAATATTTTCACCGTTTATGTAAATTTTTTTATATATCTAATTGTATACCTTTATAGTTATTCGTGAATTGTTAATTGATCAATTGATGAACTTGCCTAATTGTTTTATCGTTTTGATCGTCTTAATTGATTAAATACTTGGAGTCGTCCTATCTGGTCGTCGTCTTTAGTCCTATGTGGTATTGGTCGACCGAGTCGTCGCCCTATTTTGAGCTCTTGTCTAGGATCTACTCAATGACAGGACTCGTTCGATTCGCAAGATTCCGAGGGTGGTCCTGCGGGTGTTCTTGGTGCGGATCCCGAGGGTCTTGCGATGTGAATGTGTGCGGATACCGAGAAATCCTACGGGTGCTCTTGGTGAGGATTCTGAGGGTCCTGCGATATGATTATGGGGAGATTCCGAGGTTGGTCCTGCGGATGTCCTTAGTGCGGATCCCGAGGGTCTTCCTACTTGAGCATTAACCTGATGTGGACTATCATTGGGATTGCAACGGTTTTGTGGAGTCCAAGGTGTTGGATGATGATACAATGTAGAATGAGTCCTTAAAGTGTGAATCTGTCGTTCAGGGAGTGAAACTGAACCCATGTGATGAACTATTTGAGCCCTCCTAGTTTGGACTATAACTAGGGCTGTTGCAATTATTGTCGTAGAGTCGTGAATAGATACCGAGCTCGAATGGTGGGAAGTCGTGTCTTAGCAGTAGCTGTGCTCGTACCGTATGGGCAAAGCATGGTGCTTGTCGTACATTCAGTTGTGTAAGTGCTTGGACATGAAGAGTATGGTTATCTCGCTTATTGTTTGTATTGTTTATTCATTGTTTTGGTCATAATTGAGACTTGGTTTTGAGTCATGTAACTTGTATTTTGGTTTGGGAAACGAAAATGTGTTACGTGTTAAATTGTATTTATGCTTGTGATTATCGATTCCTATTGAGCACCGGAGCTCAGTCCGTCCGCTTTTACTGTGCAGGTGATGATGATGTTGTTAAAGCTTGGGAAGGGGACAATGATGAGTGACTCACAACCGGCTTCAATTAAAGGACTTAGATTATTTCATTTATAGCAATGTTGAACAATTTCATTTATCACACTTAGTATTGTTTCACGCATATTAATTCCGCTGTTCAACTCTTATTTTTTTTATTATATCATAAATGAATTCCCTTTTAGTAACTCTGTCGGCTTTGGTGTTTCATCGACCAATGAGACACTGTCATGTCATTGACCCCTGGTTACGGGGTGTGACAATAATACTATCCATACCTCTTTGTGATTTCGGCAATCCAAGGATAAAATCCATAGAAACATCAATTCATGGTGAGGATGGAATAGGTAAAGGCATGTATAATCCGTGAGCTTTGCTTTTACTTTCAGCCTGTTTACACTTAAAACAAAGTTCACAAAATTTTCTAACAACTCTTTTCATCTTGGGCCAAAAGAAGTGTTTTTGCAATATGTCTAAAGTTTTAACAACTCCAAAATGTCCCATTAAGCCGCCACAATGTGCTTCCCTAACAAGTAAATCTCAAATTGAACAAGAAAGAATACACAATTTATTCTCTTTAAACAAAAAGGCATTAAACCTATAAAGCCCCTTTTGAGCCGAGAGCTCACATGCTAGATATAAAGTTGAAAAATCGTTATCATGTTCATGTAAAGCTTTAATATGTTCAAAACCTAGCAACTTAGCATGCATGACCGAAAGTAAAGTGTACCTTCTAGATAGAGCATCGGCTACAATGTTCTCCTTACCTTTCTTGTACTTAATGATATAGGGAAAAGTATCAATAAAGGAAACCCATTTAGCATGCCTTTTGTTCAACTTACTTTGCCCTTTTAGGTATTTGATGGATTCATGGTCCGTATGTATAACAAACTCCAATGTTGCCTTGTCTCCAAAGCTCTAACAATTGCATACAACTCCTTGTCATAAGTTGAATAATTAAGTGTAGGTCCACTTAATTTCTCACTAAAGTACGCCAATAGCTTGTTTTGTTGTTGCAAAAACATCTCTAATACCTATTCCTGAAGCATCACATTCAACTTCAAAAGTTAAATCAAAATTAGGTAAATCAAGTATAGGAGAAGAAGTAAATCTTTGAGCTTGTCAAAGATTTCTTGTTGTGGCTCATTCCAAGAAAAATGGGTGTTCTTCTTCACAACTTCATTTAAAGGGGCAGAAATAGTACTAAAATCACGTAGAAAACGTCTATAGAAACTAGCTAACCCATGAAAAGATCTTACTTAGCTTGCATTTGTTGGTGTTGGCCATTTCATGATAGCTTTGATTTTGGCCGGATCAACACTGATTCCTTGAGAACTTACAATATATCCAAGAAAGTTTATAGAAGTAGTGCAAAAGACACACTTTTCAAGCTTAGCATACAAAGTTATCTCCTTTAAGATAGTAAAAATAGTTCTAAAATGTTCAACATGCTCTTCCAAGTTTTTACTATAAACAAGTATATCATCAAAAAAAGTCTAGAGAGAGAAAGTTAGAAAGTGATGCTCTCAATTTTGGCCCAAAAAGCCAAAGTATTTTTCTCATCTGACTAAGAATCTGGGAGTGTTTCACGTTTTGATTTGTTGATTATAGTGGTCTTTCACTTGGTGTGGTTCATTGTATCCATTTAAATCTCGTTTTAAATTGGGTTCAAAGGGCCAAATCGTCGATTTGTCTTCCTGGTTTGCGTACTGACGTCACAAGTGTTCAGCTGCTGGATTTGCCAATATTTGGAACAGATCGAGTGAATTTTTGGTGGTTTATGGCATGTCATGAAGTGGGGAACATGTTTGTCTTCATTATTTAATCATTGGCCACAATTTTAATTTGGGGATTTATTGCTGTTCTTCACATTCATGAGCATGTAGACAAAAGTAAATGTTATTTGATTTGGTTCTTTGACTGGTTGTCCGAAATTGTTGTTAGTGCGATTCCACGTGGCATTTGTTGCGCATATATTTTGTAACGGCTGCGGGTGCTCTAAATTAAAATGTGGGACCCGACACCTTCTCTCTCTCTCATTTTATTTACAAGACTCTTTTGCTTAGCTATGGGAAAGTCTTCTAAACACAAGAAAAAGAACACTGCTACGAAAACTTTTCTTTTTACTGAGGAAGCTTCTCCTTCAAAATCCAATTTAATCATGCTTTGGTGAAGGCCGAATCTTCTGATGGGGATGATGTGGAGGAGGAAATTGTTGTTCAAAAAAATAAAGGAGGAAAAAATTTAGTTGAAAAAAATATTGGTGTTCAACAAAATAAAGGAGGAAAAAAATTAGTTGAAAAAATTATTATTGAGGGTGAATCTTCTGATGGGGATGATGTGGAGGAGGAAATTGTTGTTCAAAAAAATAAAGGAGGAAAAAATGTAGTTGAAAAAAATATTGTTGTTCAACAAAATAAAGGAGAAAAAAAATTAGTTGAAAAAAATATTGTTGAAGGTGAATGTAATAAGGGGGGTGTCTTTCTGGGATACTTATGAGCACTAAATGTGGTGATGGGAAAAATTGTAGTAGTATGTTGGTGCATGGGAAACATGATGATATGGCCATTTTGATTACTATTGAAGAAACTTCGGGTGCAAATGGTAATGGTATTTCTGGTGATGACGTGGCACCTAATACTACTAATGACCAAGATGTTAGTACAATTGGGAAGGAAATTAATGGTGGTAAATTGTCTGCTCAAGGAATTACTTCCAGTGGAGTTGAATCACAAGCCAAACAACCTTGGGCAGATTTATTTAAACACAACAATGGTCTGAAATTGAGAAAAATTGTTCCAACTGTGCCGATGAAAGCTATATTTGAACATCAAGATTTAGATCGCGTGGCTGAAAAATGGGGTTTTTGCTTGGTGGGTTTCTTTGCCGGAAAGTTTCCGGGGAATTATGCTATAAATGAAGTTAGGAAGACTTGGACTATGAGTTCGAAATTCTATACACACAACAGTGGTTGGATAATATTTAGATTTAATAAGGAGGAGCATCGAGACGAGGTTTTAAATGGGGGACCATATGTGGCGTTTGGTAGACAATTATTATTGAAAACCATGCCAAATGACTATGATTTATCCTTGGAGGTGGTGGTTATTCAACCATTGTGGGTAACATTTCCCGGGATAACTCTATTTCTATGGAATGAAACGGCCCTAAGCAAAGTTGCATCGCTTTTGGGAAATCCACTATACACCGATGGTATGACGGCAT
Organism: Vinca minor; assembly: GCA_026122235.1. Lineage (NCBI taxonomy): Eukaryota > Viridiplantae > Streptophyta > Magnoliopsida > Gentianales > Apocynaceae > Vinca > Vinca minor. The sequence goes on along the minus strand of JAOCZM010000165.1, from coordinate 273,593 downwards.
CTAGAGGTAGACCGGGGTTTGCTAGAGTGCGTATAGAAGTGGACATTTCAAAGGAAATTGTAACCGAAGTGTAATTGGGGATGCCTGACGGAAAGACGAAAAAACAAAAGGTATGCTATGAATATATACCCAAGTTATGTGACTTGTGTAAATCCTTTGGCCATGTTGAATTGTCTTGCAACTTGAGGGAGAAAAATGTATCTATCAATGATAATGATGGGAGTCGCGGGGGTGAGGAAAAGGCCGTAGTATTAGAAAAGCGTGGGAGATCTAGATCTAGACATTTACAAAATGAGAGAAATGAGAAAAGTGTTTTGAGACCCATAGCAAACAAAAAAGAATGGATATCTGTTACACATAAAAAAATAAAGGGAGTTATAAGGGGGAAATCATTCTCATGTTGCTACTGGACCAAGCACTAGTGGTACTAAAGAACATGTGGACAGTGGAGTGATTTCAAAAGTGGGAAGCAAGGAAAAGTCAACTTTGTTGACTAATCAGGCGCATGCAATCACTTCTACCAAAATGGGGGTACCAACAAGTGAGACACGGGGGATCATTGCCAAGGCAACCACACCTCTTCATCAGCTGGTGACGTCAGCCGCACAAAGTGGACCAAATTTACTGCAACGCAAACTCAAAGCCTCTACAGGGGATAATTCCACCAATTTGCCTTCAATTGTTTTGTCTATTTCTGAGAAAGGAAAAAGTGATGATGATGAAGATACTGTTTCTATCACTGGAAAAAAAAGGGAGACAAGAGTTGGGGAAAATCTCGTGATCCTAGAAATTGTGACGAAAGTGAAATAAAGCATACAAAAAAACGGGGGAAAGATACTATGGTACCCACTCATGATGGAGATGGGGGAGTTACTCGGGGACCTCAACCCTCGTAACTAATGAATTTTGCTAGTTGGAATACGAGGGGTTTCAATGGCCTTGTCAAACAAAATGGGGTTCGGGACCTCATTGGAAGTGAAAGGTTGGATGTATGTGTTGTTGTGGAAACAAAACTAAATGATGAAAAGTTGAAGAGCATCATGAAGCGGAAGTTTGTGGGATGGGACTCATGTCACAATTTTCATTTGCATGATAATGGGAGGATCTTCATCATGTGGAATCTTGCCACCGTCAATGTTGACATTATTACCATCTATGACCAAGTCATCCATCTTCGTGTGACTTGTAAGGTATCAAGCAAATCCCTTTATGTTAGTTTTATTTATGGCTTACTTTCTAGGGCGTCTAGGAAGTCTCTTTGGAATAGCTTGGTGGATTTTGGGAGCTCTTTGAATAAGCCGTGGGTTTGGATGGGGGATTTCAACACTCATTTGAAGGTTAATGAGAGACAAAATGGGGTGGAGATTAAAAACTATGAAATGACGGATTTTAAAGAATGTTGTGATACTTTGGAAGATCTTCCCTCCCATGGGTGCTTTTATACTTGGACTAATGATAAAGTGTGGTCTAAGCTAGATAGAGTAATGGGGAACCTAAAGATGTTGGAAGATGATCATGTGATGGAAGTGAAATTTTTACCAATTGGCATCTCCGACCATTCTCCTTGCCTCTTAAAATGGGGGGGAAAAGTTGGATGTTGGTAATAAACCATTCAAGTTTTTGAACCTTTGGATGAAGCATGAAGAGTATGAGCATACCTTAAATTTTTCTTGGAACATGAAGGTAAATGGCACGGCACAATTCTCACTTGTGAAGAAACTTAAAGCTCTCAAGAGACCGTTGAAGGAGCTGAATAAGAAGCACTACTCTCATATTTCTTCTAGAGTAAAGAGAGCAAGTGAAGCATTGGAAAATCTGCAAACGGAGCTAGCAAGTAACCCGACCGATCTTAGCTTGGTGGAAAAAGTCTGTGGGGTGAGAAAACTTGCTTGGGGCCTTAAGGAAGCCGAAAGACAATTTTATGGTCAATTGGCAAAAGGGAAGTATCTTATGGAAGGGGACCGTAACTCCAAGTTCTTTCATGCTATGGTCAAAAGAAATAACAAGAGGAACTTTATTGCTACCGTTAGAGATCTTAATGGGAATTTCACTTCCTCACTTAGTGAAATGGACGGTTCTTTTGTGTCTTACTATACCGGTCTCCTTGGTACCGAAGGGGGAAGGGCCACCTTGGATCCTACCATACTCTTGGATGGGCATAAGGTTACTTTTGAGCATTGTGAGGCATTAACCTTGGAAGTCTCAACCAAAGAAATTAAGAGGGCACTCTTTGACATTGGGGATACAAAATCACTTGGGCCCGACGGGTACAGTGCCGCTTTCTACAAGCATTCTTGGGGCGTTGTTGGGGAGGATTTCACAAATGCTTGCTTGGAGTTCTTTCGGTACAGGAAATTACTTAAACAATGGAACCATACCGCGATTGCTTTGATTCCCAAAGGTGCTCATTCTCATGATGTGGGGGACTTTCGACCGATCTCATGTTGCAACGTGACCTACAAAGTCATCTCCAAGGTACTCTCTTCTCGACTTGCTCTTATTTTAGATGATATTATTGGAAAGGAACAAGCGGGGTTTGTTAGTGGTAGACTCTTGGCCGACAATGTGTTCCTAGCCCAAGAGCTACTTAAATCATATGGAATGAAAAGGATCTCCCCTAGATGCCTTATACAAGTGGACCTTCGTAAGTCTTATGATTGTGTAGAATGGGAGTTTCTTTTAGAAGTCTTGGAAGGGCTCAATTTCCCCCCGGTTTTCATTGCTTGGATTGAAGAATGCGTCACTACGACATCCTACTCTATATCTCTCACTGGCTCTCTTCATGGTTTTTTTAAAGGAAAAAGAGGGTTGAGGCAAGGGGATCCTCTTTCACCCCTTATTTTCGTGATTTGCTTGGAGTACCTTTCTAGAAAAATCATGAAGGAAACTATTGCTACGGAGTTCAATTTCCATCCTAAATGTCAACCACTTAACCTTTCACATCTTGCGTTTGCCGATGATCTAGTCCTCTTTGCTAGGGGTAACTTGCCTTCGGTAGATATTCTTATGAATTGCTTAGAGCACTTTGGGGGAGTTTCGGGTCTTAAGGTCAATAGTTTGAAGTCTCAAGTGTTTACCACCAGCGTTGGTGAAGATGAACTTGAAGCTATTCTCTCTAGAACACGTTTTGCACTTGGTAGCTTTCCGTTTCGGTACCTTGGTGTCCCTTTTTACCGCCGGTAGGCTCAAGGTTGCTTTCTATGAGCCCCTCATATCTAAAGTCAAGGAATATATTGGTAAATGGTCGGTCTCGACCCTCTCTTTTGCTGGCCGATTAGAGCTCATTAGAGCGGTTATCCAAGGAGTGGAGTGTTTTTGGCTTTCTATCTTCCCCACTCTAGCAACCGTCGTTGATCAACTTAATAGAATTGCTAGAGAATTCTTATGGAATTTCAAAAGTAACAAAGTTGCATGGGTAGATGTATGCAAGTCAAAAGAGGAAGGCGGTCTCGGCCTTAGAAACTTGAATAAATGGAGTTTGGCGATGCTATCAAAGGTTTTTTTGGATATTCACTCATGTAAAGCCTCCATATGGATTAAATGGGTGCATCACTTTTATCTTCGGGGTACTACTATTTGGGAGAGAGTGAGGTGTAAGGAGGATTCGGCTCTATTTAAAAGACTTCTTCAAGTCCGGGACATTTTGAGAGACAAATGTACTACAGAGACTATCGTTGGCAGTGCTGCCAGAAACCTCACTAGTGCCCATCCCAGCACTTTAGCACAGCAGGCGGGCGCAGCTTCAGCACAGCAGGAAGCAACAGACGCAGCTTCAACATTGCCAATACTGCGGCAGAAGACGCCCGGCCTCATCAACATTGCTGCCTCAAGAAGACGCCCTAACTCAGGCTTCGAGCAAACGACACTGCCCGCCAACTGATTTCTGGGCCAAAGACAACAGCAAGACAGACCTTTAGCGCTTTTTCATCACAACCTCAGAAAATAGTGGCGCGGTGGCAGCAGGCGCTCAATTCAGCAACAGCAGGGGGCGCAGGCGAACCTTGTGCAATTTTGATGCAGCGAGGGCATTTCAACACTTCAGTGGCCTATGATTTTTTTAGGCACCCTGGTCAACAAGTTTTTTGGAACAAGACTGTATGGAATTCAATCACTTTGCCTAAGCATTCTTTTATTTCTTGGTTGGCAACAAAGGATCGACTACACTTCTTGGAGACGGATTTGAAGTGCATATTGTGTGGAAGTGAAGATGAAAATAATGATCACTTATTTTTCAAATGCTCCTTTAGCAAGGCTATTTGGGATGATATTAAACAATGGTTGGGAATTAGAAGACAAATGTCTACTTTGCTTAGCTCTTTTAAATGGCTCAAAAGAGAAGCTCGTGGGACTTCTTGGTTCAACAAAGTAAAGAAAGCGGCGTTTAATGCAACGGTGTATCACATATGGAAAGAGAGGAACCAAATATGCTTTGATGGCATCAAGGTTATGAGGAAGCAACTAGTTGATAGGATTAAAACGCTTGTATACATTGTAGTTTATGCTTTGTATCCTTTTGTTTTGAACCCCATGGATGTGTAAATCATGGAAACTTGATTGAGCCGTTAGACTAGGATCTTGTTATTGGCCAATCCACCCTTTGTAAAAATTTCTTGATCCTTTTTATATATTTTTTTACATTTTAGAGTAAAAAAAAAGTATATCATCAAAGTAAACTACAACAAATTTTCCAAAACAATGTCGAAATATGTAGTTCATTAATCTCATGAAAGTACTTGGTGCATTAGTAAGACCAAAAGGCATGACAATCCATTCATATAAACCATATTTAGTCTTAAATGCAGTTTTACATTCATCTCCTTTTTTTCATTCTAATTTGGTGATATCCTTGAGTTAGATCAATTTTAGAAAATACCTTGGCACCATTTAACTCTTCAAGCATATCATCTAAATGTGGTATAGGATGTCTATATTTAATGGTTATCTTATTAATAGCTCGACAATCCGTACACAATCTAAAAGTTCCTTCCTTTTTAGGCACTAATATAACAGATTAGCACAAGGACTTAAAGATTCTCTTACCAGTTTTTTCTGAAGAAGTAAATCAACTTGCCTTTGAATTTCCCGAGTTTCATCTGGATTTGCTCTATAAGACGGTCTATTCGGAATAATGGATCCTGGGATGAAGTCGATTTGATGTTCAATTCTCCTAATTGGAGAGAGACCTTTCGGCAACTCCTTGGGAAAAACATCTTTGAATTCTTGCAAAAAAAAAAAACAAGACTATGTAGAGAAGAAGAAATTAGCTCAAAAGTGTTAGTAAGACAATGAGTTTCGACTCCTTTGAAAATAAGCAAAACAACGAATAACCCTATCTACCTTTCCCGAGTGTATAAATAAACACTATTTTCTCACTTGCCTTTTTTCTCACTTTAGGTTCGGCTTTTCCATCATTTGCTACCTCGTTTTTTACCTCAAAGGTGATATCACTCTTTTTTTGCATCTCACTCTATTCTCAGCCATAATTTGATGAACCTCACTAGCTGCTTGTGGGCTTAAAGGATGTAAATTAAACCTCACTTTATCCATGGTAACTTGATAAACATTCTTTCTTCGAAGATGGTCTGAATCTCTATCATATTTCCATGGTCGTCCCAAAATAATGTGACTAACGGTCATAGGGACCACATCACACACAACTGTCCTTGAACTTCCCAATTGCAAAATCAATCTCAACCTGTTTACCCACACGGATTTCACCACTATTGTTTAACCAAGAAAGCTTATATGGATGTGGATGTGCTTTCCAAGGTAAATCAAGAGCGGTAACTATATCAAGAGAGCAAACATTAGCACAACTACCATTATCAATAATAAGAAGACAAAGCTTGCCTTTGACGTTGCACTTTGTTTGAAAAAGGTTGCTCCTTTGATGATATTGCTCATCTAATGGTTGAGTATGTAGAAGCTTCATAGACACCAAAAGTTGATTCCCTTCCTCGGGTTTTGCCTCTAAGATCTCAGCATCCTCATCAAATTCTTCTTCCTCGGCCTCCTCATCACTCACCCATGTTCCATCATCTTGCATGATCATTACGGTTTTATTTGGGTAGTCCCTAGCAAAGTGACCATTTCCTCTACACTTATAACATTCCTTTTGAAGGTTAGGAGTGGTACTTAACCTTGAATTGGATGAATTTGATGTAGAAGAAGTCTTGGCTTCCCCATTTAATGTCGTGGCTGTTTTAGCAGCTCCAAATGTCTCATTTGCTTTGATTGAGCTCGGCAAAGTAGATGAATTATTTTGGGGTTAATTCGGCTTTCTCCAAGATTGGAAATTGATCATCTTGTGTGTCAACTTGCTTACCTCTCCTAGGTGCATACGCCTTTGAGTAATTGGTTTCACTATTGTTTCAACATAAGTCATCCTTTTGGCTATCTCATCCAATCTTTGCATCATTCTTTGAAACATTTGAGGTGCGACTTCTTTGAAAAGCTTATCATCCCCAAAGATTTCATCTTGCCTTGAAGAGACTCCTTGTTGAGACATGATTACTTAAAAACACTCAAATTGTTAGATAGGAAAAAAATACCCAATATTCCAACAATACTTGTAAAAAGAACTTCAACTCTAAATGTCTTTAAAGATGAAAGCCAAGAATTAAAGGTTGCTAATTTGTTGCGTTGAGACAAAGTTGAAAAATAGAGGAATAGAAATCGTAGACCTAAACAGATAGTTAAAGAAAGAAAATTAAGAGTAATCTTGAAAATCCTAGACCTAACAAAAAAAGAAAATACTTTTTAGATATCCTTTGTGTTTAGGAAAAGGAAGATCTCAATCTTTTATGCTTCTTGATTCTTGTTCTTGAATCTTTTTCTTAGCCGAATGGTATCAAGAATTAAGACTCCAACGCTTGTCAATTCTTGAATGATAACATATGTCACGCCTAAAAAAAGTGAACTTTTACCAATTTTTTAACCTAGACTATGATGTCTCTGATTCAAGAAGTTTGCTTTTTGGCTAAGCTCAATAAAAAAATATTCGGTCACGTTTAATTTTTTTTACCTTTGATCTTTTTTTTTTATCCAAGCAAACAAGAAATTTATCAAGAAAGAAATTAAAGATACACCAAGAAAGAGATCAACCTTGAACTCTGGTACCAACTGATGAAGAACCTTGATAACTTGTATCAAGATTCAAAAGCAAATGTTGAATTTCAGATCTTTCTCTTCTTGAATTTAGTTTACGGGGGAATATATGTTAGTAGTGCCCTAGGACCATTAGCATATGTTGTACATTTTATATCTTTTTTTGAGCATTTCATCTGAATAGTTAATTTTGCTTATGAACATCAAATGCGTGATTTGATAGTAAAACTCATTTGCTTATGTAATTACTATTCTAGTTGTCCCTAGTTTTATGTAATCTACTTTACAATGAAATAAAACTAGTATGATGTTTGATTGATGGTTATGTTTTACTAATCATGTGTAATGAGTACAAATCATATCATAGATGCAATATATTGAGATATATCGTATCGGACGTGATCCGTTAGAGAAGTAATACTTCATGGTCCTTAGTCATAAGTATTACTTCCTCAATACTATTTTAGAATCCTTAGACCTTATGTCTCCATTGATTTTAGCATGAATGGAGCCACGTTTTGACTCAGTCGGACGTTACTTTTAATCGTGTAATCAATACGACTGATGATCGGATGCAGCGTCCTATCATGGCTTGAATGTGAGAGGCATTGTAAGGAATTTGTCCCTCTCTTATTAGAGAGAGATATCCATGGGCCCCTCGATAGGGAAAAGAGCTGTTTAAATGCATGGGTTTGTGCTCAAATGTATTTGATAAAGTGGTTATTAAATACTATTTGTTAGAACAGTCTACCTGGAGATCGAGCATAAATACAATTAAGCTTTATAAGGGTGACGACCACCATGCCTTATGCTTAATTAGGATATCGTGAGACAAAGGGATTAAATAGTGGATTGATATTAGGTTCCACCGTAAATTCATTCACTTTGGGTAGTCACAATGTCCTGCTAGGGACCGCTTGTGATTTATGAACTCACACTACTACTAAGTGTGTTTTCATTTCCATTGTGATATGAACCTACAGGGTCACACGCATAGACGAGTTAACGAGCTTCATGTCCAGATTAAACGAATCTAGTATGTGTCTAGGTTCATTGTATCTGACATTTATTCTTCTGAGAATAATAAAGCGTTATTATTCGAATTAGAGATAAGGGGGCATTTTCGGTATAGCTGGAATTATGTGGGAGTTGTTATCCGATAAAGACTCCCACTACCAGCAAAAGTCTAGGGGACGTGGGAGTTAAAGACTCCCACTGCCAGAAGAGGTGGAGCGGACATGGGAGTTGTTCTAGAAACAACCTCTCACTCCTTATATAAACTTCTCTTGGACGAAACCCTAGGGTTAGACAATTTTTCCAGCCGAAATACCAAGAAATCCAAAAAACTGTTTTCTGCCTCCCTTTTCTCTCTAATTCCCGAAACTCAGAAAAACGAAGAGCTAGCACTCGCTGCCCATTTCGTCGCGTGGATACCGGTAGGGAGTAATTCCGCAAGGGAAGACTCGAGGTGATCGTTGCTGAGAGCATAAAGACAGAATCTTTCATTCAAGAATCAGATTCTTGAGCCAAGAAACGTAAGTCTTTTTCTTGTATTTTTCGATTCGTTTTGTATGAGCGGATCCTTCAGGGGAGGACTCATGGGTGTTTGGAACGAGTTTCCGCCCATGAATCCCTTCAATATAATCAACACAACACAAAGTAGTTTGACTATCAATGGGGACTGAAACACCACAATAAGCAAAACTAGACTTATTGATTAGTAGCTCAAGAATGAATAAAAATGTAAATAGAAGTTCAATTCACAAGTATCTAAGGAATAACCAAATATCATATATCTAACTTAAGAAATAAGGTGGCCGAATTCTCCTTTATATTGAGGAGTAATTCGGCTATCTTAGCCTTAAAATGCAAGAGTCCTAATTGAATTAGGGCTCTACAATCTCTAGAATAATAAACTTACTATAAAAGAAACACTACCTATTTAAATGGACCACATGTCCTTTAAATTAGCACCACTCGGCGTCAACTAATGAAAGGACTAAATAATAAAATATAAAGCTAAAAAATTAATTAAAATCTAAGATAGACTTTAATGTACAAATTTCCTAAAATTCCCTTTAGCCACTTTGTTGATTTGGTCCGTGAATGACACTTTCCAAAGTAATGAGGTTAACTTGAATATTATCTTGCAAACTTAACTTGGCTTCCTCCTTAGCTTTAGCTTCGCGAATGAATGTAGACATAGCTTGTCTAACTACCTTTGCTCTTCCTCTTGTCATCGGACCTTGAATATTGATTAAGGGATCCTTAGTGTAGGGCAGCCCCTTAGATGTGTCCTCATTATATACATTTGATCGCAAGGATCAAAAGTTTTAAAGAAATTTTTCAAAAATAGCATTCCATGCCTTTTAAAAGTTTGTGTATACTACTACTTTATGTGATTCAAACTTAAATTGAACAATAGTTTGAGTTTATAAGATGCGTACCTTACAAACCAAAATCTAACATCTAAGCTTTCAAACTTCAAAACAAGCCATTCTTCAGTCTTTCAATATGATGACCATGGAATCTTTTGTACAAGTCATTCTTCAACGTGATGGTCTTGTTTTCCTTTAAGCATATGTCATTCTTCAATGTGATGGGCTTGTCATCCTTTTATAAATGTTATTTTTCAATGTGATGACCTTGTAATCTATATGCACTTTGCTTGAAGTATTTAGCCTTCCATCATAGGAATATCAACCCTATCACAATAGCAAATATCATTAGATACCATATCAAATTTTTGTCAAGATCAAAACTAAGTACAACCTTGGGGCTTACAATTCATATTTTGAACATTAAAAAATTTTGCACATTAATTTTTCATTTCCACGTATAAAAAGCTTTTGATTTTTAATAATTAAGATATTTCATATATAAATAAAAGATGTTACTCAAGTGGGCTAAATACGTATAATAATACGAAAAAATATAATGTTTTATAGACTCCGGGTTAATCGAAAGATATAAGATAAAACAAGTTCATTCAAATGTTTTCTTCTATGTCTGCTTGGTCATTCAATGATTAGATACGTCTCCAATGACAACCTTATTTCAGTAGAAACTTCAAAGACTGACTGACAATCTTAAAAATTTGCCAAAGAACCTTAAATTTTTTATCAAACAAGCTGATCATTATGATTTGTGGACAAAATTTTAAGTAAAATACAAAAATTGAGTTACTAAAAAACAACTGATTAAATCATTCTAATTTTTTAAAAAAAATCAATCATACTATTTTGTCAAAAAAACACAACTTTCCCACAAATTGAATTCTTTTATACCGTAAATGAATTCTTTCAATCATATTATTTTATCCTTAAACTAGATGAATAGTCCGCGCAATGCACGATTTATTTCTATCATTGCAATTGATATTTCAACTAAAAAAATTAGATAGTTGAATTAATTTATTAACTAATTTGGTAATTTATATTTCGGTGTATTCACACAATTATGTTTTGATATAAACTTTGGCTTCAGAAGTGAATGTTTCTTTGTATTAATCAAAACAGGGCACAGTGAGAGTTATATACCATTTACTATAATTGGAGACAATGCTTCGTTTCCTATCAGAATAGAGATGGCCAACTCAAAATTTAGATAATGTACCCAAGAATTTCTAATGAAACCAAATGATTGCAATTTGCAATGCCTTCACGAAAACAGCTCTACTTCTCAACTTTTTCTAATGGAGATGAAGTATAAAAATGAAAAAACCAAAGCTTCACATTAATAACTTCGAAAAAGATGCATATATATCAAAATATTATCCAAACCGCATTTGTATAGTTGAAAGCTTTTGTTTATATTCAACTACGAAAATTTTTGAATCTACCATGCAACATAGGCACATTACTGCTTCAAATAATTTTTACACAATGCATTTGTCTGTTTTTACTTCAAGTAAACAACCACTTCTTCATGAATGCATGATTTCTCCTTGGATCCCAACACTATGATTTTGCATTTCCATTCAATAAACATTTATTCATTTTAGAGCATATGAATTGAAGATGGAAAGATTCAATTATTTAAAGCAATAATTTTTCGAACTTCAAGGAAGGACAAACATATACCAACTTTCCTCAAGTAAAGACTAAAATAAAAACCAAGGATGGTTCTCAAACAGACGCGCAATAGGAAATAAGGAAGTGGAGATAGTTGAATCCATCAAGTCTAAGAGTTATAAGGCAAATTGGTGAATTTGGTCCCATAACAAAATACGATTGGTGATTGGTCAATTTTTTCGGTTTTTGGATTCCTAAACATTTTGCGTTTGGTGGTTTCAGTCCTTCCGTCAATTTTTATGTTAGTTAACAAATATGTTTGTGATTTATTCAAACATATAAGGGTACTTTTGAAATTTTACAATACTTTTTTGGCTAATTGGCGCTAGGAGTCCCAAAATATAATGTGATTGGTGGTGTTGGTCACTATCTTCATCCTCCCAATCTTCTTCTTCATCTCACTTTTCATTTTTTGTTATTTTGGAATATTGCTGGAAAACCCAAATCGGTTGAGGTTTGATTCTAGTTTGAAACTCAGAATTTAAACTTCATTTTGAAGTTAATATTTTATTTGTTTTTGGTCTTTTAAAAGATTTATTGCAATAGAAGAACCTATTTTTTCTTCCAAGGAATTTGGAGTTGAAAGGTATATCAGATCAAGAAGGGGTTGAATTTTGTACTGTTGAAGTGTATTATTGATTTCTTCACTTATTGAAGTAGATTATTGATTTTAAGAGTTCAAGAAGAAGAAAACCTAGTAGCATTTTTTTTATCTTTGATCGAGGAAGTTGTAAAGATAAATTCTTTGAATCAAACCCTTTTTGAGAATTCAGAAGAGATGATGAAGAAGAAAATCAACCAATTTGCATTTTTTTTTAATTCTCTTCTACTGCAACAGGTATCCAAACTAAAAAAATAAATGAACAGGGATCAAAATCACCAATCGTGTTATGTTTTAAATTGGACCAAATTCACCAATTTGCCAAAAAAAAATGAATTAATAAAGTTACAAATATGCCCCTAATTAAATGTTGACCAAATGTTGACTGTCACATAGGTGGGAAGAATGACTAAACCAACAAAACGCAAAATGTTTAGGGATCCGAAAAAATGAACAAGGACCAAAATCACCAATCGTGTTATATTATGAGACCAAATTCACCAATTTGCCGAGTTTTAATGACTTCCCATTAACCAAAACACAGTGATATAGTGAGATTCAATATACCCTTCAGAATATTTGGAACCTCTTCGCCTATTTAACATGTGATACCCGGGACTTTTGCTTACGTATTGCATGACTCGTAATTAATTTTGCATGATTAATTGTCATGACATGAATTTATTTTTGTATGATTATAAGGTCGGGTGTCTATTAGCTGTTATAACATGTTTATGTGTTACAAGCTGGGTACGTTTTATTTAAGGGACGTATTTTACGTGTTCCGAAGTTGAGGGGCATACGTGCGTAAGATTGGAAGTCGGGGGACTTGGTGGAGAATTAATTGAAAGCTTTAATTAGTGGGTTAGTGGAGGGAGTTAAGGAGATCAGTTAGGGGAAAAAGAAAAGGAAACGACATAAAGAAATAAGGGAAAGGAAGAAAGAGAAAGTGTGTGTGTGTGTCTGTGTGTGTGAGAGAGAGAGAGAGAGAGAGAGAGAGAGAGAGAGAGAGAGAGAGAGAGAGAAAGAGAGAAAGAAAGTGCAAAAAATGGGGTGTTGTGAGGTTTTCCGAACAATTGACATAGCAATCATTGTCAGAAATGAGTGATCTTTGGTGTGCTTCGAAGGTAATCGAAAGGGCTACACCTCTTTGGAAGAAATTGACGGTCATAATGAAAAAATTGAAAAGAAAATGTAATTTGTCACTCAATTTAATGGACTAAAAAGTAACTCAACGTATTAATACAATTAAAAATGATGTTCAACTCCTCTATTTATAATATTGTAAAATTTCAAAATCTTCATACACTTTCGATTTGGGATCTTGAATAATATTGAACAAAATAAAAAAAATTAGAATAGGAAAAATAAAAAAACCATTAAAAAATATTAAAATATATAATTTAATAAGAATAAGCCAAATATGTCAAGCTTACTTTTAATTTGATGGATAAAAAATTATTCAACCAATCAAAATCTTTTAAACTAATTAGAAAATTCAAAATTACTCTATTGGCTGCTAAAGCATGCGATTATTCTTTCATGTCCTAGAATGACTTTTAAGTCTATCGATTATTCCTTCAAGTGTTTCTTTCAACGACAGCTCAAAGTCAGGATGGTAATTTTTTTGAAAAAACAATTGTTTAATTGAAAAATCTGAAAAACAAATAAAGCTTTTTTAAAAGTTTCCTTCAAGTGTTTCTTACCAAATAAAATGAATTAATAAAATTACAAATACTCCCCTAATTAAATGTTGACCGTCACATAGGTGGGAAGAAGAACTAAGCCCACAAAATGCAAATTGTTTAGGGATCCAAAAAATGAACAAGGACCAAAATCACCTATAGTGTTATATTATGAGACCAAATTCACCAATTGGCCGAGTTTTAATGACTTCCCATAGACCAAAACAAAGTGATATAGTGAGATTCAATATACCCTTCAAAATATTTGGAGCCTCTTCGCCTATTTAACCTGTGATACCCGAGACTTTTGTTTACGTATTGCATGACTAATTAATTTTGCATGATTAATTGTCATGACATGAATTTATTGTTGTACGATTATGTGGTCGGGTGTCTATTAATTGTTATAACATGTTTATGTGTTACAAGCTGGGTACGTTTTATTTAAGGGGCGTATTTTACGTGTTCCGAAATTAATGATACTCTAAAAATCACATGGTTTGATCAACAAAAGTTAGTTTTTAAAGTTTTTACTCTTTTAAAGAAAAACGTTTAGTGAGTTGGTTCAAGTTCAATATAAAACTAAATGACTTGGTGACCTAATTTTCTGTTAAAAAAAACATTAACTATTTGAATGAAAAAATTGAAAAGCAAATTGGATTTGTCACTCAATTTAATGGACTAAAAATCAACTATATCAATTCATCCAATAAATCCAGAAAATTACACATAAAATTGTGAAGACTTGTGATTGGTTGAAACTGAAAATAGGTTATGTAATATAAATATACTAGCAAAACTCCCGTGCTATGCATGGAGAAGATTTTAAAAAATAATAGACCACATCGTTATTTTTTCCACAAAAGTAGTTTCTTGTGTTGTAGATGTTTGGGTAAAAGGTTATATTAAAATTGGACGGAAGGGTCACATTTGACACGTCTGAATAATTTAAGGGGCAAAACTTGACCTTTTTTTAATTGAGGGTCAAAAACAAAAAACTCGAATAGTTTAGGGGGTATGGACACCTTTTACCCTAGATATTTTATTAGTTATTTAAATTTACAAAGATGAAATATCCAACACATTTACATATGGTTAAATGCTTGATTTATATGTATATGCAATTTTCACATTTAATGAAAGTTTGATATGTTTGAATTTTGAAGATTATTATTTTAATAAGTCAAAAATTAGATTAGAATCTTAAAAACTGAAAACATATTTAATTTGTAATATATATAGTTAGATAGTATGATGATATAATTAAATACAAACTTTATTATACAAAATGAATAAGAAAATAAACATTTGATATATGAGAGAGAAAATAATGTTCTATGAGGATAGCTAAGCAAATATACACGTGTTATGTATGTCATTCACAAGCAGATGCATAGGTAAAGATTCTAGATGACCAAAACTTCGCCTAGGTTGATCCCTATTGTGACACTATCATGCATATTCAAGAGGGATTAGAGAGTACATGATTTCACCGAAACAAATTTAAACATAGGGTTCATCCTTCAATTGTCTCAATATACATAATTTGACGAATTCACAAAAAAAACAAAGCGCTAAAAAGTATCATGGAAGCTATCTCAAAATGAAGCTTCAATTATCAACTATTCATGAACTACGTGTGACTGAACTAAGTGTCCGTTAATAAAATAAAAAATATACAACATAAGAAAGTACCAAACCACATTCTAAAAATGAATTCCTATTTATACATAAAAAAAAGAAAAAGAAAAAAGAAAATCCACCTTAACGATGCATATGTATGAATGTACCTTAATTATCAGCTTTTTCCTATACCTTAACGATGCATCCTCAACCTTTTCCTAAGTGGTTAAGAGGATGCATTTATATGACTATACCTTAATTATCAAAATGCTGCCTTTGTTGGAATCGAAGTTGTACTCGAGAAACTGAAGAAAAAAAAAGTATTTGATTTCATATAGCGTATTCATTTATCATATTGTAGTAGTTCTTGAAAAACTATTGCACTTCAAAAAACAAAATGGAAAGAAAAAGATAATTTAACCTCTTATTTCAGGAGGTTTTGTAGTCAAACTTGCTTTGTCATCCCATAGATTGCTCTAAAATGGAAAAAACTTTAAATAAATATTTACCTGAGAAGGAATATCGAGAGAAACAAAACCTTTCACATTGGAACTATGGATAAGCTGGCCTTCTGATATAAGGATCAACCAGTAAGAAGTATCCATTATTGTAATATAAATATAGATTGATTGATTGATTAATTATGGGGAAAAAATTTAAACCAATGAAATTTTTTATTAAAGAATTTAAAGTGTTAAATTTTTATAAACTTCTAAAATATAATGATAAAAGAAAAGGTTAAGAGTATGAGATGAGTTTTAAAGTTTGAAATTAAGGTATATAATATATTTAATGTAGATTATTATATCATACCAAAAATACTGTTATTTTAGATTTGTTAGAGATCGTGGAAAATGTTACTTAAATTAGAATAAAATAGTTTCCAGCACTTTCCAGAGTAGCTGGCAATGTGATGTGGCATTTGACCTGCAAGTTGTGGGATCGAATCCCTCTCCCCCAATTTTAAATTAAATAAAATAGTTCAATTTTTTTCACCAAACGAAATTTTTTTAACTAATTAAAAATAATAAAATCCTAGGAAATGACACGTGGAATGATATAACTAAAAATCGAAAACAGTATATATATATATATATATATATATATATATATATATATATATATATATATATATATACACACACTAGCCTAATAACCCGTGTTATGCACGGGGTTCAATTTTAATAATAATTAAGAGTATATGAAAATAAATGCTCTGTGATCTAATTTTCAACTTATTTAATGACACGATAAGAATTAAATGACTCGGTCAACTAAAGTTTATTTTTTGAAGCCTTTACCTTTTTAATGAAAAGCATTTATTGAGCAGTTTGCATACGAGTTCAAAGGAAAACTAAATGAATCGGGAAATAATTTTCTTTGAAAAAAACTTTGGTTGTTGGAATGAAAAAATTAAAAAGAAAATTAGATTTGTCACTCAATTTAATAGACAAAAAAAAAACTCAACAAATTCATTCAAAAAAAAATCATACCCACTACATTTATTTATAAAGTCGTCAAATTTCAAAAACATTATACACTTTCGATGTATAATCTTGAATAATATTGAAAACAAAAATTAAAAAATAGATTGGAATATGAAAATTAAAAAATATTTAAAATATTAAAATATATAATTTAATTTGAATAAATCAAATATGAACCATTTGAAAAGCAAATAAAGTCCGCTTCTCCAATTCATTGGGCAAATTCTAACTCAGTTGATGATACGATAATAATCAAATGGATCGATCAACTAAAGTTTATTTTTTTAAGTTTTTACTATTTTAATGAAAAATGTTTAGTGGAGCAGACTCTCCTACTGTTTCAATAGAAAATTAAATGGTTCAGTAAATTAATTATCTTTGGAAAAAACTGACTGTCATAATGAAAAAATTGAAAATAAAATGAAATTTGTCACTTAATTAAATGGACTAAAAAGTATTCAACGTATTCATTCAATTAAAAATCTTGCTCAACTCCTCTATTTATAATATTGTAAAATTGTAAAATCTTCATACACTTTCGATGTGGGGTCTTCAATAATATTGAAGAAAGAAAAAATTAGAATAAGAAAAATAGAAAATCATTAAAAATATTATAATTTATAATTTATAATTTAATTTGAGTAAGACAAATATGTTAAGCTTACTTTTAATTTGGATGATATATCATTCATTTAATAAATAAAAATTATTTCAACCAATCATATTTTTAAAACTACTAAAAGAAAAAAGATCCAGAAAATTACACGTGGGATTTTGAAGGATTGTGATTGGTTCAAACTGAAACATGTTCTATAATATAACTATAGATAGATTTCATGGGGGAAATCGTTTAATTGAAAAATCTAAAAAGCAAATAAAGTTTGCTTCTCCTTCATTGGAAAAATTCCAACTCAGTTAATGATACTCTAAATATCACATGGTTAGATCAACCAAAGTTAATTTTTAAAGTTTTTTCTCTTTTAAAGAAAAATGTTTAGTGAGCTGGTTTGAGTTCAATATGAAACTAAATGACTCGGTGAATTAATTTTCTTCAAAAAAACTTTAACTATTTGAATGAAATTTTGAAAAGAAAATTGGATTTGTCCCTAAATTTAATGGACTAAAAACCAACTCCGCCAAATTTTTTTTTTTTTTTTTGGTGAATACCAACTCCGCCAATTCATTCAATAAAAAACCATTCTAAACCCCTTTATTTATAATGTTGTCAAATTTCAAAAACTTCTTAAACTTTCAATGTGGAATCTTGAATAATATTGAAAAGAGAATGAATAAAATAGAATTGGAAGAAAAAAAATAGAAAATATTAAAATTAACAATTTCATTTGAATAAGTCAAAGTCAAAGATATCAAGTTATATCATTAATTTAATAAATAAAAAATTATTTCAACTAATTCAAAAGGCAATAAATTCTAGAAAATTACACGTGGGATTGTGAAGGCTTATGATTGGTTGGAACTGAAAACACGTTATGTAATATAATTATAGATATATTTCTCGGAAAACAATTGTTTAATTGATAAATCTGAAAAACAAATAAAGTTTGTCTCTCCTTCATTGAGCAAATTCCAAATCAGTTAATGATAAAAATCACATGGTTCGATTAAAAAAAGTTAATTTTAAAAGTTTTTACTCTTTTAGAGATAAAAGTTTAGTGAGCAGGTTCGAGTTCAATATAAAACTAAATGACTCAATGAACTAATTTTTATTTTTATTTTTAAAAAAAGCTTTAACTATTTGAATGAAAAAATTGAAAATCAAATTGGATTTGTCACTCAATTTAATGGACTAAAAATCCACCCCACCAAATCATTCAATAAAAAACCATTCTCAATGTAAAACCCGTAACTTTTGCTTACGCGATATTTGGCATGTAATTAATTTTTAGCGAGTAACTGTGTATGCGTAATATTTTTTTCGTGTGATTACTTGACTATGTGTCCATTTAATTTTATAACATGTTACATGTTTTATTATTGTACGTTTTATTGATGAACTATTTGAGCCCTACTAGTTTGGACTATAACTATGGCCGTTGCAATTATTGTCGTAGAGTCGTGAATAGATACATAGCCTCGAATGGTGGGAGGTCGTGTCATAGCAGTAACTGTTCTTGTAGTGTCTAAGAAAGTGTGTAATCGTGTGTACGTATGGGCAGAGCATGGTGCTTGTCGTGCTTTCAGTTGTGTAAGTGCATGGACATGAAGAGTATGGTTATCTCGCTTACTTATTGTTTTAACTTGTTTATTCATTGTTTTGGTCATATTTGAGACTTGGTCTTGAGTCATATATTTTGTATTTTGGTTTGGGTAACGGGAATGTGTTATGTGTCTACTTGTGTTTATTATTTGTGATTATTAGGTCCCTACAGATAGGGCTGTTAACGAGCCGAACCGAGCCGGATTTGGGCCAAATCGGTTCGGATCGTTAAGAAAACCGAATCGATCGTTAATCGGTTCGTTAGTCAACCGATTCGATTTGTTCAATTAAATGTCGGTTCGAAATAAAATTGTACAAAATCGGTTCGTTAATCGAACCGTATCAAATCGCGCAAAACCGGTTCGCTAATCGGATCGAAAATCGTAATTCGCATTAAATCGTAATTCGGTTCGTTAATCGGATCATACTATTACAAAACTAAGGCTGTTGGCGAACCGGTTAACTCGCAAATCGCTCGTTAATCGGTTCGCTAACTCGCTAAAATCGGTTAACTTTCGTTAATCGCTCGTTAATCGGTTCGTTAAAATCGGCTCGCTAACTCGCTAAAATCGGTAGAATATTAGTAACCGGTTTAACGAGCGATTTAAAACGATTTACGAGCCATTTTACCGAATCGTAACCGGTTCGTTAACGAGCCGAGCGAGTTAACGAGCCGATTTTAACGAACCGATTAACGAGCGATTAGCGATTTAATCGGCTCGATAACAACCCTACCTACAGAGCATCGGAGCTCAGTCCATCCTCTTTACTGTGCAGGTGATGACGAGTACATTGATGATGTTGATAGAGCTTGGGAAGGGGACTAGGAAGAGTGATCCATAACCGGCTTTAGTTAGAGATTTAGTTCTTTCATTCATTTATTCGTACAACTATTTCATTTATAGCATTGTTGGACCTTTTTTTTCCTTTGTAATACGTAGTATTCCACACATAGTAATTTAATTCCGTTGTTTAACTCTTTATTTTGAATTACTTTATAATTGAATTTCCGTTTAGTAACTCTGTTTGTCGGCTTTGGTGTTTCATTAACCAATGAGACACTTTGCCATGCCATCGACCACAGTTACGAGTCGTGATGTGAAAATGGTATCAGAGCATGTCGAACCTTAGGGATTAAAATCTCTAATGAACATATGATAACAAGAACACATAAAGTGAGGTGTGTGATGGGTAGAGACCATGGAGTATGACTCTTATGTTGTATAAGTGCTTATATCTTCTGTTAATTGCTATATTCTACTACATTATGATTTTACATGTATATGATGTTTTCCTTAACTGAGTTACATGTTATGTGGTTATCTGGTTTATACAATTCTTTACCTATTCACGTCTTACATGTTAATTTGCTATGTTTTATCACCTATCTTAATTGTGGCATGATATCTTGTATTATGTGATACCATGCTCTACATGTTCATGCTTTGCATGTTTACCTTGTTAATTGTCCTGTCGCCTATCTTATTTGTTTGATATACGTTATGCTTCAGTATTCTATATGTTATACATGATATATGTTTCCTTGCATTGTATTATCCCATGTCATTCTCTAATTGTCCTTGCCTCACACATTTTGTTGTTAAGTGCTTTATCGTCTTATATGTTACCGCTTACATATATACTATGTTGTTCTCATATGCTATACACTTGTATGATATGTCTTTTCATATTTGTTTAATGTGTTATTTTATGTCTACCTTTTATGCTATAACATGCATTTAAGTGGCTAAGTGAATTAATTGTTTATCTCTTTATATTTTCTTACTATTGTTTTATCAAAGTAGCGCAACAAAAGCGTGGTAGTAACAGGTAAATTATGTGATTATTGTATTTCTTATATTGTTAGGGAGCATCTAGTACTACACTTGCTATTTATATAAATACCCAATAGAGCTTTTTCATTTAGTTGGGAGTGTTCGTATGCATGTTGTAGAGAGTGCAAGTTTCGGGGACGAAACTTTTGTAAGGGGGAAGTATGTAAAACCCGTACTACTTACGCGATATTTTGCGTGTAATTAATTTTTAACAAATAACTGTGTAGGCATAATATTTTTTCATGTGATTACGTGACTATGTGTCCATTTAATTTTAAAACATGTTACGTGTTTTATTATGTGTACGTTTTATTGGGAAACATTTCACACGCGCATTATAGTTGAGATTTAATTGTAATTCACTTTGATGATTAATTTAATTAGATGAATAATTGGAAAAGGAATTAAATGATTTGAATATATAAAAAAAATAGAATGAAAAAGGAAAATAACAATCAGACAAATCGGGGATTTGGGGGTTACTGCATTGGGAGTCGTGCAAAAGCAAACAACAGACAGAGATTAGCGGTTGTGAGCCGCGAGAAGCAGAGAGAATTTAGAGAGTTTTGTGAGATTTTCTCAAAACTTTAGGAGGACTTTTGAGTGGGAAATCCTTATCGGATTTCGAAGAATTTTATATGTAAATCGATCACAGAGAGATAACCCAAGTGAGGGAGCCGACGAAATTCGATTTGGAATTCGGAGTGAAAAGATATCGCACCGAGAGAGGGCTGTTTTTTTAATTTCGTTTTCTGCGCGCTTCCTGTAGAATCATCGTACAGGTAATATCCGAACTCCAATCAGAGTAATTCATTTTGTTTTAGAAACTAAACTGATAGGGCTATAATTTGAACAGAGGGATCGATATTTTAACAGTTAGATTTTCCATAATGTATGTCAGAAGTAGAGGGCATAACCAGATTTTTCCAATTCTTAGACGTTTATCGCTTTTCTAAGGATTCGAGATAGGGACCCTATCCTTACATTATTTTCTGTCCGGAATTGTAAATATATGTTGGGTAATGTTTCGTAATTATTTAATTATTGATTATACAGGAATTAATGCATTAACTGTTGGTTTAAGAATTTAATTGAACGTTCTGTATTTATTGCTTTGTTAATTGGCTTTCTATCATTTATTGATTATATTTATCTATGATATAGCATGAATTGATTTAACCTTAATCTTAATCGTTATATGTAACTGTTAATGTGAGATATTGTCATATTTGTTATTCATGATTATTACTGTTGATATGTCCATGAACTTTTATTTGTTTAAATGTTTAGCATGTCTAGTTGTTTATCGCTTGGGTCGTCCTATTTGGTCCTGTCGTCTTTAGTCCTATTTGGTTTTGGTCGACCGAGTCGTCGCCCTATTTTGAGCTCGTGTCTAGGATTTACTCAATGATAGGACTCGTTCGATTAGCAAGATTCCGAGGGTGGTCCTGCGGGTGCTCTTGGTACGGATCCCGAAGGTCTTGCGATGTGAATGTGTGCGGATACCGAGGAATCCTGCGGTGCTCTTGGTGTGGATTCCGAGGGTCTTGCGATATGATTATGGGGAGATTCCGAGGTGGTCCTGCGGATGTCCTTGGTGCGAATCCTGAGGGTCTTCCTACGTGAGCCTTAACCTAATGTGGACTATCATTGGGATTGCAACGGTGTTGTGGACTCCAAGGTGTTGGATGATGATACAACGTAGAATGAGTCCTTAAAGTGTGAATCTGTCGTTCAGGGAGTGAAACTGAACTAATGTGATGAACTATTTGAGCCCTCCTAGTTTGGACTATAACTAGGGTCGTTGCAATTATTGTCGTAGAGTCGTGAATAGATACTTGAGCTCGAATTGTGGGAGGTCGTGTCATAGCAGTAGCTGTGCTTGTAGTGTCTAGGTAAGTGTGTAATCGTGTGTACGTATGAGCAGAGCATGATGCTTGTCGTACATTCGGGTGTGTAAGTGCTGGGACATGAAGAGTATGGTTATCTCGCTTACTTATTGTTTTAACTTGTTTATTCATTGTTTTGGTCATATTTGAGACTTGGTTTTGAGTCATATATTTTGTATTTTGGTTTGGATAACGGGAATGTGTTATGTGTCTACTTGTATTTATTATTTGTGATTATTAGGTCCCTACTGAGCACCGGAGCTCAGTCCATCCTCTTTACTGTGCAGGTGATGACGAGTACATTGATGATGTTGATAGAGTTTGGGAAGGGGGCTAGGAAGAGTGATCCATAACCGGCTTTAGTTAGAGATTTAGTTCTTTCATTCATTTATTCGTAGAACTATTTCATTTATAGCATTGTTGGACTTTTTTTTCTTCTTTGTAATACTTAGTATTCCACGCATAGTAATTTAATTCCGTTGTTTAACTCTTTATTTTGAATTATTTCACAATTGAATTTCCGTTTAGTAACTCTGTTTGTCGACTTTGGTATTTCGTTAACCAATGAGACACCGCCATGTCATCGACCCTGGTTACGGGGTGTGACACTCAACCCCTTTATTTATAATGCTGTCAAATTTCAAAAACTTCATAGACTTTCATTGTGGGATCTTGAGTAATATTGAAAAGAGAAAGAATAAAATAGAATTGAAACAATAAAAAACCATTGAAAGTATTAAAATTAACAATTTCATTTGAATAAGTCAAAGATGTCAAGTTGTATCATTAATTTAATAAATAAAAAATTATTTCAACTAATTATATTTTTTAAACTAATTAAAAAAATCAGAAAATTACACGTGGGATTGTAAAGACATGTGATTGGTTGAAACTGAAAACATATTCTATAATATAAATGACCTGTGTTATACACGATAGTAAACGCTTTTGGGGGGAAAATACATGTTGCCTTCACAATTTAAAATATAAATTGTGTAACTGTAAAAAATGACATGTGTTACGCATGGGTTACATTTTCTCTTAAAATATCAATGGCAAGGGAAATAGACTTTTTTTTTGCCCTCTTCGAATTACTATTCATGCTTTGTATAACTTAGAAAGAGATTTCTTTGTTTGGGTGTGTATAAGCAAAACGAATGTCATTTTTGTCCCTTTTTGAATAAACATATTTGTTGACTCAAAGAAAAAAGGAAGCAATGCACATTGTGTAGATTTTTAGGCTGACCGGAGTTTATTGCAAACTCGATCGTAAATCAGAGGACAAGTTCATCCAAATTACCCGTGAATTGTTGAATATTAAGACTGTTTATAAAAAAATAAATAAGTAAATAAGCTTGACACACTAATTTGGTGGGCTGAGATGCTAGCACAATTATTTACTCAGAACTCCATGTGCATGGCTTCTGTTTTATAGTATTGTCAATCTCAACAAATAACCTAAGTTTTCAATGTCGTATACATTTACTCTCTCCCGGACAGTTCAAAAGGAGATTCCTTTATGTGGCGAGAATAATTAAAAGGGCAGGTATTTTTTTCCCTCTTTCAATAAACATATTTGTTGACTCAGAGAGAAAAGGCAAAAAATTAGAAAAGAAAAAAAGAAAAATGCACATTGTATAGGTTCCTAAGCTAGACCAAACTTGACTGAAAGCTTAATTGGAAACCAGAGGACACACTCATCCGGATTATACATTAATTGTCAAATATTTTTGCCCATTTATAAAAAAAAATTAAAAAAATAAGAAGCAAATAAGCTTGCCTATATAATTTGATCGGCTGAAATGTCAACAGAATTAATCACTCAAAACTTCATGGGAAAGACCTCTCTTTTATAGTGTTATCAAGCTCAACAAATAAATTAAATTTCAATATGGGATTAATTTACTATCTTTGATGGTGGTTCTAGATAGGAGTTTTTAGACTTCTCTTTTTATTTTAATAAAAAAATACAAAACTCTAGAAATTATTTTAAACGACCAGTCTAGTTACTCACTCTAAAATTCATACCCATATTTTTTATTTTATAGTCTTGTCATTTGTTAAAATTTTGAAATAATATTCATTTTTTATTTGGAAGGTCTTTATTGCTTCTAATTCTCTTATGAGTTTAGATTAAGTTTTTTTTACTTTTTATTATTTTATTATAAATTAAAAATTCTAGAAATTAATACTTTATTTTGGAGAGTTTAGAAGGAGATTCCTTTTTTTGGGAGTATAAGCGAATAAGAAAACAGTAAATAGTGAAGGTTCTTGAGAAAAAAAAGACATGAAGTCAACAAAAGAAAATTACTCCTTTATATTTTGGATATTTAAATAAATATAAAAATAATATAAAAAATTAATATACTTTATTCAAAAAATAAATATTTAATATAAAAAACCATAAAAATATAAAGATCAAGATGGCACCTTTTAGATGAATCAAGTAATTACACTTATAGGGAGATTGATACATGTTTGATTGTAGTATGTCATACATGTTTGATTGTAGTATGTCAATGGTCCACTACACATCAATTAAACAAGTAAAAAAAAGGAAAACAAACATGATCAAAATTATTGATAATATTAATCTGATTAGTAGTAGTATTGATATTTTTATTAAAAGAGGTAATAACAATTATTAAATAAATTAATGAAGATAGAGATACTTGGGATGAAGATAAATCTTGGTATCCTAAAAAAAAAATAGGGAAAAAAATATGTTTACCGACCATTTGCTAATATAGAAGACAATAAAAGGAAATAATGATGAGGAAAAATATTTTGCACAAAAAAAATGATGAAGAATTTTTTTCATGTACCAAGTAATTCTAAAGATAGAAAATGATACACTCGAAAGGCGGATATGATGTTGGCAATTTACATTTTTTCCTGCTAAAACAAAGTTCGACTAACAAAACTGGAGAAAGTAATTACATGAAGTTGGAGATATGAAACAGTTTGTGAAGAAAAAGTCTTGAATTTGTTTGAAGAATAAAGATTGCTAAAAAATAAAATTGAATGAAGATGAAGTTCTTCTGATTGTTATTGTGGGTTCTGATGGCGATGGTAGAGATGTTAAACATTATGTGGTTAATGGAGGAGGTTATTATAGAGTAGTAGGAGTTAAGAAAATGTTTATATTTTCTTCTAAAGTTCCAGATGTTTACTTTGGAGATCATGAAAATCAAATGACTCCGTGAGCTAATTTTATTTTTTGAAAAAAAAAAAATTTGAGTGTTGGAATGAAAAAGTTGAAAAACAAATTGAGTTTGCCACTGAATTTAATGGGTTAAATACCAACCCACCAATTCATTCAATTTAAAGGCATGCTCAACCCCTCTATTTATAATGTTGTCAAACTCCACAAATATCGTACATTTTCAATGTGAGATCTTGAATAATATTGAAAAGGGAAAAAAAAAAGATCTAGAAAATTAGAATAGAAGAAAAGAAAAACCATAAATATATTAAATTATACAATTTAATTTGAATAAGTTAAAGATGTCAATCAATACTTTTAAAATAATTATAAAATCAAAAAATTTGCAAATTAGATTGAGGACCCGACCCGAGAACTTTATAGTGCTAAAAAACAGCAAATGTCTATGCTGATATCATATATAAGTTTTACACATATTAATTTTCTTTTATAGTCTTGTCATTTGTCAAGTTATAAAAATAATAACTATTTTTTTAGGTGAGAGTCTTTATTGTTTTTAATTTTCTTATGTGACTTTAGATTAATATTTATTTTATTTTATTAAAAATAAAATTTCTACAAATTAAATACTTTAGTTTTAGAGAGTTTAGAAGAAGATTCACTTGATTTTTGCAATATGAAAGAAGCGAGTTGGTTTTTTTCATTTTTAAATATCCATATTTATTTATTTTTCAAAATATATTATGCAAATAAAAATGATACATAAGAATAAAAAAACAAATAATGAGCATTGCATAAGTCTAAGTTAAATCGAACTTAATTGTAAGTTCAATCGGAATTCAGAGGACCCGGTCATCCAAATTACCCGTTATTTTTTAAAACTTTAACCATTTATATTTGTATAAATAAAAAATATAAGAAACAAAAGTGTGTTTCCCTAATTTGATGGGTTGAAATGTCATCCCAATTTCCCATCAAAAGAACATGTGAAAGTACTCTCTGTTTGTGTTGTCAAACCCAACAAAACAATCTAACTTTTCAATGTGGGCATGCATTTACACCTTTTATAAGAGTTCTTAGTCTTCTCCTTTTTATTTTATTAAAAAAAAATACAAAACTCTCGAAAATTACATGTAGATTTCTAGAGAATGTGATTGGTTAAAAACAAAAACACCTTATGTAATATAAATATATTTATATTAGATTAGATTAGATAGTTTAATAACATGTGCTATTCTCGGGATTCCATTTTATCATATAATTAAGAGTATATGAAAACATTTGCTCTGGAAGATTTTTTCTTCTTCTTAAGTTTTGACTATTTAAATGAAAAACAATAATAGCCAATGAGGCATTGGTCTAGTGGCCAAGACTGAGGCCTCATGACGTAGAGATCATGAGTTCGAACCCCCTCTCGCTTTTTGAATCCCTTATTTCTTGTAATAGATAGATCCCTCCACCAATAAAAAAAAAATTTAAAAAAATTGAAAAACAATAATAAGCAGGTTTTCTCGCATTTATACCAAAAAATCAAATGGCTATGTTAGATAATTTTTTTATTTTTTTTAAAATAAATAAAGTTTACTATTGGATTGAAAAAAGTTGAAAAGTAAATTGAGACTTTGTCACTTTGAATTTAATGGGCTAATTATCAACTCACCAATTCATTCAATTGAAAAAACATGCTCAACCCCTTTCTTTATAATGTTATCAGACGCGCACAACCCATACTAGAATTTCACTCATCAGTGTACCGGGCCTTCCTCGTCAGGCTAGCATAACTATGACTCCTTAAGCAGGGATCCACATCAGTAAACTATTTAGAAGTGTTCAGTTACTCTATTAAATTCTAAGTTTTCTGATGGAAGTACCCGCAAAATCCCTTAATTTCCCCATAGACCTTAGTTTTCTGGTGGAGGTACTCGCAAAATACTTTAATTTCTCATGACCTCAGTTTTCTGATGAAAGTACTCACAGAAGATCCTAATTAAGGCAACTGCGACATAATTCAGAACATACTTGTCAGAGGAAAAGAAGAATTAAAGAACTATCGGCATCATCAAAACCATACTGATCAAAGATCACGAGGAATTAAAGAACTAGCGGCATCTTCAAAATCATACTAATCTAAGACCAAGAGCAGTGTTACTAATCATCTAAATCATAAACTGATATTTTGTAAAAAATCATTTGAAAACCGTGATTGGTCGTGTCATAATCTCCCCCGCTCCCCAGATTCTATCACCGGAAATTTAGCCGGACATGACTCTAATACCAATAAACCTAGTAATTAACGAAAACATTAAACTAAACTAAGAGACTAATATTTAGAATAAGAGGCAAGTTTAAAACATGAACTACAACAAACCCGTTATAACTACATCAGTTCCCGCTCCTCTATTCTCCTCTCCAAAACCCTAACATCAAATTTACAGAGAATTAGGGTTCACAAATCCTCCGATTCAGATAACCCCAACGGCGGCAGCACGACCACCGTCGAAGTCGGAGAGGATTCAGTATGGAGTTCGACGAGTACGATTATTTGGAGAAAACTGTTGAAGAGACTAACGGTCCTTCCTCTAAAACCAAGGATAGCAGCAGCAAAGACTCTTCCGCTGAGAAAGAGAAAGATAAAGAGAGAGGCTACAGAAGAAGAGACCGCGACGAAGAAGATGCGGACTTGGGCGACGACCAGAAGGATCGGAAAAACTCCAGCAAGAAGTCCCGTGGCGATGACGAGAACAGCCGTGACAGAGAGCGGAACAGAGAACGGGACAGGGATAAGGTGAAGGAGAGAAGCTCCCGGCACCGGAGCAGGGAGAGGGACAGTGAGAGGAGTTCGAGGGATAAGGACAGGGAGAAGAGGGACAAGGAGAAGGATAGAGAGAAGGGAGATAGGGACAAGGATAAAGAGAGAGATAGAGAGAGGAGAGATAAGGATAAGGAGAGAGAGAAGGAGAAAGAGCCGGGGAGAGAAAGAGAAAGAGAAAGGGAAAGATCGAGGCGGAGCCGAAGCAGGTCCAGGATTGATCGAGAAAGGGAGAGGGAATTGATAAGGGAAAGTGAGCGGGAACTGGAATCAAGGGATAGCAGGTGATGTTCAGCTTCCTCTCATTTTTGCCCTCTTTTTTTATCTGATTATTATTTCACTCTCGTGCTGTATAGTTTAATTGTCTAGATCACTGAATGCGCTTCTTGGGAACGTATGATTCTTACCTGTTTACTGAATGGTTGAGGGATTGTTTTACCCCTAAAGCAAGAGATTTTTAATAACTAGATTTGTTCTGGATGAGTATTTCAGTGCTTATAAGTGGCTTAAAGTGACTTTTACTGTGCTACCAGTGTATAGAATCTGTTTGCCTTTGAAATTTCGAAAGGGATACAAAATGGGGTTTTGTTTTGTTGAGAGTTTAGCCTTTTAGGAGGCCTTTTGAAGATAATTTTATTTTCTATACTTTGAGCAGCTTCGGTCTATTTTTTATATTTATTGTTTAGTTCATTGTCTCTGGATCACAATTTCTGGAACATCCGAATCAAATGAAATCAAGGTAAGCAGTCAGGGGGATCTATCTGCGTATATACGTGTGTGTGTGTGTGTGTGTGTGTATTATAATTCTTCCAATGGATGAATAAAAAAAGAAGCATTTAGATTAGTTGATTGTCAAAAAACAAGAAGAGTGAATTTATGCAGAAAGAATATAATATTCTAACTTGGGTTGAAATCGTAGATGCATCTTAATGGGCTAACAATGCGGAAAGTTCTTCAAGGCTTGACTGAAGAAAGTGGCTTTACCACATATTGGGTTTGTTAAGGTCTGTTGTGTTTCTTTTTTCGGCCTTAAGGTTTGGCTCGCTCTTCATCCTTCTAATGCTTTTGCATAGCTGGATTACAGCTTACTTTATTACATCTGAGCTGGGCTGTTGACCAATGATATATTCAATTTTTAGGTTGGCAACGCATGTGGTGAGGCTGTATCAGTTTTCCAGCCTTTTGTTCCGTACGAAGACAAAACTGCATTAGCTTCATATTTGTGGTTCTGATTTTGCTGTGATACAGGGACTAGATTAGCAAATTCTCTGTGGAATTGCATTTTTTGGAAACTGTCAAATGTCCAAACCAGCACCATGTATGTCTTAATCAAAGTAATAACCAATTTAGGACCAGTTAAGAACACTAAGATATTATTTGGACACAACTGCTTAACATCATTTCAGTTGGTATCTCTCTCCTTTTTCTTTTCAGTTTTTGGAGAGGATAAGCTGGAGGCAGTCCTCAAGGAGTTACTGCCTCTGTTAGAACTTTTAATTCTGTTGCCCAAGTTTAAAAACATACAAATTTATTCAAATAACCTGGGGTTCCTTATGTAGTACATGGAGACTTGGTTTAGACTAAGAAAGTCAAGGTCAGAGATGGAAGCTCTTTTGTTAGTAACTGATTATTTACCAGTCTCATCATTTGTCACATGCTTAGATAATATAATCTACTTGGACATTTTGCAGATGCCAAGACTCAACAAATAATGAACAATATTGAATAAGACATTATCATGTGGCTCCCCTTGTATTTTTTTGGCGATCAACTGCTTCAGTAAATTTTTATTTGACGTGTTCCAATAGAAATACATGTGATAGTGTCATTTTCTGTTCATTGCTGGTTTTACTATTACCTCAAATTATTTAACCGATGGAAAATGTATGGTGTTGGCTTGGAATTTAAGGAGGGTTGGATACCTTTATGGTAGAGAGGAGAACATGATGGTGAGGTTGAGATAAGTGTTTCTACATGGAATAACCAAACTACTAATTAGGCAATTATGTTGTGTTTATTGTCCTGTTATTATAGGGTTTATTCTTATTATTTTGAGTCAATGTTGCAGGAGATTTAAAGATAAGAAGGAAGTAGTGGAGCCTGAAGCTGACCCAGAAAGGGACCAAAGAACAGTATTTGCATACCAGGTAGATGGCTTGTCTTTCTTCTTGAAATCTTCAAAGGATCTACCGTCTCTCACATTTTCTCCTTACTTCTTTCTGGAGGTTTTATATACATAACTTAACTTATGATTTCTATTTTTATTTGTAGATGCCTCTGAAAGCAACTGAGAGAGATGTTTATGATTTTTTCTCGAAAGCAGGAAAGGTTGGTAGATCTTTTTTATTTACCTTTCAACTAATTGACCGTAGAGCTAGCCTCGTGATTAGATGATGGAATTTTCATTCTTGTAACTCTTCTTTTTATTTCCCATTGCCAGGTAAGGGATGTACGTCTAATCATGGACCGAAACTCAAGGCGATCAAAAGGAGTTGGGTATGTGCTTTATGTTGAGGTTTATCTTATTAATGCACACAGTTTGTTATTCCTCTGATTAGTTGGTTCAACAAAAAATTGTCTGCTTTCTATGCATGAAGTATTGTCATGTTGTACATTATAAGTAAATTATTGTGTTAAGATTTGTTGTGTTGTCTGAATTGGCTTCTCTTTTCCATACACATGTAGGAGGAAATATTGGAAATCCCTTCCTTTTGTCCTGTATGCTGTTTGACATCTTGTCTTCGACTTTTGAGTAGGTCCAGTGGCGGATCCAGAATCTAGTGACAGTGTGGGCTCTTGTTTACGGATAGCGTCAGAAAATAAACTAAATTTTTTCTATAGAAAAGTTGACGTTTTTGAAAATGTCGAGGGAGGGAAGGGGGTGGCCACAGTGGAGGATTTGAAGATCGACCACCCCCCGCAACATTTTAAAAAACGTCACATTTTCTATGAGAATTTTTCTCAATAAACTATTTTGTATTTCTAGTAAAAAATTTTATTTATGACATTTTTGTCAATGCAGCAGCGTTGTCAATCGCGGGTGGCAAATCATGGCGGCAAGCAAAAAAAAATGCCATAACGTTATAGCGGATGATATAACGACTTATAGCGGACACAATAAGATAATGCAAAATATATATAAAGCACTGCATAATTTAAATAAAAAGAAAAAAAAAACATGATTCAAACAAATAACTCAAAAGTCATTAACCAACCATTAACTCGGATATCTCGTAAGTCATAACTTATAATATAACAAGAATGCATAATTTAAAACTCTCACAATATGATAACAAAAATGATAATCAAAACATACAAAAAAAAAGCCAAGCCAATAAATTTCTTGAGCAGCAGACTGTCATTCAGGATGCAGAACATGGCAAAACCTTAATCATCAATCAAAACCTTGAGTCTTAAATGGGAGAAACAGGATAAAAAAACAAAGAGAGAGAAAAAAGAGGATAAAAAAAGATATAAAAAATTCACCCTTTGATAAAAAAATCATAGTTTAAAAAATCAGATATTGAGAAGAAGATGATTGAAAAAAAACAGATTAAAAAAATCAAACCATGATGGAGAAAAAAAGAGAGAATGAGGAGGAAGAAGGAACGTCATTGATACTTCAGAGACGGCAAGAAATAAAGACGAATTACGTTGATTGTTTGTTGGGATTAGGTAAATTATATTAGAGGGGAATAATCACATGGTTAGCCAAAAAGTAACCCAGACCCGTTTAAAAAAATTAAAAAAGGCCAATATTCCACTTTGTCCACTCTGCCTGCCATGAAACGTCATAACGTAACCGCAAAATGCTGAATAGAGAACACCGCCATATTTGAGCGTAACGCGCATTGCGTATAGCGGTGACCGTCGAATCCGTCACACCATACCACCATGGCGCCGCTATAACTGCCATTTGACAACACTGTGTCTATGAACTATTTTTATGTCGGTTTTGACAAATTAACAAAACAAGATGGTTTTAGTCTAAACTACATCCAACAATCAATTTTCTTGTTCTAAAAGGGAGGAATGAAGTGAAGGGGACAAAAATACCTCTAACTCCGCTGAAAATTTGTTAGTAAATGCAAAGTTTTTTAGACGGATTTCTCAAAACAAATGTCAATATTATGTGTGAGATAAGTAAAATTAAATAAAGAAAGCGATAAGAATCCATGTGACAGTCAAGAGAATTGAGTCATCATGTCTATGTCTTTGTATTCTGCGTTTGGTATTGTTTGAGTTTGGGGTCACCAAAGTTTTTAGCGGGGTCACTAACTTAATAACATAGACCTAATCTTTATATATGAACATATAATTAGAAGTAAAATAGAATTTCAATGGGGGGAACGTGACCCCACTTCAGGCCATTGGATCCGTCTATGAGAGTAGGTTGCGTCTAACCTGCAAGGAATCTGGCTGTTGTTTTTTTCTTCAAAATATTCAGGTTTTGTTGATGTAGGTTTGTTAACTATGTTGATCAAGTGGATCCTAGATTTGCTTCAGTTGTCTGAAATACTTCTCTTTGTGTTTCACTGTTTCTGGATTTGTATGTATAAGATTTTTTTTCTTTAGAATGATTGAATGATATCTGACTTGGATAATTTGAAAGCAAGTGGTTGCTTAGTACAAATAAAGAGAGAATCCAATTTGTTTCCTGTTTTCTTTTGTGGCAGACAGGAAAGCGGCTGGATTATCTGCTTATGATCATAACTGTTTTTTCATGACCCACATATTACCTTATTAGTTTATTTCTTTACGCTGTTCTAGTTCGAGTCTTTGATCTACGAGTTGTATGGCCTACTCCTGATTGTTGGAGAAGGTTTCATACTCAAACATGCATGCATGTGTACTCTGCTATTGATCTGTAAGTTTGAGCTGCTCCTTGTAGTTCAGATTGTATGTAATTGGATTGAGTTTCTGTTTGAGAAATTGTCGTGGGTATCATAAAGTGAATTGATTGTAAGAGGTATGGGAGCCGAAGTGAAAATTTTGCTTTGAGTTTCGTGCTTTTTGCCAGTTATGAACTCTTATGTGTTAATTTACCTCCTGGCTAGGGGTTGAGCTATGTGTGCCGAGCTTGGCTTAGCTCACACTCAGTTCACATAAAAATTGGAAAGCTCAGTTCACGCCCAGCCCGGAAAAGCTCACAAACATGGAGCTCACGCTCAGCTCACATTTTAATGTGAGTTTGAGCTAAGCTGACGAGCCTCACGAGCTAAATTTATATTAGCAAAAACCAAAAATCATGTAGCAATAATAGTATAATACAATGAGCATTGAAATTAAATTCTAACAAGAGTTCAATTATACATAATACAATGATACTTGATCCTTGAAGCAAAATAAACTAATAAAAAGATAACAAAAGATAAATACATAGCAATGTCAAACTCTTCCTCATAATCACTCACTTTTTGTGAACTCCTAATCCATTCTTGACCACAAACTAATCATTCAACTGTATAGGGAAGTAGTGATTTGCGAAATTGATTCAAGGCACGACCCCGGTGCTAAAAGCACTCTCAGATGCTACCGAACTTATATGAATTGCTCATACATCTCTTGCCATCATGGACAAAATAGTGAATTTAATAGCATTTGAAATAATCCAAGATAATAGTCTTCATCAACACTACCACTCTTTGTTGGGTAAAGTTTTTCCTTCAAATAAATATCTAGTTCACTCTTACAATGAATCACTTCTTCCTATTCACTAAGTTTAAGGAATTCTTCAATGAATGCCAATTTATAGGTCTTCTTCTTTTTAATTAGTATATATATATATATATATATATATATATATATATATATATATATATATATCAGTGTTGTTAAATTTCGGCCATGGCAAATTTCGGCCATGGCGGATGGCGGTGGTGGAATTGGGGTCCGGCGCCATATTATACCTGTGGCGTGGTGGAAATCCTGTGGCGGTGAAAGCGGCCGCATTGGTAGCGGCGGCTATGGCGCCATATGGCATGAATGGCGGGGGCTAGGTTTTTTTTCCTGTTTGGTATATTTATTTGTTGGGTTTTTGCTCTTTGGGCCTAAAGTAGGCTTGGGCTTCGAAAGGAGCAGCCCAGGTCACTAGAGTTATTTGTAATAAATACTAGTTGACTTAATATTTAATTAAACAAAAAGAAGCTGCCTTAAACTTTAATTAAATAAAAAGTAGTTCAACAGTCTCCGGCCACCATCTCTGGCGACCATCTGCGGCGTCCATTCCGGCGACCATTTTTTTTTTTTTTCCTTCTGATTTCTCTGCTATTTATTGTTCATTGTCTCTCACTTTTTTTCCATTCGTTCTCTGATTTTTTTTTTATTATTAAAATTTTAGGGGCTTTTTTAAAATTAGCTGCAAGTACATTAATTTTTTTTTTTAATCATGCATATACTATTTTTTGTTATTTTTCTTTTCTCTCAGTTTGTTTTTTTTAATTTATTTTGGTCTGTTTTTTTATTAAAAAAATTAGGGAGCCAAGGGAGTTTAAAAAAATTATTATTTTTAAATGGGGCTTTTTGCTGTTGAGGGCTTGTGGCTTTTGCTATATTAATGTTTATTTTGGTGTTTTTACATATATAAAACATATTTTTTTAAGGCCGCCATAACGCCCGCCATACCCCGCAACGCCATCCGCCATTTTCTATGGCGGATTTTGAGCTTTCCGCCGTAGCCCGCCATCCGCCATTGATAACACTGATATATATAATATTTTAATTATATTATTCTTATTGGGTTCGAGCTTTTTTCGGGCTGAGCGGGGTCAAGCTTACGCTCTGCTCACATAAAATCCGAGCTTGAATATTGAGCTCACGCTTATATTTTTTCGAGCTATGTGAGCCGGCCCGAACCCGTTGACACCCCTACTCCTGGCTTTACTGTCTAGGTGTCTATTTCTTGTTTGGGGTACATGATCCTCTCAAATCATCATTTGCTCGTCATGTTTTGATCATCTCCTGAATCCTGATTCATGCAGTTTTCTTGGTTACCATTATGCAGGTACATTGAATTCTATGATGCAATGTCAGTGCCAATGGCTATTGCTCTTTCTGGTCATCTACTTCTCGGACAGCCTGTTATGGTTAAACCTTCAGAAGCTGAAAAAAACCTTGTTCAGTCAAATGCTACTGGGGGTTCAAGTGTTATTGGACCATATGGTGCAATTGATAGGAAGTTATATGTCGGAAATTTGCATTTCAATATGACTGAGTTTCAGCTTAAACAGGTAAATTCCAGGTTTCATGATATCTTTATTTTTGGGTTAATATCCCAAAGGCCCTCCACCTCCAAGCTAAACTGCATTTGACAAGGTTAGTGGTCTTTTGGGAAGACATCAACATAATTTTAGACCTTATTATTATGTCTGATATGTCTTTATCAGATGTGGTGAAGAACCTAGTATATCTATTCTTCCATGCAATTCTCTGTCCTGCATTAGGTTTTACATTTATCTTCCTCTGGTTCCAGATTCTTCTTTTTCTTCTTCATCCTCCTAGTTCTCCACCTTCTCTTGACCTTCTTGATCTGGAGTGAATGTCTTACCCTAACACCTGCCACCGCCAATGCTCTTCCAGCTCTCCTAGTGCTGCTCGAAGCCATCCCTCCACTTTCCCCTTCTGTGCCCTTCAAAGAAAGATGCCCCAGCAGCCTCTCTCTGCCTATTCTGTATATTTTTGCGCCTTTCTTTCTTTTCTTTTTTTGGGGCTGGGGGCTTGGGGGTGGGTGAATAATATTCACTGATTATGTACATTCTTTCTTGTACCAACTAGATATCTGCTGACTTGTTCTGATTATGGATCTGCTTATTAATAATAGAGCAGTAGCTCTTTCCTTTACGTAGAATTGTTTCCACACTTGCACCCAGGGGTGTTCAAATCTGTTGAGGTTTTGCTGGTGTAGCATAATAGAATCTTAAAGAAAGATGTTTGCATGTTTGCTTGGGCCATCTCAGAGAAATTGGATGGCAACAAATGAGATTGTAGTATTTGCATTTATTTAATTGATATACAAAGCATTTCTTAAGTGCAACGTAGACAATACTTGGTTGGGTTGTAAGTGGTATAAGTGATGGGTTAAGCAGGTCTTATGCAGTCGTGTATTCTAACCTTTTGAGTCATAGATGTCCATTTATAGCTTTTACATAATTGTTTTCTTGTTTCCTCTCCGTGAGCAATGTGTATGATGTTCCTTCTTTTGGTTAATCTTCTATTGTGTATTTTTAGATTTTTGAAGCTTTTGGACCTGTCGAGCTTGTGCAGCTGCCTACAGATCCTGAAACTGGACACTGCAAAGGTTTTGGGTTTGTTCAAGTCGGTACTTCCTGAATTTGTCGTGTTACTGTTTTATTATTGTCGTCTTCATAACTTTATTTTCCATCCATTTCTCTGACAATGTTTTGCTCATGATTGTTCCAACTAGTTTGCGCAATTAGAACATTCAAAGGCAGCACAAAGTTTGAACGGGAAATTAGAGATTGCTGGTCGAACAATCAAGGTGTGTTCAAAACGCTGAACCTGAAGTTATGGGGGCAATTTATACGTTATTTATTTATTATTAGTGTGTTCTATTTCTTCTTGAATCTGTGACCTTAATTATGGGGCGTTAATAACTGCTTGTCGGTACAGGTTTCATCTGTTACAGATCATGTTGGAGTACAAGATTCTGGACAAAAAACTGCTGATTTCGACTGACGATGACGGTGGTGGCCTGGTTAGTTGATATTTTAAATGATTCTTCTGATGGCTTAGTTATTTTATCCTTTTTAATGTTGCCAAATTTTGCTCCTAAAACTTGATTCAGCAATTGATGACATGAATGTTCCCATTTGCACATGTCCTTTTGTAATAATATCTAAATAAAATAGTGCACATATGCAATGTTTTTTTGCTAAATTTTCTTGGAGGGTTATCATGGAGAGTGGTCTGAAGTGGACTTTGTCTTTGTTTTTCTTGTGAATATTTTAGAATTTTCTCATCATGTGAGCAATGGCAATCACTTATTGAACTTGGAATTCTGTTTCAGTTGGAGCCCCTCCTTGTTTATCCCTTTGTTGGTCTCTTTGGTCCATTTAGAAAATGGAGAAAATTCTTGGTAGTAGAAGCTCGCTGATTATTGCAGTTACTTTTCTTACATTTTCTCCAGTTGGTTTGTTTACTTCTTTAACTGCCATTTGGTTCCATAGAAGCACACATGCTTTCTATCCTGACAATATATCTTCTAGGAGCAGTGACTGAACCGAAAAGTTTGTAACTTAAGTCAGTCCTGATGGAAATGTTATCATAAAGCTGAGATGGTCTATGCCCTTGCTATGAAGAGTTTTTAGTCCTCGCATGTCAAATGTGCTGAACTGTGAACCTAAATAAGTTACGCATATTATTTTTTGTACTTTGTTTGCCTGTTCTTATGATAGGGGTTCCATAGAAGCACACATGCTTTCTATCCTGACAATATATCTTCTAGGAGCAGTGACTGAACCGAAAAGTTTGTAACTTAAGTCAGTCCTGATGGAAATGTTATCATAAAGCTGAGATGGTCTATGCCCTTGCTATGAAGAGTTTTTAGTCCTCGCATGTCAAATGTGCTGAACTGTGAACCTAAATAAGTTACGCATATCATTTTTTGTACTTTGTTTGCCTGTTCTTATGATAGGGGAACTTAAAATCTTGTTACAACTAATTTGGAATTGTGTTTCCTTCTTCGCCCATATTCTATGCTTTGCTCTTAGTTTTAAAAGGCGCGAGGCGCACGGAGGCGATGAGGGTCCGAGGCGACGAGGCGCGAGGCGAACGTTTGAGGCGAGAGCCTCATGGACGCGAGGCGCAATTCTTTACAAAAATACTTATATATTGGAGATGGTGATGAATCTTGATTCAAAACCAAGTATGGTGAAGAGATTAGAAAAAAATAGAGATGAGAAGAGAGAGAACAATTTTCTAGTAGGGTGAGATTTGTTTTTTGTTTTTGAAATAGTTGTTTTTCTTTTTCTTTTCCTTTTTTTAAAAAAAAAAAAGAGAAGGGACCTGGTCAACTTTTTCTTAAATTAATGGTCACTGGTCAATGGTCCAGATTTAAATCAATGGTTTAGATTTAAAGGACCAGATTTAAATTAATTGTCCAGATTTAAAGGACTAGATTTAATCAATGGTCCAGATTTAATCAATGCACCAGATTCAAGAACCTAACCCTAGCAGCCGCTTCTTCTCTCACTCTGCAAAACCCTAGCCGCACTAACACTCTCAGAAAACCATTGCAAGCAAAAAAAAAAAACCCTACCTTCTCTTATCTATCTAGCAGCCGCAGCTCAGCCTCCCATCTCTTATTCTCTATTCTCAGAGACCGGAGACCGGAGAAGAAGAAGAGATCGGAGACCGGAGAAGAAGAGAGACCGGAGAAGAAGAAGAAGAGATCGGAGACCGGAGAAGAAGAAGAGATCGGAGACCGGAGAAGAAGAGAACGTACCTGGCCTCTGCTCGCCTCACGCGCCTCTGTCCCGCTTCTGCCGCTTTATACCATTGAAGCGTTTTCACACATGCC
This sequence comes from Vinca minor, assembly GCA_026122235.1. Classification (NCBI taxonomy): domain Eukaryota; kingdom Viridiplantae; phylum Streptophyta; class Magnoliopsida; order Gentianales; family Apocynaceae; genus Vinca; species Vinca minor. The sequence goes on along the minus strand of JAOCZM010000165.1, from coordinate 234,563 downwards.
TCACCTCGCCTAGCGCCTAGGCGCGCTTTTTTAATCCCAGGCTTTGCTACATTGTTGTTAAAACGCGCCTCTGCGCCTCAGGCGTGAGGCTCAAGGAATAGCGCCTCAAAATCTCAGGCGCGCCTCAAATCATAGAGGCGCGTGCCTTGTAGAAAAGGCTTCAGGCGCTAGGCGCGGTGTAATTAATCCTGTGGGAGCTAAAAATAAAATAAAAAATACCTTTGTTTACTATATTTGCCTACAACTTTAGCCCATATTCTTTTGCGATTTGTACACATGCCATCACCACCTCTGTACAATTAACTGGTGACGGTAGTTATGAACTACCCACCGGAACAAGAATCTCTATGTCAATCTGTAAATGAAGGTAGTTCTGAATTATATGGGAGGTTGATTAGACATACCTTTTGGGATTCATAAAATCATGATATTTAGGCATTAGAGTTTTTCACTTTTTTTTTTTAATTTGATTTTGTTATTTATGTTTATTTATTATTGCATTTATCAAAATTAACATGCTATAAATATATAATATATTTTATATTTTAAGTGCGCCTTTTAGCACCTTGTGCCTCAAGGCTCCATACCCCTATGCGCCTTAACACCTTAACACCTTAACAACACCATTGGCACATGCCTGTTTAATTAATCTCAGTTGATATTGATATTGATCTCATCAGGCTTTGAACGCTCAATCGAGAGCAATGCTAATGGCAAAACTGGACCGCAGTGGTACTGCGTCAAGGTATGCCTTTGATGTCATCTATGCGTGGTTTAGTTGCTTGCAGCCATAGAAACTTGATTGTCATTTTACCTGCAGTGTTTCCCTTGGTGTGCCACCGCTCAATGGATCAGCTCCTGCTCAACAATCCATTAATATAGCCTTGGGTGGTGCCCCTGCAGCGATTGCAGCTCCAATTCATCCAGCACAAGTTATGGCGTCAATGGTATCTGAACCGATAGGGAACCCCAGTGAGTGTCTACTTTTGAAGAATATGTTTGACCCAAACACTGAGGTTTGTACAATTTTTAATTATTCTGTCTTTGGTTTCACATATGACACCCTTATATGGGTGGTTATTTGTATAATTTGTATGCAGGTTGAGCAGCATTTCTATTGCAAATATTTAGTTATTATTATTTTAAAAAAAGTTATTATCCTTGTATGCATTGCAGATGGAACCAGATTTTGATCTAGATATCAGAGACGATGTTCAGGAAGAATGTTCCAAGTACGGTAGGGTGAAGCATATTCACGTGGAGAAGTAAGTACTTATATCTTCGTTTTCTATTTGCATTAAACTGGATGTTAATGTTTCATGGAACTTTTCTTATATTACTTGGGGGCATATGGTCAAAAGAGAAAATGGCCTTCCCAATATAGGTTTGTGGCAATTCTACCCCTACTTTTTATAAATAGGTAGTCCTACGCCAAAATTTGCTGAGTTTCTGATCATATGCCCCTGTTCAAAGTTTTACTGGCCACCTCAAATCTGACGGTTGGTCAGGGGTATGATTGCAAGATTCGTTCCTCAAGGACAAATCAGTCCTTCACCTATGTTACTCGGATCCTTCCTTTATGCCTGCCCTACCCATGTCGACACGACATGAGTATGGGTATGGATATGTTGATACTTATTGCATATGGTCAACATCGATTAGACACTTAGTTTTAGATGTTTAAGTACCCGACACCTAAATACATATCCGTAACTCGAGTCCGAGTAACACAGTCCTTCACTTTATCCTCTCTATAAAATTTAGCAAAAGCAGATGCAGGCTCTGATTTTTTTGGTCTACTTGGCACATCAATTTTCAGAGTCTCATTATGTTCCTGCTGCCTTTTTAAGGAGAAGATGTAATGAATGACTCATTGGCCTGGACCCTGACTATTTTACCCGCATGATTGCAGCCTCTGCGTAGTTACGAGAGTAGGATCACCTATCCATGATTCAGTTTTCTGGTTGTATTTGCGTGTTGTATTCATATGAGCACATACTTTTCTGTTAGTTTTGATAACCCAGTTCGGATCACTAGAAAATTTCTCTGAATTTCATACATATGGGAGCTCCTGAAATGTATCTGTAGTTTAGCTGTTGTTTTACTGGAATCGTCCAGCGTAGGGTTTTGAATTTACATTGGACTTAGAATATTCTTCATTTACTGCCCGTTACTCTGTTGAGCTTGTACACTTTGTAATCAAACTATATATTCTCATTACAGGAACAGCCTTGGTTTTGTTTATCTGCGGTTTGAAAGTGTGGAGGCTGCGTCACGTGCCCAGCAAGCAATGCACGCGAGATGGTTTGCTCGTAGATTGGTTTCAGCGATTTTCTTGGTAATATATCTGACCTTACCGAGGGAGAGGACGTAAATACTTCAACTAGGGGAGGGAGGAGAGGGAAAGGTGGGGAGAGAAAGGACATTATTCTAGAAAAAAAATAAATAGACAGGTTAATCTTGCCACGAGTACCTTTTTATCTTAATTCCAAACCTTTTGCGACTCCCCATCGATGAGTCCGATCAAGCATACCCGTTCCATGTGGGGGTCATTGTCCATCTAAATGGACTTTTTGGACGTGTTGGGCCATCTACAATAATTTGTCTACAATGCTTTTATAGGGTTTCTGTAAGTACGGTGCTTATAGATCTGGGCCGTCGGATTGCTTGATTTGATGCCCTAGATTAAAAGTAGTACACCACACTAGTTTTTACTAATATTGGGCCTACTTTTCATGATTATTTTTTGTGTGCCCACTCTTATCTAAATCATCGAGGATCGATCCAACGACCCCCGTGTATAAACACGTGCTTATAAATGATCCTATAAGCATATTAGCCGAACCATATCTACAGGGCTAGGCTACTGCTCTTGGTTCTTGTAAAGCCTGACTCGGACTATATTCTGCAAAATGCTGCTGGAAAGGATGGTAAGGTTCAAGAGTTCACCTGGACCTAGTCCTAACATGCAAACCTCACCAATCAGTTCAATTCACGATCTTATTCAACTTCTCTTGGAATATGCGTTACTAGTCCCTCCATCCGGATTTGAATGTTCCATTTTCACTTGAACTAAAATTTAATGATTGTTTTGACTTGGGATATAATTTAAAATTTGTCTTTAAATGTTAGCTAAATTTAAAATTGGGACATTCAATTCCGGACATCTCAATAAGGCAAATGAGTCATTCAAATCCGGACGGAGAGAGTATTATTTTCCCCAAATTTGCATATCCTCTTCATTGGGGAAGGCAAAACAGACAGAATTGTGGAATCTTGAATTGACCTGATTGGTGAGGCTTGCCTGTTTAAGTGGTGGGTTTGAGTGTAGAGGTAGAGATTTGCTTGTCTGTTATTCCCAGTGATTTTGCTAAAATTGGCTTGCTCGTTATTACTTTTGATCTTCTTTAGGGTTTATAGTATTTGTTTCATCTTTCACTGATGATTTATTGCCTATTGTCTTTGCAGCAACCATATGAATATGATGCAAAGTTCAAAGGTGCTTCTTAAAGGAGTCGGCGTCTATTATTAGCTTGATCGGTACCAGCCATGGTTAGAAAGCAGCTAGTTTGTTTCTGTCTCTTGTTTTGTCTGAAGAAATCATAGTTAAGAAAAATTTAGTATTCCGATTATTACATGTATAATGCAGTTCCGGAATTGGTGTCGCAAGGCAGATTTATGTAAACTTGTCACAACGTTTCACTGTAATTTTATTACTGTTTCTGGCTTCTACATCTTTGTTTTGTTTTTTAATTTTATTTCGTTTGTGGTGGATGAGAGTGATAAAGAGGTATTTGCACTTTGGTTTCTGATTTATGATGTTCCTATCGATGCATTAGTAATTGATTTGATAAGTTTTTTGTGAAAAAATGAAATTGCAAATGAATTTTTTTTAGAACCAGAAGGGAAATAAGTCTTTTTCAAATAACTTGGGCTCCATTTGGATGAGAACGAAATCCATTCGAATGGAATTTGGTTTTGAGGAGAGAATTAAAAAAGTAGAATTCTGGTTGGATTGAAAATGTGATTTTTTCATTTTGGGCATGGATACCCTACTTATAGCCGGGTGATTTAATTCTAGTGACTCGTCTCATGGGGACTGGGTCTAACATTAATTAGGCGGGCGTCATATGCAAATGCGTGTTACGCTCAATTAATGCGAGAGTCTCATGAGCACAGCCCCACCACGTGACAATATTAAGATTGAATTTTCCCCCATAGCCTAACATGTATATTCCTCTTTAATTATTTGCCAGAGTTTCTCTATATTTTGAATTTGCACTATATGCATGTATTGATACAATTGAGTATTACAAAAACTATTTGACAATTGAACTCTACCATATTCCAAGCATAATTTACGTGTTTATTCACACTAAACAAACACATTTTTATTCAAAGGTTTTTTACTGTTCACGGAAATGAAATGAAAAGTGAGTTTCTCTATTTGGATCGAATAGAGTTGGAGATGTATGCTTGGACAGACCTTCATTTTTCATTCAAATGGATTATAATGAAATATGAAGTATGAAAATGGTTATCCAAATGGTCTCTTATTTTCTCTAGCTTTTTTCATCTTAAATTTCTTTAGAAATTCTAACTACAACTGTAGTTGCTGCAGGCATGACGATCACTGTCCGCCATCAGTGTGTTCAAAAAATGGGACGAAGCCCAGTTGCATAGTTAGCTCCTAACCGTGATTTGTGTACAAAAAGAAAAATGGTTGAAGCCATAATTGAGTTAGGTTTTGGTGGCCAAATTCATGTCATTTTGGTCTATCAATGAAAAGGTAATGACATTAATACCCTTCATGAAATTGGAAAATAATAGTATTCTTTCACTCTTTCCAACGGATGGGCTCATGCGTGAGGTGAAGCGAAATGGTTACAATGCAGAACTAATCGTTGTTCAGCACAAGTAGAACGATTGTTAGACCGTTAGATGAGAATATTTAAGGGTGGAGAAAAAACAGTTATTATTATTATTTTTTGGGAAAATGGCACCAGACGTCCCTAACTATTTCAGTTTAGCCTCGAAAACCTCTGTTCATTTATTTCAGCATAAAGAAAAATCCAACAATTTACGGATAGCCTGTAGAGTTATTGCCATCACAAATTCGGCGGAATCCAGCAAAATCAAGCATCACACACATAGCAGTCAAACTTTAGCTTTTCCCTCCAAACTAGTTGTGCAACTTGTAGAGCAGTTATCCCTTTCAATGAACTGCTGTAATTTGCTGATCTGTGCAGCTCCATCTTGCTGCTTTAATATTTAACATCCCCCCTCAAGATGGAGCTGTTGTGTAAATAGACTTGATACCCAATCCTTGTAACAAGACATGAAATTGAGTAGGTTGCAGAGGTTTTGTGAAGATATCAGCCAGCTGATCTTCAGTAGCAATTGGCAAAGGTTTAACTATGCTAGCTTGATATGTATCTCTAATGTAGTGACAGTCTATCTCGATGTGCTTTGTCCTTTCATGAAAGGCAGGGTTTTCAACAAGATAAATGGCAGACTGATTGTCACAGAATAAAGGCACAGCTTTAGAATGTAAAATCTGTAAGTCCTTCAATAGGTAGATCAACCATTGCACTTCACACACACACAATTAGCCATGGATCTGTATTCAGCCTAAGAGGAACTTCTAGCCAAAGTGGTTTGCTTCTTTGCCTTCCAAGATATGAGAGAATCACCTAAGAAAATGCAATAACCAGATATAGATCTTCTTGTGTCTGAACACCCATCCCAGTCTGAATCACAATATGCTGTTAAGGTCAATGATGAGTTGCTAGAAAAGAAAACTCCCTGTCTTGGGCTGAACTTGAGATATCTCAATACTTTGTGGGCAGCTCTAAGATGATTTTCAGTTGGACAATCCAAATACTGACTCAGCTGCTGGACAACATAAGATATGTCTGGTCTAGTGATGGTGAGATAAAGAAGCTTCCCTATTAGACTTCTGTATGCAGAATTAGTACTTAACGGAGGAGAATCATCTTTTGCCAGTTTGCAAGCATAGTCCATATGGACAGTGGAAGGTTTACAACCTGTAAAGCCAGTATCAGATAGTAGGTCTAATGTGTATTTCCTTTGGTTGAGGACAATGCCCCCTTTAGACCTAGCTATCTCTAAACCAAGGAAAAACTTGAGCTCACCCAAGTCTTTTATACCAAAAACCTTGTTTAGATGAGCTTTGATAGATTGAATAGCAGACAAAGATGTTCCTGTTAACACCACATCATCAACATATATCAAAAGAGCCAAAAAACCAGAAGCATCATTCCTCAAAAACAAACTATAATCACTCATTGATCTGTGAAAACCAAGTTTAAGAAGTTCAGAAGTAAGTTTTGTATTCCATTGTCTGCTGGCCTGTTTAAGACCATAGATAGACTTTCTCAATCTGCAAACTTTCATAGGAGGAGCAGAAAAACCTGGAGGTAAAGCCATGTATACTTCTTCAGTGAGGTCACCATGCAAGAAAGCATTGTTGACATCTAACTGATGCAAGTGCCATCCTTTAACTGCTGCCAAGGCAAGAAGAGTTCTGATGGTAGTTACTTTGGCCACAGGGGAAAAAGTGTCTATGAAATCAATGCCAAACTGCTGAGTGTAGCCTTTGACCACTAGCCTAGACTTTGGCCTCTCTATGCTTCCATCATATTTATACTTCAATTTATAAACATATTTGTTACCAATGGCAACTTTGCCAGGTGGAAGATCAACCAAATCCCAAGTGTGGTTGGCCTCTAAGGCTGCTACTTCATCCTCCATGGATTTCCTCCACATGGGATCAAGAACAGCTTCTGCATAAGTCTTAGGCACAGTAGTAGCAGAGGTATTGAGGATAGCATTTTTGTAAAAAGGAGAAAGATGATCATATGAAATTACCTTGTCCATATGATGAGGACTGGTATGAGAAGCACTACAAATAAAATCCTTTAAGTGACTAGGAGGATGAGAAACCCTGCTGGATTTTCTTATGGGAAGCACAGGAGCAGGAGACTGTGTGTTATACACAGTAGACTGAGTTGATGAAGAAAGAGTATTGTCATCATCAAAGAAAAAAGATGGTGTGACAACAGCAGGTAAAGAAACAGAACTATTCTCAACATAAGATGAAGCTGCAGTAGAAGAAGAATGAAAAGGAAACATAGTTTCATGAAAAATCACTTGTCTAGAGATGAATAATGATCTAGATTGCAAGTCAAGAAGAATAGAACCCTTTGTGTGTGCAGAAAAACCAAGAAACAAACATTTTCTAGCCCTAGCATCAAATTTCCCCCTTCCTTGTTCCAAAGTAGATGCATAAGTCAAACAACCAAACACTTTCAAGTCATCATAAGGAGGAGGTTTTCCAAATAACATCCCATGAGGTGTTTTATTCTGAAGAACAGGAGTAGGAGACAAGTTCACAATAAATATAGCATGAAGAATACAATAACCCCAATAAACACTAGGCGATTTGCTTGAAACTTCAAACCCCTAGCTACATTAAGTAAGTGTTGATATTTCCTTTCTACCACACCATTCTGTTGTGGTGTTTCCAAACATGTGGTTTGATGGACAATGCCTTTCTCAGCCAAGAAATCATGCATTTGGAATTCTAACCCATTGTCAGTTCTTAAGACCTTAACCTTGGCTGAAAACTGAGTACTAACTAGAGCAATAAAGGTTTGCAAGATACCTCTAGCAACAGACTTATGTTTCATCAAATATACCCAAATATATCTACTATAGTCAGAAAATATTGTTGACCATGTACTGTTTTATGCTTATAAGGACCCCAAATGTCTGCATGAATAAGTGAAAAACATTCTGTAGAAACAGTTTCACTTAAATGGAAAGGTAATTTTCTTATTTTAGCAATAGGACAAATGTTACAGATATGATCCTTAGGGAGTCTAATACAAGAATATTCAGTCTGCAATTGTTTCATTCTCTGAAGAGACATATGACCAAGTCTAAAATGCCATAGCCAACTAGGATCTATGACAGCCTTATGAGAAATACAAGAAAGAGCAGTAGATGCTTTATTAAGAATATTACTAGAAAGAAAATTAGTAAAGATATTCTTGCTTGCAGAAGAAGAAATACTGCAAGTAGCATCCAAGATGTAAAGTCCTTTGCATTTCCTAGCTTTCCCAATCATCTTGGAAAGTGCTAGGTCCTGGATAATGCAGTTGACAGAGTGAAACCCAATGAAGATGTTAGAATCAGAAGTTAATTTGCTTAAGGACATCAAATTGAACTTAAAAGTAGGAACATACAATACATTGTCAAGAGTAGGTCCAGATTGAAACACTACTTTCCCTTTATGAGTGGCAGGAATAGTATGACCATTTGGCAGAGTTATGAAAGCAGAAAAAATAGGGAAACAAGAAGTGATATGTGTTAAAGATATGCAAATGTGATCTGAGGCACCAGAATCTACAATCCATTTATCATGAAAGGATTGTGAGATACCTGAGTCATCATTTGCAGAATTGACAAAACTAGCAGTCAAAGCAGCTGCCTGATTCTCAGTAGGTCTTTGACCTTGCATCTGCAACAAACCAATCAACTGCTGACACAAATTGTTAGAGATAATACTACCTGAATCTCCAGAAGATATGGATTTATCAACACTTGAATAACTTGGAATCCTCATATTTCCATTTCCAAGTTGTCCAACTGTAGCAGCATTGGCTGAATAATTGTTTCCTGCAGTGCTCTTCACTTTGTCTTTGTTAATTGGATAACCATGCTTCTGATAGCATCTATCCACTGTATGCCCCAATTTCCCACAGAAGGTGCACTGGTGCCTTTTTCCACTGTTTTGATTATTGTTGAACCTTTTGTAATTACCTTGACCAACAGCATTAACATTTCCATAATATGCATTGTTGTCAGAAATTAAGTTTCTATGAATATCTGATCCTTTGGCCGCCAGAATAGGACTATCTAGAGGCTGTTTAGCATAATCAACACCTCTATTTTTTTGCCTTTCTCTCTTAATGGCTAAGCTAAATGCCTGTTTTATTTTAGGCATAGGAACCATGAGGTAGACTTGAGATCTAACCTGCTCATATTCTTCATAGTTTTGCATGCTAACATAACCTCCGCATTTACATAAAGGATTACACAAACATTTAGGTACTGGTCTTAGAGAAAGCATTTCATCCCAAAGTATTTTAAGCTGAGTGAAATATACATTGACAGAGCTTGCACCTTGTTTCAGATTTTGAATTTCCTCCAGTAAATCACTAAGTCTGTAATCATCACCCTGACTAAACTGCTATGTTAAATCATTCCAGACCTCATAGGTAGTGCTATACCACAAAACACTTTGCCTAATTGTTGGTGTCATGGAATTCAACAGCCAGGAGAAGACCATATTGTTACACTGTACCCAATTTTCATATTGAGGATCATCTTGACCTAGAGGAAGAATTGTTCCATCCACAAACTTGATTTTGTGCTCTGAAATCAAAGCAACACGCATAGCTCTGCTCCAATTTTGATAATTGGCATCATCTAGTAATGGTTGAACTAGAATGAGAGCAGCACTTTTGCTAGGATGTAGATAATAGGGATTACTGACTGGAATTGAGGAATCCGCCATTGGACAAGCTTGAATTAACAAAATTCAAGAAGAACAAATCAAGGAAGAAAAGAAGATATGTAAACTGATTTGTTTAGAAAAGAAGAAATCAAACTATGAAGAACAATCGAATCACTAAACGATTCAAGGAAAAACCAGAATTCAAGATCTACTCAGAAGGAAATGAAATTAAGAATCACGAGCTAACCCTAGCTCTGATACCATGTTCAAAGTAGCAGAAGCAAAGAGAATTCTGGAAAAAGGAATGAGAAAATATCTGTTTTTCTATTAATGAAGTCAAAGAGTACAAATAGCCTATTTATATACAAAGATAAATATCTATTCTTCTAAGCTAAAGTCACCTACTGTGAGTTAGTAAACTATGTACAAATTATCTGACTAATGGTACAACTCGAGTAACTTTAGCTTTTCCCCTCCAAACTAGTTGTGCAACTTGTATAGCAGTTATCCCTTTCAATGAACTGCTGTAATTTGCTGATCTGTGCAGCTCCATCTTGCTGCTTTAATATTTAACAACTATGTCCATTTTTTGGACATTGAGATAAAAAAATAGTAGGCTTGAAAAAGGTGATGTTCAAAAATTGGTAACATCAGTGTATACACCAACAATTTGTTTCTCAGAGAAAAGGGGAAATATAGTGAAATTCCATAGATTTTTCAGAGATTTATGAAGCCGTAGTTGGAGTAAAGTGGGCTGGAAACAAAGAGAGTGAGAGGGCGATGGGGTGGGACGGTGGTAAGAGAGAGAGAGGGGAGGGGTGGTAGTGAGATGGACCAAGAAGAAGGAATGGGTTAGGTTGTCTAGGAACAGGTCTGGTTTGAGAGGACAATTTTGCCCTTGGATTAAATGCATGTGCAGTGCACGCGTGTCAATCTGGCCGAATTTCGCCGCATTTGTGGTGACAAGGACTCTAAAGTCTGCCCGTAAATTATTGAAGGATTATTTATTTTGAAATAAATAAACGGGGATTATCGAGACTAAACTGAAATAATTGGGGGACGTCTGTGGCCATTTTCTCTCTCTCTCTCTCTCTCTCTCTCTCTCTTTAAATCTAAGGGCACTCACAATAGGGGAATTTTGGGAGGCTTTTACTCCAAAAGCCCCCTAAAAAGCACTCACATAGGACCGTGGCCACTCGGGAGGTGGCCGGGGGGTAGGGGGTGGGGGGGAGGGGGAGACCGTCTAGGGCTTGGGAATTTTGGGGGCCCCCAAATGTTGAATTGTTTTATATATATATATATATATATATATATATATATATATATATATATATTACGTATAAAATTATAGACAAGAAATAGCTTCAGCGCAATGGTAGAGTACACAATAAGCATCATAGAGGTCCTGAGATTAAATCCTAGCGTGTGTGTCTTTTTAGTGATTTACTCAATGTCCTTTTGCTGAGTTTGGCGCCTTAATTTACTCCAATTAAATTAGCAATCAGTTTTTTCCCATCCGTTGCTTCACTTGCTTGGAATATGTAGAGTCTATTTTGTGATTAGTAAATTTAACAATCACATTTAATGTATTGTCCATTTTTTTAACGTTGGACAACCTTCTCTATATATTGTAGAATGTAGAGGCAGTAGAGAAAATTAATTCCAGCAATCATTCTCGGCACTTGGCAGATTAAATAAATTTTATTATCTATCACTTTACTCAAAGAGTCAAAGTAACCATTCTTCAAGACTTCAACTTGGGCAGTTGGGCATTGACATATTGTCATACTTTTGAAAATTAGGTGATATTTTTCCTTTTATTTATTATTTTGTAAGTTATTTTATTTCAAATTTCACATCTTTAGTTATTTAATTTTTTATTTTTGTTATTTATTTATTTCATAAAATGTCACCGCGTAAATATTTATCTAGAAGTGAAAAAAGAAAAAAGAGAAAAAAGATGGAAGAACTAGTTGAATCACAAAAAGGAGCTATTTTTCTGTGATTCTTGATTGTACTCCAGATATAAAACATGAAGAACAAATCACACTTCTCAAGATTTTGAGCTTACATTATTAATCTCACTTTCAGCCTGCCAAATCACCACCTATAGCCCAGTTAGCATCACGGCTCCTATGCTGAACAGCCTAAATTCAATACGTTCGGGACAAGCTGTCAGCCGTTGGATTTTGTACTTTTTGATCCAACGGCTGTATCAAAAAGGGGTATTTAGGTATTTTTACATTTCTACAATAACGCATGTTCTTCGTTAGAGAACGCATGTTCTTGTATATTGAGGAGAGATAAAAGTTGCGGCTGAAAAGTAACTTTTCTCTCTCCTCAATATACAAGAACATGTGTTCTCTAACGAAGAACATGTGTTCTCTTAAGAAGAACATGTGTTCTTGTTCAGCCGCAACTTTTCTCTTTCCTCGGTAACCCAATCGATGTGACGGTTGCGTGTTACTTTTTGTTGTTATCATTATTATTTATTTGTAGAATTACATATGTACCCTTTTAACCCTCTTTTAAATCATAGCCGTCGATCCATTTTAAAAATGAAATCAACGGTTCCTAGCGTGTCCCGCACGTGCGGAACTTTGGCCGTTCCGCACAGGAGCCGGACTGCCCAGTTAGCAGCCATGTCATCTTCTCTCTTCTATTTTTTTAAAACTTCCATCTGACATCCCATGCTGCACTTTTCAACTTTTTTATTTTTAAATTCCAGCCGACAAAGCTTAACATTTCATCTTTTTTTTTTTCCTTCAACTTTTTAAAATAGATCAGTTTGAAACAACATGACGATTCACAATATGATGAGGTTAATACCTCGAATCAAATTATTCAGCAACGATCGACTTTGCAACTTGTATTCAAAACAGAGGCCAAACTCGTGATAGCAAGGGGCACACAAAGTTGCAAAAAGACTTGATCGAGCATATATGAAACTTGGAGTACAATCAAGGCTAAAATTTTCTATTTGTATTTCGAATAATGTAATTCGTGTTTCAAAGAAGTTGTAGTTGTCATTCTGTTTTTTCAAATTTAAGTTTTCAATATAGAGTATTTTTTTAGGCGGAATATTTTTATTAATTTAATTTATGTTTTTTCATATAAATAATTGCGAAATATATTTATTAATATATAATTTACAAACGAGGTATAAGACAAATTATTAATTTACAAACGAGGTATAAGACAAATTATTAATTTATATAATAGAGAATGCGATGGAAATAGATGAAAATGAGGTGGAATATATAGTGAGAGTGAGACACTTTTTCAGCTTTTGTTATTCTGGGAGAAAAACCGATGAGACTTTTAGTGGGGCTTTTTTATATGGGGAGTAGTGAAAAGCCCACATTTTGGGCTTTTCTATTGTGAGTGGCTTAACAGCTGTTAGAATTTTCTCTCCCCAAATCTAAATCGTCTGATGGTTTCTCGTGTTCCGCATGTACATAATTTCGTACGTTTCGTACATAGCCGGACTGGAAAAGTGGAGATGCTCAATTTTCTTTTCTTCCACGTGCCACTTTTTTTTATCTCCTTTTCTAATCTCTAGACAATATTTTTTTTTTAACAGTAAAATTCTTTATATACTATTAAAACAATATATTCAAGCATTATCTTTGTTTTTTCTCCTTAATATCTCATCATCTAGTATGTTTCTCAATTTTATTTTTTGAAATACCAGAAGGGGAGAACCTAAGAGGGAGTGAATTATTTTCTCAAAATTTTTATCTTTTCTAAAATATACTTCACTTAAGTAAACACCTTAAAACAAGTATGTTGATTAAGCACAAAAAAGTGAGTTAAAGATTAGATGACTAGTTTGTTAGATGCAACACGTAGGAACTCAAGATGGCGAATATAATCAAGGATAAGCTAAGTCAAGGATCAACAACCAACTCTTAGACAAATAAATTCATATGACCAAAGCAAAGCAAGATATATAAATCTAGGAAGCAAATACAAGTTCAAAAATCAACTCTTAGACAAATAAATTCATGTAACATATAAACAAGACAAAGCAAGACATGAACTATAAAGTAAATGAGTAAGAGTGACGAGGGACCATCCAAGGGGCTGTCCTACTCAAGAGATGCCTTATCCAGGCTAAGAGGACCAATGACTAGACAAAGGTCTAAGATGGTGAATCAACCAATTTCAAGATTGGTCGGAGACTTCAAAGCTAAAGAGGAAGCTAAACTTCACTTAGAAGATGATGACAAAGTCAACCTCATAACTTTACAAGACATTCAATTCGGCCCAAACAAGCAAGTGTTTCTATAATAAAGGACATGTTGTCCATGTGTTTAGATAATGGTTAAGTGGTTAGTTATCTAGTAGTTGCAGAGTCCTAATTCTTCAAGGACTCTTCACGTGTTTACTATTTTCAGCCATATTGGCCGCATATTCTTAGTGTGTGCTAGATAATAGGACATGTTGTCCATTATCTTAGATAGTATTTTACTTAATAGCAAGTTTGTTGTTCAAGAGTCCTAATTCTTCAAAGACTCTTCCTTTTAAGGCTAGATAGCCGAAATCCATCTCTATTTAAGAGGGATTTCGGCCACCATTGTAATTACGTTGGATATATTGATATTTTGGTAAGGTTATTCCTTTGCTACTTGTGAATTGAACTTCTTGATAGAATTCATTCATCTTTGAGTTACTGTATCAACAAGTTAGTTTCACTTGTTGTGGTGTTTCAGCCTCCATCGATTCTTAGCCTTCTTTAGAGTTGTGTTGAGAATATTCCCTTGAAACTAGTTCAAGAATACAAAAAGATCCGATGATAAACTAAAGTGTCGAATCTTGATACTTTGTATCTCGGTTCTTCATCAAGTGGTATCAGAGCAAAATGTTCATCTCATTCTTGGTGTTCCTTTTATAACTTTCCTTAAATTTTTTTGTTTTCTTGAGAGACAAAAAATAAAAAAAAAGAGTATTCGTCTTCAAATAGAAAAGGCATCCGAGAGAGATTATTAGACACAAGCGTTCAAACCAAAAGCAAACTTCTTGGTTCCAAGAGAACATTCAAGAATTGGTTTTTGTTCACCCCTTGTTCTTGTCATTGTAATGCACATAACCACGCATCAAAGGCACATTTGATACCGTGCGGCCAAGAGAAGGGTAAGTCTAGAGAAAAAAAGAAGAAGTCAAGAAAATCAAGAAAGTCAAGATTGAGAATTGCTCTTCCCAAACACAAAAGGATAAAAAGTATCTCTTTTCTTGATTAGGTCTAGGATTTTTCGAGATTCATCTTCTTTTATTTCTTTAAGCTTTTCGTGTAGGTCAAAGATAGGATTTCTTTCCTTTATTTTTCAGCTTTTTATCAACGCAACAAGTTAGAAACCTTTCAATTCATCTAGAGTTTGAAGTTCTTTTACGAGTAGTGTTGGAATAAAGAGTGAATTTTTCTTTGATATCTAACAGTTTGGGTGTGTTTTCTTGAATGTATAACATGTCTTATCAGGGAAGTCCATCTAAGCAAACCGAATCCTTTGATCCGGACAAGCTCTACAAAGTGGCGTTGCACAAGACGATCATGGGTTTGCAACAAAAGATGGATGCTATGGCGGAAGAGATGAGACAACTTAGAGTCACAAATCAACGAGGTAAATTGGAGATGATGCCGAGAATGATGATCACTCTATTGATGCAATTGAGCCGCATAGAAACCCTCAAATGCTGAGAGAAAATCCACAAAATTGGGCGATCAACAATCAGATTTTTGAGCCGAGAATAGGGGACCAAATTCAGCAATCTTGGTGCAATCAAGACCAAGATTCCCTTTTTCGAAGGTACAAACCCGAATTATTTTTAGATTGGATTCGTAAAGTTAACCATGTTTTTGCCCTGCACAATTATTCCGAGGAAAAGAAGTGAAATTGGAAGCCATGTAATTTTTTGGATATGCTTCTATTTGGTGGGATAAAGAAGCCGAAACAAGGACTAGAGTTGGGCAACGAGAAGTTGATACATGGGATGAGATGAAAGCGGTGATGAAGCGACGTTTTGTTCCTAAAAATTACATAAGGGAACTTTACAACCGCTTGCAAAGATTAAAGCAAGGAGAGAGTTCGGTTGATGAATATTACAAGGCGATATAAATTGCAATGATTAGAGCTGATTTTCAAGAAGGAGATGAGGCAACAATGACACGGTTCTTGATTGGCCTAAATGATAAAATTTGGTCAAAGGTAGAACGTGGTAACCTTGATAATATTACATCTATGTTGTACTATGCAGAGCAAATCTAAAGGAAGCAAAAAGAAAACAGTTCAAGGACCAAAACGGAAAATTTCCAAGCTTGGAAAAAGCCGAATCAGTCCCATAATTTTTCCACTATTTTTCCGAGCTAAAGAAAGGGTAAAGAGGTCCAAATTGGTGCTAAAACAGCCACGAGTCAGTTTGGGGCAATCAAGTCATCAAACGCAACCGTTTCAACCAATACTAGTGTAAATTCTACTCTAAATCTTGTTCGGGAATGTTTTAAATGTAGAGGCAAATGACACTTTGCTAGGAACTGCCCTAACAAAAGTACAATGATCATGTTGGATGATGGAACGTGGGTAAGTGATAATGAAGCTGAAGAGGCTGATTTGGAGGAAGAAACCGAGAGAATTGGAGAATCTCCGGAAGATTGTAATCAACTTTTGGTTACGATGAAGCTACTTCATTCACAACCTTTAGATGATCTTCATCAACAAAGAAGCAACTTATTCCAAACTAAGTGCAACGTTAAAGGCAAGCTTTGTTTATTAATTATTGATTATGGAAGTTGTACTAAAGTTTGTTCTTATGATATGGTTTCCGCACTTGATTTACCATGTAAGGCACATCCTATGCCATATAAGCTGTCTTGGTTGAATAATAATGGTAAAATTAAGGTGTATAAACAAGTGGAAATAGAGTATGGAATCGGGAGGTTCAAGGATAAAGTTTTGTGTGATGTGGTGCCGATGACCACAAGTCACATAATCTTGGGAAGGCCATGACAATACGATAGAAGTGCCGATCATATGGGAAAAAAGAATGTATATGAAGTTACAAAGGATAAAATCCGATATACTTTACTTCCTTTGTCTCCTAGTCACGCTTGTGAGGTACATAAACAAATGACCATACCCATGAGAGCGAGTTGAAAAAAAAGAGTGATCCTACCCATGAGGTAAAATCCGAGGCAAAAAAAAGACAAAAAAGCCGTGAGCTTAGTGAGACAAAAGGCAAGCTCATGAAAAGAGAGAAAGGAGTGTTTATTTATCAACACGGGAAAGGTAGATAGGGCAATTCGAGCAAAACAACTTGTTGTTTTGTCAGCTTTTAGAGAAACCGAAATGTCTCTCGCTACTAACACTTTTTCTTTTGATCTAACATCTTCTTCTCTACCTAGTCTTTCTATTGATCTCTTGCAGGAATTCAAGGACGTATTTCCCAAAGAGTTGCAGAGAGGGCTGCTTCCAATTAGGGGAATCGAGCATCAAATCGACTTCATTCCGGGAGCAAGCCTTCCAAACCGTGTAGCCTATCGAGCAAATCTGGATGAAACCCGGGAAATTCAAAGGCAAGTTGATTTACTTTTGGAGAAGGAGCAGGTAAGATAATCTTTAAGTCCTTGTGCTAGTCCGGTTATTTTAGTACCTAAGAAAGAAGTGACTTTTAGATTATGTACGGATTGTTGCGATATTAATAAGATAATTATTAAATATAGACATCCGATTCCTCGTTTAGATGATATGCTAGATGAGTTAAATGGCGCTTTGATATTCTCTAAAATTGATTTAACTCAAGGCTATCACCAAATAAGAATGAAAGAAGGTGACGAATGGAAAACCGCTTTTAAGACTAGATACGGATTATATGAATGGATTGTCATGCCTTTTGGTCTTACTAACGCACCTAGTACTTTCATGAGATTATTGAACTACATATTTAGACATTGTTTTGAAAAATTTGTTGTAGTTTATTTTGATGATATACTTGTTTATAGTAAAAACTTAGAGGAGCATATTGAGCATCATAAAACTATTTTTACTATTCCAAGGGAGCAAACTTTGTATGGTAAACTTGAAAAGTGTGTTTTTTGCACTAATTATGTTAACTTTCTTGGATACATTGTTAGTTCTCAAGGTATAAGTGTTGATCCGGCAAAAAATCAAACAGTTATAGATTGGCCGAGACCAACAAGTGCTACTCAAGTTCGTTCATTATATGGGTTGGCAAGCTTTTATAGGCATTTTATTCGTGATTTTAGCACGATTGCTGCCCCATTAAATGAAGTCGTGAAGAAAGACGTGTCATTCTTTTGGGACAAGCCGCAAGAAGAATGATTCGAGAAGCTTAAGAAATTACTTACTTGTTCTCCTGTTTTATCTTTACCTAACTTTGATTTAACGTTCGAAGTTGAATGTGATGCATCAGGGATAGGTATCGGGGTTGTTTTGCAACAAGAAGGCAAACCTTTAGCATATTTTAGTGCGAAATTAAGTGGCGCTTCGCTTAATTATCCTACATATGATAAAGAGTTATACGCCATTGTTAGAGCTTTGGAAACATGGTAGCACTATTTGATCACAAGGGAATTTGTGATTCATACAGACAATGAGTCCATCAAGTATCTAAAGGGGAAAAGTAAGTTGAACAAGAGACATGCTAGGTGGGTTTCCTTCATTGATACTTTTCCATACATTATCAAGTACAAGAAAGGCAAGGAAAATATCGTAGCCGATGGTCTCTCTCGAAGGTATACTTTACTTTCCGTTATGCATGCTAAATTACTTGGATTTGAACATCTTAAAACATTGTAAGGAAGATCAAGAATTTTCAGATTTGTATAACTCATGTGAGCTCTCGGCTCAAAAAGACTTTTTTAGATTTGAAGATTTCTTGTTTAAAGGCAATAGATTGTGCATTCCATCATGTTCTATTAGAGATTTAATTGTTAGGGAAGCACATTTTGGTGTTGTTAAAACTTTGGATATTTTACAAGAACACTTTTATTGGCCTAAGATGAAAAGAGATGTTAGAAAAATATGTGAACTTTGTTTTAAGTGTAACCTTTACCTATTCCATCAACACCTTGGATTGACTTATCCATGGACTTTATTCTTGGATTGCCGAGATCTCAAAGAGGTATGGATAGTATAATGGTTGTTGTAGATCGTTTTTCTAAAATGGCTCACTTGATTGCTTGTAGGAAAACAAATGATGCAAGCCATGTTGCGGATTTATTTTTGAAAGAAGTGGTTCGGCTCCATGGGATTTCGAAACCAATTGTGAGTGATAGGGGTGTAAAGTTCTTAAGTTACTTTTGGAAGACATTATTGAAGGGATTCATGGGTAGAAACTCGTTCTAAACACCCATGAGTCCTCCCCCGAAGGATCCGCTCATACCATAGGAATCGAAAAATCTAGACAGAAACTTACTTGCAGGGTCCGGGGGCAGCGCCCCTGGAAGAAAAATCTGATTCTTCATCAGCTCATCGAATGAGTTTTTCTGCCCCGATTTACCCCTCAATCGCCTACTTACATAATCGGATTATGCATTGGTTAATCAAATTAACGCAGGAAGTATAACCGAATTAATCGAATTAATAACAGATTAATAGAAACAGTTTATGCTGTAATTACTGAATTCACAGATTCAGTTTATGCTGTAATTACCGAAATCACAAAAACCATTTATGCTGTAATTATCGAATTACTGACAGAATCATAAGCAGTTCATGCGATATTAATCGAATTAATAACATACAAAACGGTTTATGCATATCAGAATATACAGAAACATGTAAACATGATTAACCGAAATCAGTTTATGCAAATATCAAATATATTGAACAAAAGATACAATCTTTTCTGTTTCCACACACACACATACCAAATCGGAATTGATAGGGTTATGATGTGATTAACAATATCGAAGTCAAATAATATGAGCAAGGCCCTGATACCACTGAAGGGATTCATGGGCAGAAACTAGTTCTAAACACCCATGAGTCCTCCCCTGAAGGATCCACTCATACCACAGGAATCGCAAAATCTAGACAGAAACTTACTTTTAGGGTTCAAGAATCTGATTCTTGAATGAAAGATGCTGTTTCTTTCGGATGTGTGCTGCTACCACCAAAAGCCTTCCCTTGAGGAATCGCTTTCTACCGGTATCCACGCGACGAAACGAGCAGCGAGTGCTAGCTCTTCGTTTCTGATTTTAGGGAATATAGAAAGAAGAGAAGGGAAGAAATCCTGAAATCTGATTTCGGGAGAGATTGGTTTATTGTGGCTCAAGCATTAATTCTAGGGTTTCGGCCAAGAGAGGTTTATATAGGTTGTGAGAGTTTGTTTCAAGAACGACTCCCACATCCTATCCACATCTTTTGGACGTGGGAGTTGAACCTAGTGGGAGCCTTTATCGGATAATAACTCCCACGTAATCCCAGTTAAAACCAAATACCAAAAATACCTCTCATTCTCTCTAATTCGAAATAATAACAATTTTATTATTCTCAGAAAATGAATGTCAGATACAATGAACCTAGACACATTCTAGATTCATTGAATTTGGACATGAAGCTTGTTAACTCGTTTATGCGTGTGACCCTGTAGGTTCATATCACAATGGCAATGAAAACATACTTAGTAGTAGTGTGAGTTAATAAATCACAAGCGGTCCCTAGCAGGACATTGTGACTACCCAAAGTGAATGAATTTACGGTGGAACCTAATATCAATCCACTATTTAATCCCTTTGTCTCGCGATATCCTAATTAAGCATAAGGCATGGTAGTCGTCACCCTTATTAAGCTTAATTGTATTTATGCTCGATCTCCGGGTAAACTGTTCCAACAAATAGTATTTGATAACCACTTTATCAAATATATTTGAGCACGACCATGCATTTAAACAGTTTTTCCCTATCGAGGGGCCCATGGATATCTCTCTCTAATAATAGAGAGGGACAAATTCCTTACAATGCCTCTCACATTCAAGCTATGATAGGTCGCTACATCCGATCATCAGTCGTATTGATTACTCGATTAAAAGTAACATCCGACTGAGTCAAAATGTGGCTCCATTCATGCTAGAATCAATGGAGACATAAGGTCTAAAGATTCTAAAATAGTATTGAGGAAGTAATACTTATGACTAAGGACCATGAAGTATCACTTCTCTAACGGATCAATATATTGCATCTATGATATGATTTGTACTCATTACACATGATTAGTAAAACATAATCATCAATCAAACATCATACTAGTTTTATTTCATTGTAAAGTAGATTACATAAAACTAGGGACAACTAGAATAGTAATTACATAAGCAAATGAGTTTTACTATCAAATCACGCATTTGATGTTCATAAGCAAAATTAACTATTCAGATGAAATGCTCAAAAAGAAATAAAGCGTACAACATATGCTAATGGTCTTAGGGCACTACTAACAATTATGGAGTAAGTTTGGGACTAAATTGCTATTTTCTACATCAAGTCACCCACAAACGGATGGCCAAACTGAGGTAACAAATAGAACTTTAGGGGTTCTTCTTAGAGCTTTAATTCAAAAGAACTTAAAAAGGTGGGAAGATTGTTAAAGGCAATCTTTGTTTACTTATTACTGATAATGGAAGTTGTACTAATGTTTGCTATCTTGATATGATCACCACTCTTGATTTACCTTGGAAAGATCATCCAAATCCTTATGAGTTTTCTTGGTTAAACAATAGTGGTGAAATCAAGGTGGATAAGAGGTTGAGATAGAGTTTGGAATTGGGAGATTCATAGATAAAGTGTTATGTGATGTGGTTCCAATGACTGCAAGTCACATTATTTTAGGAAGACCATGGCAATATGATAGGTGTGCGGATCATATTGGGAGGAAAAATGTTTATCAAGTCACCATTGATAAAGTAAGGTTCACATTACATCCATTAACACCAACGACAACAAGTGAGGTTCATAAACAAATGGCCGAGAATAGAGAGAAAAGAATGAGAGATGAGTTGCAAAAGAAGAGTGATCTCACCTTTGAGGTAAAAGCCGAGGTAAAAAAGGATGAAAAAGCCGAGCCTAATGTGAGAAAAAAGGAAAGTGCTCAAAAAGTGAGGAAAGAGTGTTTATTTATAATCTCGGGAAAGGTAGATAGGGCTATTCGAACAATAGAAGCAATTGTTTTGCTAATTTTTAAAGGAGACGAAAGGTCCTATTGTATTAACACTTTTGAGCTAACTTCTTCTTCTATACCTAGTCTTGTTTGTGATCTATTGTAGGAACTCAAGGATGTTTGTCCCAAGGAGTTGCCGAAAGGTCTACCTCCTATTAGGGGATTGAACATTAAATCGACTTCATCCCAAGATCGATTCTTCCAAATAGACCGGCTTATAGAGAAAATCCGGATGAAACTTGTGAAATACAAATGCAAGTAGATTTACTTCTTGAGATGGAGCAGGTAAGAGAATCTTTAAGTCCTTGTGCTAGTCCTGTTATATTAGTACCTAAAAAGGAAGGAACTTTTAGATTATGTACGGATTGTCGAGCTATTAATAAGATAACTATTAAATATAGATACACTATACCTCGCTTAGATGATATGCTTGAAGAGTTAAATGGTGGTAAGATATTTTTGAAAATTGATCTAACTCAAGGATATCACAAAATTAGAATGAAAGAAGGAGATGAATGGAAAACTGCATTTAAGACTAAACATGGATTATATGAATGGATTGTCATGCCTTTTGGTGTTACTAATGCACCTAATACTTTCATGAGATTGATGAACTACATATTTCGGCATTGTTTTAGATAGTTTGTTGTAGTTTACTTTGATGATATACTTGTTTATAGTAAAAGCTTGGAAGAACATGTTGAACATCTTAGGGCTGTTTTTACTATTTAAAGGAACAAACATTGTATGCTAAGCTTGAAAAGTGTGTCTTTTGCACTAATTCTATTAACTTTATAGTATACATTGTGAGATCTCAAGGTATTAGTGTTGATCCGGCCAAAATCAAATCAATTATGGAACGGCCGAAACCAACAAATGCAAGTCAAGTAAGATCTTTCCATGGGTTAGCTAGTTTCTATAGACGTTTTGTACTTGATTTTAATACTATTGATGCCCCTTTAAATGAAGTTGTGAAGAAGGATACTCATTTTTATTGGGATAAGCCACAACAAGAGAGTTTTGACAAGCTCAAAGCTATACTTACTTCTTCTTGTTAGTAGTGCCCTAGGACCATTAGCATATGTTTACGTTTTATTTCTTTTGAGCATGTCTCTGAATAGTTAATTTTGCTTCTGAACATCAAATGCGTGATTTGATAGTAAAACTCATTAGCTTACGTAATTACTATTCTAGTTGTCCCTAGTTTCATGTAATGTTCTTTTCAATGAAATAAAACTAGTATGATGTTTGTTTGATGATTATGTTTTACTAATCTTGTGTAATGAATACAAATCATATCATAGATGCAATATATTGGGATATATTGTATCGGACGTGATCCGTTAGAGAAGTAATACTTAATGGTCCTTAGTCATAAGTATTACTTCCTCAATACTATTTTGGAATCCTTAGACCTTATGTCTCCATTGATTCTAACATGAATGGAGCCACATTTTGACTCAGTCGGACGTTACTTTTAATCTAGTAATTAATAGACTGATGATCGGATGTAGTGTCATATCATGGCTTGAATGTGAGAGGCATTGTAAGGAATTTGTCCCTCTCTTATTAGAGAGAGATATCCATGGGCCCCTCGATAAGGAAGACTGTCTAAAAGCATGGCCGTGCTCAAATGTATTTGATAAAGTGGTTATCAAACACTATTTGTTGGAACAATCTACCTGGAGATCGAGCATAAATACAATTAACCTTAATAAGGGTGACGACTACCATGTCTTATGCTTAATTAGGATATCGCGAGACAAAGGGATTAAATAGTGGATTGATATTAGGTTCCACCGTAAATTCATTCACTTTTGGTAGTTACAATGTCATGCTAGGGACCGCTTGTGATTTATGAACTCACACTACTACTAAGTCTGTTTTCATTGCCATTGTGATATGAACCTACAGTGTCACACGCATAGACGAGTTAACGAGCTTCATGTCCAGATTCAATGAATCTAGAATTTGTCTCGGTTCATTGTATATGACATTTATTTTCTGAGAATAATAAAACGTTATTATTTGAATTATAGATTAAAGATGGGCATTTTCGGAATTTGGATGTAGCTGGGATTACATGGGAGTGAATATGCGTTAAAGACTCCCACTACTAGCAGAAGTCTAGGGGATGTGGGAATGATAGACTTGAAGGGATTCATGGGCGGAAACTCGTTCCAAACACCCATGGATCCTCCCCTGAAGGATCCGCTCATATGAAACAATTCGAAAAACAGCAATAAAGAACTTACTTTCTTGGATTCAAGAAGCTACTTCTTGAATGGAGGATGACATTTCTTGGATTCTTTGCTGCCACCAACGGAATTTCCTTTGCGGAATGTCCATCTACCGGTATCCATGCGACGAAACGGGCAGCGATTGCTAGCTCTTCGTCTTTATGAGTTTCGGAATTATGAGAGAAAAGGGAGACCAAAAACTGAAATCCAATTTCAGAGAGTTGGTGATTTTTCGGCTGGAATATATCTCCGCTAGGGTTTCGGCCAAGAGAGCATTATATAAGGTATGAGAGTTTGTTCCCACAACTAACTCTCGCATCCTCAACTCCTATCGGCAGTGGGAGTCCTCAACTCCCACGTCCCCTAGACTTCTGCTGGTAGTGGGAGACTTTATCGGATAATAACTCCCACGTAATTCCAGCTATACCGAAAATGACCCTTATCTCTAATTCGAATAATAACAATTTATTATTCTCAGAAAAGTGAATGTCAGATACAATGAACCTAGACACATTCTAGATTCATTGAATCTGGACATGAAAGCTCATTAGCTTCGTCTATGCGTGTGACCACCGTAGGTTCATATCACAATGGCAATGAAAACACACTTAGTAGTAGTGTGAGTTCATAAATCACTAGCGGTCCCCTAGCGAGGACATTGTGACTACCCAAAGTGAATGAATATACAACGGAACCCTAATATCAATCCACTATTTAATCCCTTTGTCTCGCGATATCCTAATTAAGCATAAGGCATGGTGGTCGTCACCCTTATTAAGCTTAATTGTATTTATGCTCGATCTCTAAAGTGATCTGTTTTGACAAATAGCATTTCATAACCACTTTATCAAATACATTTGAGCACGGCCATGCATTTAAACAGTCTTTCCCTATCGAGGGGCCCATGGATATCTCTCTCTAATAATAGAGAGGGACAAATTCCTTGCAATGTCTCTCACATTCAAGCTATGATAGGACACTACATCCGATCATCGATCGTATTGATTACTACTGTTACAAGTAACGTCCGATCGAGTCAAAACGTGGCTCCATTCATACTAGAATCAATGAAGACATATGGTCTAAGGATTCTAAAAATAGTATTGAGGAAGTAATACTTATGACTTAAGACCATGAAGTATTACTTCTCGACGGATCACGTCCCAATACAATGTATCCCTATATATTGCATCTATGATGTGATTTGTATCCATTACACATGATCGATAAAACAAGATCATCAATCAACAATCATACTAGTTTTATTTCATAGTAATTAAGCATTACATAAAACTAGGGACTTCTAGAATAGTAATTACATAAGCTAATGAGTTTTACTATCAAATCACACATTTGATAATCAAAAGCAAAATTAACTATTCAATTACATGCTCAAAAGATAATAAAACGCACAACATGTGCTAATAGACTTAGGGCACTACTAACAAGACTCCCATTAGCGAAAGAGGTTGAGGACGTGGGAGTTGGTTCTGGCAACAAACTCTCATATCCTATAGAAACCTTTTTTGGCCGAAACCCTAGTGGACTAATGCTTAAGCCGCAACAATACTAAAACTAAGAAATCAGATTTCTTGTTCTCTGCCTCTCTTTTTCTCTCTAATTCCCGAAACTCTGAAAATGAAGAGCTAGCAATCGCTGTTCGTTTCGTTGCGTGGATACCGGCAGTGAGTAATTCCGCAAGGGAGGACTCAAGGTGATCGTTGCTAAGAGCTCAAAGACAGAATCTTTCACTCAAGAATCAGATTCTTGAACCAAGAAACGTAAGTTTTTCTTGCATTTTTCGATTCGTTTTGTATGAGCGGATCCTTCAGGGGAGGACTCATGGGTGTTTAGAACGAGTTTCTGCCCATGAATCCCTTCAGTGGTATCAAAGCCTTGCTCATGCAATTCGAATTCGATATTGTTAATCACATCATAACACATATCAATTTCGATTTGGTATGTGTATGTGTAAAGACAGAAAAAAATATTGTTTCTTTGACTGTTTTTATAAGTTTCTATGATTCTGATATGCATAAACTGTTATGTATGTTATTAATTCGATTATATGCATAAACTGTTTATCATTCTTCCTGTAATTCAATTACATGCATAAACTGCAACTGTTTATGTTTCTATCGTTAATCCGATTAACAAACCGCATAAATTGTTTAGGTGATTTTACTTGTTAGGCGATATAGGGTTAAAATCGGGACCGCCGTTACCCTGACGTTCGTCGTTCCACTGACCTAAGACTTTTTATATGTATTATTACGCTTTATGTGAGTTTTAGCATGGTGAATAGCATGACCTACTATACCCATCTTGTATTACATTTATTGGGTTGTAATTTTACAATACGACTTGCGAGTCGTTTTTTTAATGTTGTAAAATTGTACTTGCTTTCTTAGATTAGTTTTATTGCTTTACATTGAAGGCTGGGTATGCCCATGCAATTATGTAACAAGACTGGAGGACACTGGATCGAAGAATTTATTCATGAGATGGATATAGATTTAGATTGACCCTTGGCTCCCACAAGGCTCGTGGGAGTCATCATAGGATTAGGCCATGCTATCTCACATTTACATTTACGCTTTATATCTTGCATGTGATGCTTATTTTATGTCTTATGGGGATTGACTTTTATACGTCATATTAAATCATTTTAATTAAGTCTTAAAATGCCTATCATATCGTAAGCACTCCTTCAGCTTGGATCATCATTTTGTCTGCTTGCCAAAGCAATAGATAAGTGGTTATCTAGGCAAGAGGAGATGGGAAAATAGTGATTTCCATATGCTTAGACATGGTTCGACTTAACTAGGCTACCAAAATAGTTTTGAGCCTAGGGCATAAAATGGGAAATAGCCGGGACATATAGATGTCATTCCCATGGATTGATTTTACTTTAATTATGGGGATAAGCCAAAGCTTACTTATAACTATCGTAAAATGATATTTTTCACTATTTATCAAGTGTTGAAATTGTGGAAAGGTTTTTTGCTAAAAAACTAATAACTTTGCAAATAATTTAATGTAGATAATGGCAACCAATACATCACACAATTCATTGCGATCCATCCTTGAGAAGGAAAAACGAAGTGGGACCAATTTCCTTGATTTGGTTCGCAACTTAAGGATTGTCCTTAAGCAGGAAATAAAGCTATACGTTCTTGATACAGATATTCCTAAACAAACTGTAAACAACGCCCCTAGAGCTGCAAAAGATGCTTGGAAGAAGCATTGTGATGACTCTAACGATGTGACTTGTCTCATGTTAGTCACAATGAGCACTGACCTTCAAAAACATTTTGAAGGGGTTGAGACTTTCCAGATGATGGGCCAGCTTAAGGAAATGTTCCAAGAGCAAGCTCGTCAAGAAAGATTCCTCACTACTAAGGGGTTGAATAGTTGCAAGATGGCCCCTGGCACCTCTGTAAGTGCACATGGTCTTAAGATGAAGGGCTATCTTGACCAACTTGAAAAACTTGGGGCTCCCGTAGGTCATGACATGGCCACAGATATGATCTTGGGCTCACTCCCATCAGAGTATGACCAGTTTGTAATGAACTTCAACACGCATGCCATGGAGAAGTCCATACATGGAATACACGGGATGCTTAAGCAGACTGAACTGAACATTAAGAAGATCCCTGAAGTTTTAATGGTTCAAAAGGGGAATTTCAAGAAGAAAGGAAAGGGAAAGCCCATGTCTAAGAAGGGCAAAGGCAATAACAAGCCCAAACCCAAGGCCAAGGCACCAAAGGAAGGAGTTTGCTTCCATTGCAATGAACCAGGTCATTGGAAACGGAACTGCAAGCTCTATTTGGAAGAGAAGAAAAAGGGAAAAGCCAGTTTGACTGTCTCTCCAGGTATTTATGTTTTGATATTAACATCTGCTCCTACTTCATGGGTATTAGATACCGGTTGTGGATCTCACATTTGTGCAAATGTGCAGGGGTTCAAAAGGAGTTGATCACTGGCAAAAGGAGAAGTGGACCTGAGAGTAGCGAACGGAGCAAGAGTTGTTGCTGTAGCTACCGGGACATTTAATTTAGTTTTGCCAAGTGGCCTTATTATAGAACTGAATAATTGTCTTTATGTTCCAACTTTGAGTAGGAATATTATTTCAGTTTCTTGTTTGGATATTGATGGTTTTGAAATTAATATTATGAATAAAATTTGCACCGTTCATAAAGATCGTATCTTCTATGGAGATACCTCTTTGATGAATGGGCTTTATATTCTTAACCTCGTTGAATCCATTAAAAGGCCCATCTATAACATTAATTCCAAGAGGTTTAAATCAAATGACTTAAACCAAACCTACTTTTGGCATTGTCGTTTGGGCCACATCAACGAGAAACGCATATCAAAACTCCATAAAGATGGAATTTTGACATCATTTGACTTAAAGTCTTATGAGACGTGTGACTCTTACTTGTTAGGCAAAATGACTAAAGCTCCCTTTACTGGACAAAGTGAGAGAGCTTCTGATTTGTTGGGCCTCATATATACAAATGTATGTGGACCAGTAAACACAAGTGCTAGAGGAGGTTTTCAGTACTTCATCACATTCATAGATGATTTCAGTAGGTATGGCTACGTATATCTAATGAAACATAAATCAGAATCTTTTGGAAGATTCAAAGAATTTCAAAATGAAGTACAAAATCAACTTGGTAAAAGTATTAAGATACTTCGATCAGATCGAGGTGGCGAATACCTTAACCAAGAGTTTGACGAATATCTTAGGGTTGTGGAATTGTTTCACAATTAACTCCTCATGGCACACCACAATGGAATGGTGTATCAGAACGGAGGAATCGCACCTTACTAAATATGGTTCGATCTATGATGAGTCAAACAAGTCTTCGATTTCCTTTTGAGGGCTACGCCTAGAAAGCTGCTGCATTCATATTTAATAGAGTTCCATCGAAAGAGGTTCGTAAACTCCATATGAGATATGGGACTGGGAAACAACCTAGTTTGTCATTTCTCAAAATTTGGGGATGCGAGGCGTATGTAAAGCGCTTGTTATCGATAAACTCTCCCCCAAATCTAACAAGTGTTTGTTTGTGGGATATCCTAAAGAAACTAAAGGATATTACTTCTATCTTCCATCAGAGAACAAAGTGTTTGTTGCTCGAAATTGTTTATTCCTTAAAAGGGAATTTATTTCCAAATAGGATAGTGGGAGTAAGATCCATCTTGAGGAAATTCAAGATCCCCAAACAACATCTGAACCAACTTTGAAACTTCAAGCAAGCTCACGTCGTTTGATACT
Organism: Vinca minor; assembly: GCA_026122235.1. Classification (NCBI taxonomy): domain Eukaryota; kingdom Viridiplantae; phylum Streptophyta; class Magnoliopsida; order Gentianales; family Apocynaceae; genus Vinca; species Vinca minor. The sequence continues at coordinate 205,319 of JAOCZM010000165.1, read as the reverse complement.
TAGCTTCAATCTTTGACACAAGGACGAGGAGGTCAAGTCGGGAACATCAGCAGATTGAGAGATATGGATTTCTCGTGGTCGATGATCATCATATTGAGTCGATTGATCAAGATGAACCCACTACTTACAAAGAGGCAATTCATAGTTCTGAGTCAGATAAGTGGCTAGAAGCTATGAAGTCTGAGATGCAATCCATGTACGATAACCAAGTATGTTAAGGGATTCATAGGCGGAAACTCCTTCCAAACACCTATGAGTCCTTCCCTGAAGGATCCGCTCATACGTAAACGAATCGAAAAACAGCGAAAATTACTTACGTTTTCGGCTTAAAGGTTGTATCTTTTAGATGGGTGTTGCTGCCAATTGATTTCCCTTTGCGGAATGTCCCTCTACCGGTATCCACGCGACGAAACGAACAGCGATTGCTAGCTCTTCGTTTTATGAGTTTCGGGAATTAGAGAGAAAAGGGAGAGGCAGAATCCGAAATCTAATTTCGGGTGTGTTTTTGGTTAATTATGAGTTTGAAGTAAGGATTAGCTAGGGGTTTCGGGCTGAGAGATAATTATATAGGGTGTGAGAGTTTGTTCCCATAACCAACTCTGACGTTCTCCACCTCTCTCAGCAGTGGGAGTCTTAAGCTCCCACGTCCTATCTGTTAGAGGAATAACCGGGTCACAAACAAGTGCGCAGCGGAATAAAACTTTACCCGCCTCTACCAAGATCTTCCACGAGTAAGAACCTACGACTATGGGATAGTGTTTTACCTTATATTGATGCTAGAATGGCTGAAACGCTTTCAGCGGTATGTTGTCACGAACGGAACACCACAATGCGAGCTCCGTCTCTCCCGAGTATCCACTCGATCTTCAGGGGATGGTCTTCTATCGCTTGGTGCTAGCCAACGCCTTGTAGAAGCTTTGAAGACACTCTTCAATGGAGTATGTATTTCGGACCTTTTCGGAAGAACAAGATACAGGATTTCTAACTTCTTTCCTATTAGCAAAAAGCTAGAAAACAAGTCTAGAAATCTATCTTTTCTTTTTCTCTCTAAAACTCACTTTTCTCTCTTCTCTCTAAGCTTCAAAAGCTGGAGAAAAATCTGATTAGAATAGCCTGGAAAATCAGTATTTTCCTCCTAGTCTATCAAGAGAGAGTGGTGGTGAGATAATGGGGGAAGTGGGAGATCATGGAGGAAACCACTCCTCCACTATCTCTACCACTTCAACCACCATACTGAGAGCTGAAATTATGTCTAATATTCCAGCCATAAGGTCGGTCCAAACGGGTCGGTCGGCCCAATCATATTGGTCGGCCCAACCCGATTAATGGCCCAATCCAATCCCGGTCCGGCCCGGCCCGAAGCCCTGCTCGGCCCAATCGAATTGATTGATCCAAATGGGTTGGTCGACCCAATCATATTGGTCAGCCCAACCCGATTAAGGGCCCAATCCAATCGCGGCCCGGCCCGGCCCAATCGAATTGGCGCACCTTATATTAAATGTACTCCAACAAGCCCAATCCAGTTGATATATGAGTGCGACCCAAGAGGTATCTATGATGTTGGCCGTGACATCATATTGCACAGGTAATGAGAGGTATCTAGCAACGCATCATTACCCCCCAATTCATAAATATCTGGTGATTTATCATAATCACAACATTTGACATTTGTCGTTAAATCCTTTTGTCCTTGATATCTAGATTGAACACAAGTCATGGAAAAAGTCACACTTGTATTGTCCAATCTTTTAGTTTCTTGATTCGCGAGTAGACTAATCAAATGACATGAATATCAAATACTGATTCACTTGTTCATGCCCATGAATTAGTCAGACTCCATCAAGGGGCCCAAGATATCGCTCCTGCTATATAGGAGGGACAAATCCTTTCTGCATCCTACTCATCCTGAACAAGATTCGTGATATACCCAATAAATGCCTTTATTGCTCACCCAGTTACGGATAGCGTTTAACATTATCAAAGCATAACACTAGCCATGCAAGAACTCTTGTGAGACCTCAAGTCGAAGGATCTCATATACAACCCAGTCAAAATTTGAGAAACACCGTTGACTATTATATAACAACCCATGGTGTGTTCCTCATGTCGGGTCTGTCCAGTATAATGATTCTCTAATCATATATACCCATGTGACGATCCGATATCTTATATCAATCACTACACATACTAGTCTTGCGCATTATTATTGTCCTCGAAGATTCCATAATAATGTTCGACTAGGGACGTTTCGGAATAGTATCTCATAACAATTATGAATACTATTCTAAGGACATATTATTTGTTTATGTTGTTAAGAACGCAGAAACATAATGAATAATACTGGAATTAATTGCCTTTTATTCATCAAAATGAAAATTACATTAAATACGGTACAATAATCTCCCACTTGCACTAAAGACCCAAATTACAATAAATGGTCTTTATGGCATACTAATGACTGTCTCTAAAGATCAGCCCTCCAGATATCGGATACCCATGGAGCTAGTGTGACGATCATGCTGCTGCTTCGTCAGTGGATCGGCGACATTGTCTGCCGAGTCTACTCTACATATATGCACATCACCTCTCTCTATAATCTCGCGGATTAGGTGAAATCGCCGTAGTACATGTTTGGATCTCTGGTGAGATCTAGGTTCCCTAGATTGTGAAATAGCCCCATTGTTGTCACAATAGAGGTCTATCGGGTTCGCAATACTAGGAACCACATCGAGGTCGGAAATAAATTTCCTGATCCAAACTGCTTCCTTAGCTGCTTCACAAGCTGCTATGTACTCGGCCTCTGTCGTAGAATCTGCGATGGTTGATTGCTTTGAACTGCGCCAGCTCACAGCACCTCCATTCAAATTAAACACATATCCCGATTGCGATCGGAAATCATCTCTGTCGGTTTGTAAACTAGCATCGGTGTAACCACTTACAACGAGCTCATCCGCCCCTCCATAAATCAAGAATGTATCCTTAGTCCTTCGCAAGTACTTGAGGATATTCTTGGTCGAGATCCGATGACGTTCACCGTAATTAGGTCGGTATGCTGCTCGTAACGCTTAAGGCATACGAGACATCTGGGCGAGTACATATCATGGCGTACATGATGGATCCTATGGTAGAAGCATAAGGGATCTCTTTCATGCGTTCTAATTCGGCAGGCGTTTTAGAACACTGTTTGTTCGACAGAACAGTACCATGTGCCATAGGACAAAGGCCCTTCTTAGACTCTTGCATGCTAAACCGCTTTAGCACCTTGTCTATATATGTACTCTGACTTAGGCCAATGAGTCTCCTGGATCTATCTCTATAGATCTTGACTCCCAGAATATAGCTGGCATTGCCTAAGTCTTTCATAGAGAAACACGTACTCAACCAAGCCTTTACAGACTTTAAGGTTGGTATGTCGTTTCCAATGAGTAGTATGTCATCTACATACAAAACCAGGAATACGATTGAGCTCCCACTAACCTTCTTGTAGACACAAGGCTCATCCTCATTTCTAATGAAGCCAAACTCACGGACGTCATCATTAAAACGGATGTTCCAGGCTTCAGAAGCTCTGCTTGAGTCCATAAATGGATCTCTCGAAGCTTACATACTTTTCCAAAGCATTCTCTAGAGTGACAAAACCTTCGGCTGTGTCATATACACATCCTCTTCAAGTTTTCCATTAAGGAAAGCGGTTTTGACATCCATTTGCCGATTTCATAGTCATAGTAAGCTCGCAATAGCAAGCAAAATCCAAATGGACTTAAACATAACTACGGGGGAAAAGGTCTCAGTCATAGTCAATACCATGAATTTGTTTGAAACCTTTCGCGACAAGTCGCCCCTTTGTACGTTTGTACATTCCCTTCCATGTCGGTTTTAATCTTAAAAACCCATTTGCACCCCTATGGGAGTTACCCCTTCAGGTGGATCAACCAAGATCCGGACTTGGTTTGTGTACATGGAGTCCATTTCGGATCTCATGGCCTCAAGACATTTCTCGAATCTGGGCTATTAATTGCCTGTTTGTAGGTTGAAGGTTCATCGTGATCCACAAACATAACATCACCATGTTACTGTTATGAAAAATCCAAATTTTTCCGAAGGTGGACGACTGAACTCTACCGGACCTACGCAATTCTTGTGTTTCTTGAATCGAGCTTGGGCTGCACTAAATCTAGTTTGTGGCACTTTCGCCGCACGACAACTTGTGGAGTCTGTTCAATTTCCATCTCATCATTAGTGCTAGTTTGAGAGTCCGGAACTTCGATGAAGTTCTACGCTACTCCCACTTGTGTTTCTAGAAACAAATTCCTTTTCTAGAAAGACTCCGTATGCGAGCAACAAACACTTTGTTCTCGTTAGGGATATAAAAGTAGTATCCTTTGGTTTCCTTAGGATAACCTACAAATATGCACTTTTTCAGATTTTGGAGTCGACTTATCGAAGTTTCGAGCGTTTTACAAAAGCTTCACGACCCCAAATCTTGAGGAAAGACAAACCGACGCTTCCCAGTCCATAACTCGTATGACGTCTTTTGCAATCGATTTAGATGGAACGCGTTAAGTGTTAAAGCTGCATTTGTCTCTAGTGCGTGTCCCCAAAAGAAATTGAGCGAGGCTCGTGTGACTCATCATAGAACGAACCATATCTAATAAGGTTCATCATACATAATTTACAACATTTCTAGCAATCCTAAGGCATGCAAAACATAGATTCAAAATCCATATGCTAACACTATAACACATAAAGTCTATAGGGAACCCATGAGTGGCACTGATACCACTGTTAGAGGAATAACCGGGTCACAAACAAGTGCGTAGCGGAATAAAACTTGACCCGCCTCTACCAGGATCTTCCACGAGTAAGAACCTACGACTATGGGATAGTGTTTTACCTTATATTGATGCTAGAATGGCTGAAACGCTTTCAGCGGTATGTTGTCACGAACGGAACACCACAATGCAGGCTCCGTCTCTCCCAGTATCCACTCGATCTTCCTGGGATGGTCTTCTACTGCTTGGTGCTAGCCAATGCCTTGTAGAAGCTTTGAAGACACTCTTCAATGGAGTATGTATTTCAGACCTTTTCAGAAGAACAAGATACAGGATTTCTAACTTCTTTCCTATTAGCAAAAAGCTAGAAAACAAGTCTAGAAATCTATCTTTTCTTTTTCTCTCTTCTCTCTAAGCTTCAAAAGCTGGAGAAAAATCTGATTAGAATAGCCTGGAAAATCAGTATTTTCCTCCTAGTATATCAAGAGAGAGTGGGGTGAGATAATGGGGGAAGTGGGAGATCATGGAGGAAACCACTCCTCCACTCTCTCCACCACTTCAACCACCATAAATAGAGCTGAAATTATGTCTAATATTCCAGCCATAAGGTCGGTCCAAACGGGTCGGTCGGCCCAATCATATTGGTCGGCCCAACCCGATTAATGGCCCCAATCCAATCCCGGTCCGGCCCGGCCCAATCGAATTGATTGATCCAAATGGGTTGGCCGGCCCAACCCGATTAAGGGCCCATTGTGTTTTACCTTATATTGATGCTAGAATGGCTGAAACGCTTTCAGCGGTATGTTGTCACAAACGGAACACCACAATGCAGGCTCCGTCTCTCCCAGTATCCACTCGATCTTCCGGGGATGGTCTTCTACTGCTTGGTGCTAGCCAACGCCTTGTAGAAGCTTTGAAGACATTCTTCCACGGAGTATGTATTTCAGACCTTTTCAGAAGAACAAGATACATGATTTCTAACTTCTTTCCTATTAGCAAAAAACTAGAAAATAAGTCTAGAAATCTATCTTCTCTTTTTCTCTCTAAAACTCACTTTTCTCTCTTCTCTCTAAGCTTCAAAAGCTGGAGAAAAATCTTATTAGAATAGCCTGGAAAATCAGTATTTTCCTCCTAGTCTATCAAGAGAGTAGGGGTGAGATAACGGGGGAAAGTGGGAGATCATGGAGTAAACCACTCCTCCACTCTCTCCACCACTTCAACCACCATAATGAGAGCTGAAATTATGTCTAATATTCCAGCCATAAGGTCGGTCCAAACGGGTCGGTCGGCCCAATCATATTGGTCGGCCCAACCCGATTAATGGCCCAATCCAATCCCGGCCCGGCCTCCAGCCCAATCAAATTGATTGATCCAAATGGGTTGGTCGGCCCAATCATATTGGTCGGCCCAACCCGATTAATGGCCCAATCCAATCCCGGCCCGAAGCCCGGCCCGGCCCAATCGAATTGGCGCACCTTAGATTAAATGTACTCCAACAATATCAACCTCTTTTGGCAGTGGGAGTCTATTATCCCACGTGCTCTAGACTTCTGCTGGTAGTGGGAGTTTTTATCGGATAATAACTCCAACGTAATCCCAGCTATACCTAAAATGCCCCTTATCTCTAATTCGAATAATAACGCTTTATTATTCTCAGAAAAGTGAATGTCAGATACAATGAACCTAGACACATTCTAGATTCATTGAATCTGGACATGAAGTTCGTTAGCTCGTCTTTGCGTGTGACCCTGTAGGTTAATATCACAATGGCAATGAAAACACACTTAGTAGTAGTGTGAGTTCATAAATCACAAGCGGTCCCTAGCAGGACATTGTGACTATCCAAAGTGAATGAATATACAACGGAACCTAATATCAATCCACTATTTAATCCCATTGTCTCGCGATATCCTAATTAAGCATAAGGCATGGTAGTCATCACCCTTATTAAGCTTAATTATATTTATGCTCGATCTCTAGGTAGATTGTTCCAAAAAACAATATTTAATAACCACTTTATTAAATACATTTGAGCACGGCCATGCATTTAAACAGTCTTTCCCTATCGAGGGGCCCATGGATATCTCTCTCTAATAAGAGAGGGACAAATTCCTTACAATGCCTCTCACATTCAAGCCATGATAGGACACTACATCCGATCATCAGTCGTATTGATTACTCGATTAAAAGCAACGTACGACCGAGTCAAAACGTGGCTCCATTTATGCTAGAATCAAATGGAGACATAAGGTCTAAGGATTCTAAAATAGTATTGAGGAAGTAATACTTATGACTAAGGACCATGAAGTATTAATTCTCTAACAGATCACGTCCGATACGATATATCTCAATACTTTGCATCTATGATATGATTTGTACTCATTACACATGATTAGTAAAATGTAATCATCAATCAAACATCATACTAGTTTTATTTCATTGTAAAATAGATTAAATAAAACTAGGGACAACTAGAATAGTAATTAAATAAGAAAATGAGTTTTACTATCAAATCACGCATTTGATGTTCATAAGCAAAATTAACTATTCATATGAAATGCTCAAATAGATATAAAACGTACAACATATGCTAATGGTCCTATGGCACTACTAACAATCTCCCACTTGCCCTAGGTCCAATCATACATGATCCTCAATCCCATTGACCTAGTATGACTCTCATGTTTAGGTTGTGGGAGTGTCTTGGTCAATGGATCTGCAATGTTGTTGTCTGTATGAACTTTGCAAATATTAACGTCTCTCTCTGCCGATGATCTCTCAATCGGATGGAAACGCTCGAGAATGTGTTTGGATCGTTGGTGAGATCTAGGTTCCTTAGCTTGTGAAATGGCACCGAGTACTATCACAATAGAGGTCCACTCGGGTTCGCAATGCTAGGGGACGACACCTAATTCACCAACAAACTTCCCGATCCAAACGACTTTCTTTTGCGCTTCGGAGGCGACTAGATACTCAGCTTCCCACTGTAGAGTCGGCCTCGATTTCTTACTTTGAGCTCTTCCAGCTCACAAAGACCTCCATTCAAACAAAACACAAAATCGGATTGCGATCTATAATCATCTACGCTCGATTCGGAAGCTTGCGTCTGTGTAACCGTTTACAACTGGACTCCCTTCCCGACCTCCGTAAACTAAGAACATATCTTTAGTCCTTCTCAAGCAGTTAAGAATGCTCTTCACGGCATTTCAATGTGACTCTCCAGGGTCAGATTGATATCTACTAGTCATACTTAAAGCAAATGAGACATCCGGGCGAGTGCATATCATGGCGTACATAATAGACCCAATGGTTGAAGCATATGGGATCTTACTCATGCGCTCTTGGTCCTCCCTTGTGGAAGGTCCTTGAGTTCTGCTGAGTTTAATGCCATGTGACATGGGCAAGAATCCCTTTTTGGAGTCTTGCAAACTGAACCGTTTCAGTACCTTGTCTATGTATCCTCTCTGGCTTAGGCCAATCATTTTGTTAGATCTATCTCTATATATTCTTATACCCAAAATGTATGTAGCCTCGCCTCGCCTAAGTCTTTCATGGAAAAGCACTTCCCCAACCAACCTTTTACGCTTTGTAATGTGGGGATGTCATTTCCAGTCAGTAAGATGTCATCCACATAAAGCACAAGGAACACTACTACATTATTAGTTACTTTCTTATAAACACAAGGCTCGTCTTTATTTTTGATGAAACCAAATTCTTTAATACGTTCATCAAAGCGATGATTCCAGCTTCAAGATGCTTGCTTCAATCCATAAATGGACCTTTGAAGCTTACACACTTTGCTAGGATTTGTTGGATCAACAAACCCCTCAGGTTGTGTCATATACACATCCTCGAGAAGGTTTCCATTAAGAAACGCAGTCTTAACATCCATTTGCCATATCTCATAGTCATAATATGCAGCTATGGCAAGTAAAATCCTAATAGACTTTATCATAACGACAGGAGAAAAGGTTTCGTCATAGTCAATACCATGAACTTGTCTATAACCTTTAACTACTAGTCGAGATTTAAAAGTGTGTACATTACCATCCATGTCGGTTTTCTTTTTGAAACACCATTTGTTATCAATGACCTTACACCCTTCGGGTGTGTCAATCAAAGTCCACACTTGGTTATCGTACATGGATTGCATCTCAGACCTCATAGCTTCTAGCCACTTATCTGACTCAGAACTATGAATTGCCTCTTTGTAGGTATTGGGTTCATCTTGATCAATCAGCTCAATATGATGATCATCAGTCACGAGAAATCCATATCTCTTAGGCTGTTGATGTACCCGACTCAACCACCTTGGGCCTTGTGTCAACGATTGAAGCTCAGTATCAGCACGTGAGCTTGCTTGAACTTGCAAAGTTGGTTCAGATGTTGTTTGGGGATCTTGAATTTCCTCAAGATGGATCCTACTCCCACTATCCTCTTTGGAAATAAATTCCCTTTAGAGGAATAAACCATTACGAGCAACAAACACTTTGTTCTCTGATGGAAGATATAAGTAATATCCTTTAGTTTCTTTAGGATATCCCACAAACAAACACTTGTCAGATTTAGGGGCGAGTTTATCAGATAACAAGCGTTTTACATACGCCTGGCATCACCAAATTTTGAGAAATGGCAAACTAGGTCGTTTCCCAGTCCATATCTCATATGGAGTTTTCTGAACCGGTTTAGAAGGAACTCTATTTAATATAAATGCAGCAGTTTCTAGGGCGTAGCCCCAAAAGGAAATTGGAAGACTTGTTTGACTTATCATAGATCGAACCATATCTAGTAAGGTGCGATTCCTCCGTTCTGATACACCATTCCATTGTGGTGTGCCAGGAGGAGTTAATTGCGAAACAATTCCACAACCCCTAAGACGTTCGTCAAACTCTTGGTTAAGGTATTCGCCACCTCGATCTGGTCGAAGTGTCTTAGTACTTTTACCAAGTTGATTTTGTACTTCATTTTGAAATTCTTTAAATCTTCCAAAAGATGCTGATAGACGTTGTCATATCTACTGAAATCATCTGTGAATGTAATGAAGTACTGGAACCCTCATCTAGCACTTGTGTTTATTGGTCCACAAACATCTGTATGTATGAGGCCCAACAAATCAGAAGCTCTCTCACTTTGTCCAGTAAAGGGAGCTTTAGTCATTTTGCCTAACAAGCAAGAATCACAAGTCTCATAAGACTCTAAGTCAAATGATGTCAAAATTCTATCTGAATGGAGCTTTGATATGCGTTTCTCATTTATGTGGCCTAAACGACAGTGCCAAAAGTAGGTATGGTTTAAGTCATTTGATTTAAACCTCTTAGTATTAATGTTATAGATGGGCCTTTTAATGGAATCATCGAGGTTAAGAACATAAAGCCCATTCATCAAAGAGGCATCTCCATAAAAGATACGATCCTTATGAATTGTGCAAATTTTATTCATAATATTTAATTCAAAACCTTCAATATCCAAACAAGAAAGCTGAAATAATATTCCTACTCAAAGTTGGAACATAAAGACAATTATTCGAGTTCTATAATAAGGCCACTTGGCAAAACTAAATTAAATGTCCCAGTAGCTACAGCAACAACTCTTGCTCCGTTCGCTACTCTTAGGTCCAATTCTCCTTTTGCCAGTGATCTACTCCTTTTGAACCCCTGCACATTTGCACAAATGTGAGATCCACAACCGGTATCTAATACCCATGAAGTAGGAGCGAGACATGTTAATTTCAATAACATAAATACCGGGAGAGACAATCAAACTGGCCTTTCCCTTTTTCTTCTCTTCCAAATAGAGCTTACAGTTCCGTTTCCAATGACCTGGTTCATTGCATGGAAGCAAACTCCTTCCTTTGGTGCCTTGTCTTTGGGCTTGGGCTTGGGCTTGTCATTACCTTTGCCTTTGCCTTTCTTGGCCATGGGCTTTCCCTTTCCTTTCTTCTTGAAATGCCCTTTTGAACCATTAAGACTTCAGGGGTCTTCTTAATGTTCAGTTCAGCCTGCTTGAGCATCCCGTGTATTTCATGTATGGTCTTCTCCATGGCATGCATGTTGAAGTTCATAACAAATTGGTCATACCCCGGAGGGAGTGAGCCCAAGATCATATCTGTGGCCATGTCATGACCTACGGTAGCCCCAAGCTTCTCAAGTTGGTTAAAATAGCCCTTCATCTTAAGAACATGTGCACTTACAGAGGTGCCAGGGGCCATTTTGTAACTATTCAACACCTTAGTAGTGAGGAATCTTTCATGACGAGCTTGCTCTTGGAACATTTCCTTGAGCTGGCCCATCATCTGCAAAGCCTCAACTCCTTCAAACTGTTTTTGAAGGTCAGTGTTCATTGTGACTAACATGAGACAAGTCACATCGTTAGAGTCATCGAAATGCTTCTTCCAAGCATCTCTTTCAGCTCTAGGGGTGTTGTTTGCAGGCTGTTCAGGAATGTCCGTATCAAGAACGTATAGCTTTCTTTCCTGCTTAAGGACAATCCTTAAGTTGCGGGCCCAATCAAGGAAATTGGTCCCACTTAGTTTTTCATTCTCAAGGACGGATCGCAATGAATTGTGTGAAGTGTTGGTTGCCATTATCTACATTAAATTATTTGCAAAGTTGATTAGTTTTGAGCAAAAAAAACCTTTTCCACAATTTCAACACTTGATAAATAGTGGGGAAAAACATTTTACAATAGTTATAGGAAAGCTTTGGCTTAACACCCATAATTAAAGTAAAATCATCTAATGGGAATGACATCTATATGTCCCGGCTATTTCCCATTTTATGCCCTAGGCCCAAAACTATTTTGATGGCCTAGCTAAGTTGAACCATGTCTAAGCTTATGGAAATCACTATTTTCCCATCTCTTTTTGCTTAGATAACCACTTGTCTGTTGCTTTGGCAAGCAGACAAAATGATGATCCAAGCTCAATGAGTGCTTAGAGTATGGTAGGCATTTTAAGACTTAGTTAAAACGTTCGGTTTGAATAAGACATTAAAATGCGTAATAAAATTATACAAGCATCTCATGCAATATATAAAGCATAATAATTAAACGTGAGATAGCATGGCCTAATCCTATGATGACTCCCACAAGCCTTGTGGGAGCCAAGGGTCAATCTAAGTATATATCCATCTAATGGATAAAGTCTTCGACTCGGCGCCCTCCAATCTTGTTACATAATTACATGGGCATACCCAGCCTTCAATGTAAAGCAGTAAAATAATCTAAGAAAGCGATTACAATTTTACAACATTGAAAAATGGCTCACATGCCGTATTATAAAATTACAACCCAAAAATATGTAAAACAAGAGGTATAGTAGGCCATGCTATTCACCATGCTCAAATCACATAAAGCACAATGAAATTAACAACGAGTACATACACAAAGTCTTAGGTCAGCGGAACGACGAATCTGCGCTACATCAGAAAAATCTGATTCTACATCAGCTCATCGAATGAGTTTTTCTGTCCCGGTTTACCCCTCAATTGCCTTACTTACCTAATCGGATTATGCATTGGTTAATCGAATTAAAGGCAGGAAACTTACAATCAGTTTATGTGTAATAACCGAATTAATCCAATTAATTACAGATTCACAGAACAGTTTATGCAGAATCGAATTCACAGAAACAGTTTATGCAATCTCGAATTCACAGAAACAGTTTATGTAGTATTAATCTAATTAATAACATACGACAGCAGTTTATGCATTAACATATTTAATATAAACAGTTTATGCAATATATCACATATATCATGATCAAAGAAACAATCTTTAAACGCACTAAAACAGTTTATGCATATATCACATATATCATAATCAAAGAAACAATATTTTCTGTTTTTCACGCATACACATATCAAATCGAAATTGATACGTGATATGTTGTGATTAACAATACGAGTTCGAATCGTATGAGCAAGGCTCTGATACCACTGAAGGGATTCATGGGCAGAAACTCGTTCCAATCACCCATGAGTCCTCCCCTGAAGGATCCGCTCATACATAAACGAATCGGAAAACAGCGAAAATTACTTACGTTTTTCGGCTTAAAGGTTGTATCTTTCAGATGAGTGTTGCTTCTGAAGGGATTCATGGGCGGAAACTCGTTCCAAACACCCATGAGTCCTCCCCTGAAGGATCCGCTCATATGAAACAATTCGAAAAATAGCAATAAAGAACTTACTTTTGCGGATTCAAGAAGCTACTTCTTGAATGGAAGATCACGTTTCTTGGATTCTTTGCTGTCACCAATGGAATTCCCTTTGCGGAATGTCCCTCTACCGGTATCCACGCGACGAAACGGGCAGTGATTGCTAGCTCTTCGTCTTTCTAAAATTCGGGAATCAGAGAGAAAAAGGGAGAAGAAAGAATAGAAAATGTTTTTCTGATTCTATATGGTATTTCGGCTGAAAACCTTAATTTGCTACGTTTCGGCTAAGAGATGTTATATAGAGTGTGAGAGTTTGTTAATAGAACAACTCCCACCTCTACTCAACTTCTCTCGGCAGTGGGAGTCTCAGAATCCCACGTTCCCTAGACTTTCGCTGGTAGTGGGAGTCCTTATCGGATAATAACTCCCACGTAATCCTAGCTATAGGTAAAATACCGAAATTGCCCCTATCTCTAATTCGAATAATAAACACTTTATTATTTTCAGAAAGACAAATGTCAGATACAATGAAACTAGACACTTTCTGGATTCATTGAATCTGGACATGAAGCTCGTTAGCTCGTCTATGCGTGTGACCCTGTAGAGTCATATTACAATGGCAATGAAAACACACATAGTATTAGTGTGAGTTCATAAGTCACAAGCGGCCCCTAGCAGGGCATTGTGACTACCCAAAGTGAATGAATTTACAACGGAACCTAATGTCAATCCACAATTTAATCCCTTTGTCTCGTGGTATCCTAATTAAGCATAAGGCATGGTGGTCGTCACCCTTATTAAGCTTAATTGTATTTATGCTCGATCTACGAGTAGATCTGTTTTCGACAAATAGCATTTGATAACCACTTTATCAAATACATTTGAGCACGGCCATGCATTTAAACAGTCTTTCCCTATCGAGGGGCCCCATGGATATCTCTCTCTAATAATAGAGAGGACAAATTCCCTTACAATGTCTCTCACATTCAAGCTATGATAGGACACTACATCCGATCATCAGTCGTATTGATTACTCTGTTACAAGTAACGTCCGACTGAGTCAAAACGTGGCTCCAATCATACTAGAATCAATGAAGACATTAGGTCTAAGGATTCTAAAATAGTATTGAGGAAGTAATGCTTATGACTTAAGACCATTAAGTATTACTTCTCTGACGGATCACGTCCAATACAATGTATCCCTATATATATTGCATCTATGATGTGATTTGTATCCATTACACATGATCAGTAAAACAAGATCATCAATCAACAATCATACTAGTTTTATTTCATAGTAATTAAGCATTACAAAAAACTACGGACTCCTAGAATAGTAATTACATAAGCTAATGAGTTTTACTATCAAATCACACATTTGATAATCAAAAGCAAAATTAACTATTCAATTACATGCTCAAAAGATAATAAAACGCACAACATGTGCTAATGGTCCTAGGGCACTACTAACAGCTTCCAATTGATTTCCCTTTGCGGAATGTATCTCTACTGGTATCCACGCGAAGAAACGAACAGCGATTGCTAGCTCTTCGTTTTCTGAGTTTCGGGAATTATAGAGAAAAGGGAGAGGCAGAATCCGAAATCTAATTTCGGGTGTGTTTTGGTTAATTGCGGCTAAAGTAAGGATTAGCTAGGGTTTCGGCTGAGAGATAATTATATAGGGTGTGAGAGTTTGTTCCCATAACCAACTCTCACGTTCTCCACCTCTCTCAGAAGTGGGAGTCTTAAACTCCCACGTCCTATCAACCTCTTTTGGCAGTGGGAGTCTTTATCGGATAATAACTCCAACGTAATCCCAGCTATACCGAAAATGCCCCTTATCTCTAATTCGAATGATAACGCTTTATTATAAAAGTGAATGTAAGATACAATGAACCTAGACACATTCTAGATTAATTGAATCTGGACATGAAGTTCGTTAGCTCGTCTATGCGTGTGACCCTGTAGGTTCATATCACAATGGCAATGAAAACACACTTAGTAGTAGTGTGAGTTCATAAATCACAAGCGGTCCCTAGCAGGACATTGTGACTACCCAAAGTGAATGAATATACAACGGAACCTAATATAAATGCACTATTCAATCCCTTTGTCTCGCGATATCCTAATTAAGCATAAGGAATGGTAGTCGTCACCCTTATTAAGCTTAATTATATTTATGCTCGATCTCTAGGTAGATTGTTCCAAAAAACAATATTTAATAACCACTTTATTAAATACATTTGAGCACGGCCGTGCATTTAAACAGTCTTTCCCTATCGAGGGGCCCATGGATATCTCTCTCTAATAACAGAGGGACAAATTCCTTACAATGCCTCTCACATTCAAGCCATGATCGGAGACTACATCCGATCATCAGTCGTATTGATTACTCGATTAAAAGCAACGTACGACCGAGTCAAAACGTGGCTCCATTCATGCTAGAATCAAATGGAGACATAATGTCTAAGGATTCTAAAATAGTATTGAGGAAGTAATACTTATGACTAAAGACCATGAAGTATTAATTCTCTAACAGATCACGTCCGATACGATATATCTCAATACTTTGCATCTATGATATGATTTGTACTCATTACACATGATTAGTAAAATGTAATCATCAATCAAACATCATACTAGTTTTATTTCATTGTAAAATAGATTACATAAAACTAGGGACAACTAGAATAGTAATTAAATAAGCAAATGAGTTTTACTATCAAATCACGCATTTGATGTTCATAAGCAAAATTAACTATTCATATGAAATGCTCAAATAGATATAAAACGTACAACATATGCTAATGGTCCTCGGGCACTACTAACAGTATGGACTCTGGTTGACCCACCCGAAGGGTGTAACATCATTGATAACAAATGGTGTTTCATAAAGAAAACCGACATGGTGGTAATGTACACACTTTTAAATCTCGACTAGTAGTTAAAGGTTATAGACAAGTTCATGGAATTGACTATGATGAAACCTTTTCTCCTGTCGTTATGATAAAGTCTATTAGGATTTTACTTGCCATAGCCTCATATTATGACTATGAGATATGACAAATGGACGTTAAGACTGCGTTTCTTAATGGAAACCTTCTCGAGGTTGTGTCAGGGGTTTGTTGATCCATCAAATCCTAGCAAAGTGTGTAAGCTTCAAAGGTCCATTTACGGATTGAAGCAAGCATCTCGAAGCTGGAATCGTCGCTTTGATGAACGTATTAAAGAATTCGGTTTCATCAAAAACGAAGACGAGCCTTGTGTTTATAAGAAAGTAACTAATAATGCAATAGTGTTCCTTGTGCTTTATGTGGATGACATCTTACTGATTGGAAATGACATTCCCACATTGCAAAGCGTAAAAGCTTGGTTAGGGAAGTGTTTTTCTATGAAAGACTTAGGCGAGCCTACATACATTTTGGGTATAAGAATCTATAGAGATAGATCTAACAAAATGATTGGCCTAAGCCATAGTGGATACATTGACAAGGTACTGAAACGGTTCAGTTTGCAAGATTCCAAAAGGGGATTCTTGCCCATGTCACATGGCATTAAACTCAGCAGAAAACAAGGACCTTCCACAAAGGAGGACCAAGAGCGCATGTGTTAGATTCCATATGCATCAGGCATTGGGTCTATTATGTATGCCATGATATGCACTCGCCTAGATGTCTCGTTCGCTTTAAGTGACTAGCAGATATCAATATGACCCTGGAGAGTCACATTGGACTGCAGTCAAGAGCATTCTTAAGTACTTGAGAAGGACTAAAGATATGTTCTTAGTTTACGGAGTTCAGGAAGGAAGTCTGGTTGTAAATGGTTACACAGACGCAAGCTTCCAGACCGACGTAGATGACTTTAGATCGCAATCTGGTTTTGTGTTTTGTTTGAATGGAGGTGCTGTGAGCTAGAAGAGCTCAAAGCAGGAAACCGTGGCCAACTCTACAACATAAGCTGAGTATCTAGCTGCCTCTGAAGCAGCTAAAGAAGCTTTTCGAATCAGGAAATTTGTTGATGAATTAGGTGTCGTCCCTAGCATTGTGAACCCAGTGGACCTCTATTGTGATAGTACTGGCGCCATTTCACAAGCTAAGGAACCTAGATCTCACCAACGATCCAAACACATTCTCAGGCGTTTCCATCTGATTAGAGAGATCATTGATAGAGGAGACATTAAAATTTACAAAGTTCATACAGACGACAACATTGCAGATCCATTGATCAAGGCACTCCCTCAACCTAAACATGAGAGTCATAATAGGTCAATGGGATTGAAGATCATGTATGATTGGAACTAGGGCAAGTGGGAGATTTTTTTCCTATTTTTTAGGAATCCTCTTTTGATCTTCTTCTTCTTTCTCGGCTGCCATGGCAGCCGGCCAGCAGCCCCCCGTGGCTACCGCCACCACTCCGACTCCGTGGAAACACAAAAGCTTTGCGGAAGTGCTCTCCGAACCACAGACTGAGACCATTAATTTGCCCGTCTCCCCGTTGGAAACCTTCAAAGGCGAACCAAATTTGGCAATTCCTGTTGATGCACATGATATTTTAATCCGTCCTTGGCGGTTTGCTTTGGTTGGTAAATTCCATAAATATGCCCCAATCTTGGACTCTCTTCGTAAATCTTTTCATAAGATTGGTTTTAAGGTGAATTTTTGGATTGGACGTATTGATCCCCGGCATGTTTTAATTCGTTTCGATCTTGAGGAAGATTATTGCCGCCTATGGCGGCAAGGATTATGGAATTTTTTTGGACTCACAATGCGGGTATTCAAGTGGACATATGATTTTGATGTGAATGTTGAACCCTCCATTGTTCCGGTTTGGATTGGTTTCGAAGGATTACCAATACATTTGTATAACAAGTCCATGCTATTTTCTCTTGCCCGGGCCGTTGGGCAGCCATTAGCATTGGATGCTCCCACTGCCGCCGCTTCTCGGCCAAGCATAGCAAAAGTATGTGTCGAGGTGGATTTATTGGCAGATTTTCCTCAATGCATTCGTGTCACTCATGCTAAATCAGGGAAAGGTTTTTGGCAATCAATTTTGTACGATGATTTACTGGTCTATTGTTTGGGTTGTAATCGGATTGGACATTCTATCTCTAAGTGCGGAAAAACGCAAACTCAAACTGTAGTACCAGCACCGGCGGTGCCTAAGCCATTACTGCCTACCGTACCAGTGGTGAAATTGAATAAGGGCAAGAAAATTATGGAAAGGCCCTCCACGGTACAAGCCTCTTCGGGTCAGTGGATTCGGGTCGGACGAAAGGACCTTGGACCATCCGGTTCGGCTTCATCTTTGCCTGCTACTACTGCAACAATTGTTACTCCGGTTCTTTTACTGGTGGTTCCCGTCATCGCTCATCTTATTACTCTGGACATGGTACAATCCGCAGCCCTGCTCCTTCAATTATTGATAATATTGTACCAGTTTTGCCGGACAAAGTCCTGATTGACCCGCCTCCAACGGCCACCCCAGGGCCAACATTGTCTGAACTGGATCTTGATTTTCCGGTTATACTCGTTTCTAAGGGCATTGACGATATCCGAGTTGGTTGTGATCGACTTCCGGTCCAGAACCCAAGAGTATATCAGTCAGCCGGTGGCAAGCCTACAACTACTGATCGTGCTACTTTATTGGACAAACTACGATCTTTCAAGCTTTCTTTGCAGGCACGGCTTCCATCGCCAATCTTCTTTCCGGCTGACCCGATTTCAGCAACCCACCCGAATCAACAGGTACCGGATCCTATTTCTGACCCGGCTGTGTCACCCTCAAACTCTGTCGGTATTACTGGTATTTTATATGAAGGCCCTGATCGGATACCTGAAGTAGAAGTGGGAACCGAAAGGGATACCGAAGACCCGGAGTACCCGGATGAGCTTGAAACTCAGTCTGATGTGGTTGCTGACAGAGATTCAGCTCTACCCTGATCAATGGATGATTCTTCGGCTATTTCAATCTCAGTCACTCCTTCTGTTATTCCTCCTCTGGTACATACTGATAAACCTCCTCGGGGAAGGGGTAAAAAGCACCGAGGTCCAGCTTCGCGAAAGTCGTCTCGGCTGCTGGAGAAAACTATTGGTACAACCCAGTAATGGGATCTTTTACCTTATATCTCATCATTTTAATGAATTTGCTTACTTTTGTTATTTGGAATATTCGTGGTATTGGCAATGAAGAATCTTTTGCACGGGTTCGTCAATTAAAACATGATCACCGCACTAATTTGTTTTCCATATTGGAACCTATGATTGGAGAGTCTGAATTGTCTACTTATATTAATCGGTTGGGATTTGAAGATGGTTTTAGCAATATTTCGGGGAAAATTTGGTTATTTTGGTCTGGGGGTCTTGATCTTCAAGTTGTGGGTAATTCTGAACAAGTTTTGATTGTTTTACTGAACAATTATGCGGATTCCCCTTTGTATCTCTCTTTCGTTTATGCTAAATGTGCCTATACTAGGCGGAGGGAATTATGGGATGAGTTACGTCACTTTCATTCATCTCATGATGTTCCTTGGCTGGTAGGAGGGGATTTTAATGTAGTTAAGAATGCCTCCGAAAGTTTGGGTTCCATTCCAGCATCTCTTCCTATGTCTGAGTTTGTAGAGGCTTCTGGTGATTGTGCTTTACAGGATCTTCCATTTAATGGCAGCCCTTATACATGGGGCAGGAATTCTCCGCCTTTACTTCGCCGGTTAGATAGGGTTATGGTTAATGCAAAATGGAATGATATTTTTGATCATATTACACTGGAACATCTACATAGAACATTCTCTGATCATTGCCCATTATATGTAAAGTTGTGCAGGGATGGGGCCACTAAACATGCACCCTTTCGATATCAGAATATGTGGTCTAGTCATGCTACTCTCAAGGACGTGATAACGTCTAATTGGACTGAAAGAGTGGATGGGAATGGATTGCTAATGGTTGCTCAGAAGTTAAAGCGATTAAAGAGAATTTTGTACTCTTGGAATAAAGTCACTTTTGGCCATCTACCCACAAAATTAAAAGAAGCCGAGCTCATAGTCCAAACTGCCGAGAGCAAATATGATCTTGATCCCTCTGATGTTTCCTTGGTTACTTTGAATGATGCGAATCAATCTTATCAAATCTATTTATTGGCGGAAGAGACATTTTGGAGGCAAAAAGCCAGAATTAAATGGTTGCAAGAGGGGGATACGAACACTAAGTATTTTCACACTTTATGCAAAAACAAACGACTGACGAATGGTGATCTCCAAAATACAAAGCGGGAATCTGGGGATTGGTTAACGGATGATCAATCTATAGGTGCGGAGGCTGCGAGGTATTTTTCTTCACTTTTTGCTGAGGATGTACATGCCACACCTTCAGAGGATCTTCTAAATCTTATTCCGTGTTTGGTGACTGCTGATATGAACCGTGTCATTTCCACATTGCCTACAATGGAAGAAGTCCACACGACTGTCTTCTCTTTGGACCGAAATAGTGCTGCGAGTCCGGATGGTTATTCAGGAGGTTTTTTTCAAGATTATTGGTCCATAGTACAAGACGATGTGCTTGTTCGAGATTTTTGGTTTGGTCTCCCGCTTCCAAAAGCCATTGCGAGCACTACCATTGTGCTATTGCCAAAAGTCACAAATCCGTCACATTTTGGGGATTTCCGGCCCATCTCACTTTGTAATTTCGTCAACAAAGTGATCACCAAGGTTATGGCTTCTCGACTAGGTACTTTTTTACCTTCCTTTATTTGTTTTAATCAATCTGGATTTATTAAGGGTCGTTCAATATCTGATAATGTGCTATTGGCTATGGAGATGGTACACTCTATAAATCATAAAGTACGGGGTTGTAACTTGGTGATAAAACTTGATATGCAAAAAGCTTTTGATAGAGTCTCGCATACTTTTCTTCTTCTTATATTGCAAAGATTTGACTTTAATAATCATTTTCTCAAACTTATTAAGAATGTATTGCAATCTAATTGGTTCTCTGTCATGGTTAACGGGACATCTTATGGTTTTTCCAATGCACAAAGAGGGGTAAAACAGGGCGACCCTCTTTCTCCTTTGCTGTTTGTGTTGGCGGCTGACTGTCTATCCAGGGGTCTGAATAATTTAATCTCTACGGGTCTTTTGGATCCATACCATATTCCTCATCAATCTCATTTCATTTCGCATCTTGCTTTTGCTGATGATATTGTCATATTCACTAATGGTCAAAAGCGTAATATTGTTACTTTGATGGATTTTTTCGCGGCTATATGAGACCTCATCCCGGACAACGAATTAATATCGAGAAATCATCCTTTTATGCTCCGGGCCGCATGACAAATACTTCGAGGGACATGATTCGGACAATTCATCGGGCTTTGTTGAGGGTGACTTTCCAATGAAATATCTTGGGTGCCCTATTTTCCCCGGTCGCTCCAAGGTGCAATATTTTCAGCCGATGATAGATGCTATTGGGGCTCGTATTGAGGGATGGCAAAGGAATCTCCTTAGCATGGGTGGTCGGCTCATTTTGGTACGTTCGGTACTTAACTCTATTCCTATGCATATTCTTGCCTCTTGCAATGTTCCTCGATTTTCTTTATTAACATTGGAGCGTATGTTCTCGAGGTTTGTTTGGGGACAAACTGATGGGGTGGAAAAGAAACATTGGATGTCATGGAGTAAAATGTCTCGAGAGGTGGGATGTAACGGCCTTGGTGTCATATCATTGCAAACTTTTTATGATGCCTTTTCTTGGAAATTATGGTGGAAGTTTCGAACGGAGACATCTTTATGGACTAGTTTTATTACTGCTAAATATTGTACTGGATTGGATCATGTCAAATTGTGTACAGTCCATACGGGTTGTTTGCCTAGTTGGCGTCGAATGATGTCGGTTAAAGACACAGTGGAGTCTTATATTGCTTGCCTGTTGCGTGGTGGAAATTCTAGCTTTCTCTATGAAAATTTTGCTTTGTCTGGATCTCTGGACTCTCTTCTAGATCATGTTAATGTAGTTACTCGCCATGCTCGGGTATTGGATTTCTGTCAGGCCGGCCAATGGGATAGGGAGGTGCTTCGATTAAATGTACCTTTACCTGTTATAGCACAACTTCCGGATATTATTTTGGGTAGCCTTACCGACACGGATTGCTTAATCTGGAGGGCAACTCCACATGGTAAATTTACATTATCCTCGGCTATCACTCTTTTGAGGGCTTCTGGGGTGGCTCAACATTCACGCCGATGCATTTGGAATAAGGTTCTTCCCTTATCCCTCTCTATTTTTATGTGGAAATTGCTTAATAAATTCTTAGCCCTTGATGAGGATCGTATGAGGTTTGGGGTTCAATTAGCCTCCCGTTGTAGTTGTTTGGGGTCTACGGACAATTATGATCATGTCTTTGTACATTGTCCTTTAGCTCGTTGTATATGGCAGTCTGCACTTGCTATGACCGGTTTGGTAATGGATACACAGAGTCTATACACTTCCTAAATTACTTTCCTTTTGGTGGTTTGCGGGTTCTCATAGTAATCTTAATTTATTGATACTATCTGCTTGTTCGGTATGTTGGACTATTTGGAAGGCTCGTTGTCGTTTTGTGTATGAGTCAAAATTCACTACCCAAGCCGCTTTATTGACTCAGTTCAGGGATTATGTTGGGCTATTGATGAAGGCAAAGAATTTACTGCCCACCCCGACCCTCTTTATGCCTCGAAAAACTATGGTAATACGCTGGAAATCAGACATTCATAGTGGGGCTTCTATTCTGAATGTTGATGGTGCCTCTAGAGGTAATCCGGGATGCTTTGGAATAGGGGGATTCTTCGTAGTTCAAGTGGAGGCTTTATCAGTGGTTTTACTGGCTACATTGGTGCTTTGCGCACCAGTATTGAAGCAGATCTGGAAGCTTAAATTATTGGGTTACAAATGACTATAAAGTGCGCTATCACTCATTTCGTGATCCAGACAAATTCTTTGGTGCTAGCTACAGCCTTTCGTAAAGGTTCAATTTCATTGTGGAAACTCGATTCAGCTTTTCGCCATGCGTTATTTCTTCTTGATGATCGAACGATTACTCATATATATCGCGAAGCTAATTCAGTTGCTGATGCATTAGCAAATATGGCATGTGATCATTATATGACACAGACCTTTATAGATTCACAATTACTCCCGACAAATATTCAAGGTCTTCTTCGACTCGAGGTACTCCTTATATACGACTTTTTAAATAGACTAGAGGATTAGTATTTCTTCTTTGTATTTGTCGGTCAACTTTTTAGTTGATTACCGTCCATTTAATTTCTCATTCTAGCTCAGTTTTACTGTAACACCCTTAGGCATACGATAAATGCTTAAGGCTGCATTTTATTTGCTAGCTTTTATGTAATGAATGGTTTTCCATTCTTTGGGAGGTTCTGGTTTTATGTCCCCCTCCTTTTCTTATTTTTATATTATTAATAAACGGGGGACTGCCCCACCACGCTGGTGGCTTTAACAAAAAAAAAAAAAAAAAAAAAAATTAGCATATGTTGTACATTTTATTTCTTTTGAGCATGTCTCTGAATAGTTAATTTTGCTTCTGAATATCAAATGCGTGATTTGATAGTAAAATTCATTAGCTTATGTAATTACCATGCTAGTTGTCCCTAATTTCATGTAATGTTCTTTACAATGAAATAAAACTAGTATGATTTTTGATTGATGATTATGATTTACTAATCATGTGTAGTGAATACAAATCATATCATAGATGCAATATATTGGGATATATTGTATCAGACGTGATCCATTAGAGAAGTAATACTTCATGGTCCTTAGTCATAAGTATTACTTCCTCAATACTATTTTGGAATCCTTAGACCTTATGTCTCCATTGATTCTAGCATGAATGGAGCCACGTTTTCACTCAGTCGGACGTTACTTTTAATCGAGTAATCAATACGACTGATGATCGGATGTAGTGTCCTATCATGGCTTGAATGTGAGAGGCATTGTAAGGAATTTGTCCCTCTCTTATTAGAGAGAGATATCCATGGGGCTCTCGATAAGGAAGACTGTCTAAATGCATGGCCGTGCTCAAATGTATTTGATAAAGTGGTTATCAAACACTATTTGTTGGAACAGTCTACCTGGAGATCAAACATAAATACAATTAAGCTTAATAAGGTTGACGACTACCATGCCTTATACTTAATTAGGATATCGCGAGACATAGGGATTAAATAGTGGATTGATATTAGGTTCCACCGTAAATTCATTCACTTTGGGTAGTTACAATGTCCTGCTAGGGTCCGCTTGTGATTTATGAACTCACACTACTACTAAGTGTGTTTTCATTGCCATTGTGATATGAACCTACAGGGTCACACGCATAGACGAGTTAACGAGCTTCATGTCCAGATTCAATGAATCTAGAATGTGTCTAGGTTCATTGTACCTGACATTTATTTTCTGAGAATAATAAAACGTTATTATTTGAATTATAGATTAAAGATGGGCATTTTCAGTATTTGGCTATAGCTGGGATTACGTGGGAGTGATTATGCGATAAAGACTCCCACTACCAGCAGAAGTCTAGGGGACGTGGGAGTGATAGACTCCCATTACCGGAAGAATATATACCTAAGATAGTTCTATCCCTTGAAAAGAACTCCGCTATTTTTTTAAAAAGAAAGTCTCTTGGTAGAGACCGACTACCAACCGCTTTGATGAATTCGGTCGCTGATTTACTAGGAGGCGACCGAATAGCTACCAAATTCCTCTAATCGGTCGGTAGTTAGTCGCTACCAGGAGACTTTCTTTTTAAAAAATAGCGGAGTTCTTTTCAATGGATATATAGAAACATTTTAGTAAGTATTTGTTCAAAATGAGAATAATAACTAGTATGAATATTTTAGTAATTATATTTTTATTAATTAATAATCATTTATTCAAATTTTAACTACATTACGTAGTGATTCACGTAAATGTATACACTTAATTGTTCTCATTTGAGTCTATTTAGGTATTTTATCAATAAGTGTAAATTATGGACTATGACTATTCATGTTAATGTGTGTGTGTGTGTATATATATATATATATATATATATATATATATATATATATATATATATATATATATGGCTAAGATGGTTCTTTCCCTTGAAAAGAACTCCGCTATTTTTTTTTATAAAAGGTCTCCTGGTAGCGACCGACTACAAACCGATTTGATGAATTCAGTCGCTGATTTACTTGGAGGCGACTGAATTCATAAAATCAGTCGGTAGTCGGTCTTTATCAGAAGACTTTCTTTTTAGAAAATAGCGGTGTTCTTTTCAATGAATATATAGAAACATTTTAGTAATTATTTGTTCAAAATGAGAATAATACTAGTATGAATATTTTAGTAATTATTTGTTTATTAATTAATAAACATTTATTCAAATTTTAACTACATTACGAGTAGAGACGGATTTGCAACCGATATTGGTAAAACGACGTCGTTGTATACATTCAGTCTCTATTCCATCACAAAACCCTAACCATATACCTTAAGTAAGATGGCTAGTCCGTCGCCATTCGGTCGTTAAAAATCCAGTATTCCAGAAACAGTATGCTTATTACTGAGTATACACCCTGCCACAATTCAACAGAAAACTTAACTAGTTCAATATTATACCATAAAAACATAATAAAAGTTGAATAATATACAAAATAAACTACAATATCTATTGACTGGCCAATACATCATCTACATCTAAGGGATCATCATACAAGTCTGATTCTAACTCATCGTTATCTAAATTGTTCAATTTAGCTTCTAGCTCAGAGGGACTTAATATAGTGTCCTTATTTGATAACATATCAAATAAGGTACTATCTAATGCCTTATTTCTCTTCTTTTCCCTCCGGCATATTCTCTTTCTTTGTCTTCAAATTTCTTCTTCCATTCTTCGCTCCATTTTTGATTGAGAGATTGACTGGCTATCTCCCCTCAATGCCTTAACCACACCGGAGAAGGAATCGAGTCCTTGAAATCGTCCATTTTTTAACCTGCCCACTGCCTCAGCAGAGAGCGCAATATGAGTCGGCAAATCAGGAGGAGGCTGGCTTGCTTGAGTAGCTTGGGTTGTGGCGTCGTTATAAACAGAATGGAACACCCCCTGTCAAATAAAATGTAAGGTTACAAATAAATGCAAGTAAATAACTAATCTAAAAAATGGGGAATCAGTATTGAAATACTTACAGATAAGTGTGTAGAATCGTCATCAACATATTCCCCTTTCTTCGGGCAGGCATGGTGTTGATGTGTCCAATCGTACCTTTCTGAGAATGGGATTGAACGTCCGACCTCCTTTTCCTGTTTACAAAATTCCTTAAAACATTAAATACGTAAACAAAACACAAAATTTTAATGAATTTGAAAAATAATACAATTACCATTCTCTCGTGATGCTCAATGTGACTAAGGGAACCGCCCGTATGCTTCATTGGGCCTTTTTCGCCTCTCCCCTTCTTCCGGTTTATTAATGTCTGTGTAGACTTGACTTTTAATTCCGGAGTTGCACAATACGTTTGAAGTCTGGTCCAATCGGTGTTAGAAACCCATTTGGACTTCTTGTTCTTTTTTCTCGCGTCACTCATGATACCGCTGAGTCTCCTCTTAAGTATCGTGCGCCAACCACTCTTGACGCCCTCCTCATGCTCAGGAGCCCATCAATAACTTTTCCATTTTTTGAAATAATGTTAGATATTTAAAATTGATAGACTTGTAAATTCAAACTTATTTGCTAATTCATTAAAGTTTCAAATACACTTACCGTGAACTCATCCCACCACATATTTTCTTCTTCCATGGGAACATCCTTTACGGTGCTATATGCTCCCTTGAAACACCATTGGAATATATCGGTAATGGCGGAGGCACAGCTAGAACTCAATCTAAAACTATAATAGCCGCAATAAAATTTAATTAGAGATTATAATGATTATAAGAATTATAATTAACTTGATTTATAAAGGAGAAAAGTTTGAAATTAACTGACGTGCCATAAGTAGGCTGCAGGAGAATTCGAGTATCTAGTGCAATCACCTCTCAACCAGTACTGGTATCAGTCGCCGTCTCTGGGACAGCGGACTGGTGAGTCGCTGAGCCTCTTACCGGCGCAGACTCAGTGGGCGGTGCTGACGCAGACTATTCCGAGATACGTGTACATCGACAGACTGTGACGGAGGTGTCGTACCAGGCTCGGGGGAATATAGAGGAGTAGAATGCAGGTCCGATGATGAACCTGGCTGGGAGTGAGTAGTCATACTAAATGGTAAGCACGCTCGAATAGGCTTCTTTGGAGGCATATATGAAATACAGATTAAAACACGAATCGTTAAATGATATCATCATATATCACACAACCACAAGAATATATCACACAAAATTACTTTAAGCTAACACAACTTCAAGAATGCAAGAATTAACAAGGAATTCAAAATTGCAACTTTAAATCCATCTAAAGGACAAGCTGTGTTGTTTGTGAGAGACTTGTCATATAACAAAGAATTAACAACTAAATCAAAATTAAAAGGTCAGAAACATTTAAAAAAATGCACCAAAAATCAGCTATTATACTCTTCTTCTAAGGATCTAATACCTACTGGAAAGACACCAATGGCTTTTTCATACATTTACATACATATTACCAGCACATAATCTAAAAAGTCGAGCAAATTAGCTAGTCACCTATGCTCAATATTGACTACAAAGTTTGAGTTAATTAGTTGGTTGTCAGTATAGCCAGTGAGAGCTTCATGTCAAAGAAACATAACTCGGGATACATGGAGCATTTCATAATTTGTAAATAACGAGGGTTGAACTAGAGTCTAGAGATGTCAATATTTCCTTATCTATCAAAAAAAATCACCTCAGAAAGCATTAGTCAAGGCCTCATCGAAGATTTACAAAAAATGAAAAACATTTAACTAGTAAAGCTTAGGTTTCTGATATTAGGAATGATGCATTCCAAATGCACAAGAATTTCCATCTGTCATACTAATGTTGATGTTAAGAAATCATTTTACAGTTAATTCATTGAGAAAAATAATCCAGATCGTGTTTGCTATTTGCTAAAAGGAAGCTAAGTTAACTATACAACATATCAACAAAGTTTAATGTTGAAACACATAACATTTCTTTACGATAATTCGATCAGCTTTCATCTGTACCTTATCCGATTTAAACCTATTCACCCTTGTTTGAAGTATTTGACAATTCTCTCACATGATTCACCACCCTGTAGCATCAATACAACAGCTTATGGCACACAATTCCTCAACTCTCCCAGGCAAATCAAACAAACCAAAGCACCAAAATTTAATTCACCAAAGACCCAAAAAACAAACATGAAATAGAAAAGAAGTCAATAAAACCAAAAACCCATCTCAAGAATCAACTAAAACAAGTTAAATTAGAAACCCAAATAGAAAATTTACAATCTTGGTGAGGTTTAGATGAAAATTACAATTAAAACAAAAACCAAAAGGGATTCTAAATTACCTTTAGAGAAGGGGAGCTTCAGACCGGCAAGCTTCAGAGCAGTGATGATTAGCTCACGGGTGACGTCGATTAGGAGTAGATCGGAGGTGGAGATGGAGGTGGTGGGGTGAGGTTTCGCGGGGAGGAGGGGATTTGCATCGATGAGTGGGGGAAATGGCGAGTAATTGATTTACAAATCGTCTTTAAAACGACGTCGTTTTAGTACGATCTTACGTATTTCGTCATATTTTCGGTCATTATTCCATCGGTATTCGGTCATTAAAGTACACAAAACGACGTCGTTTTGTGTCCTTAATTTATAACTATATACATATACACCGTTATTTTTTCCGTCGGTAAATTCCGTTGGCATTCGATCGTTATATGTTCCGTCGGTACACGGTCGTTAACTTCCGTCGATATTCGGTCGTTATAATGTCCGTCGATAAACGGTCGTTAATATCCGTCGGTAGTCGATCGTTAATGGTGAACACAACGAAGTCGTTTCAATTTGGTCAACGGAGTGGCGACGGAATGGTCGGTAGTCCGTCGTTAATTTGGTGACCTATTATTTCGGTTGCTAAATTCAGTCGCTATTTAACTATTTTCTTATAGTGGTCGTCCGAGACCCGGACATAAACATTTACACAAAGTCCGGTTGACCTACATGACAAAGCTGGTCGACTGCTTAACTCCGGTCGAGGGGATTCTATGCACGGTTGACCGCATTTCCTTTTCCCATCATCTGAAATAGTCCAGTAGTTTGGGTCAGACGAGGGTATTGTTATCCGGTTGACCGAATAGATCGACCGAGATCTAGTGAGGTTATTTTCAAGGCAAAATTTGTAAAAAAAAGTCATTTTCTGCACATTCAGAAATCCCAACCCAAAACACAGTTTTTTTTTAATGAAGAAGTTCATTGGTTCTTTTTAAATAAAGAAGTTGAATGATTTTTTTTTAAATGAAGAAGTTCAATAGTTTTCTTTTTTAATGAAGTAGATTTAATGTATATTGGAATTCTAAAAGTCTTCCATCATAAAGTAGATTTAATATTCTAAGAAAATAACTTGTATATAGGAATTCTAAAAGGCTATGAAATATAAATGAATTGAATTTAAATGAAGAAGTTCAATGGGATTTTTTAATGTAGAAGTAGAATGATTTTCAATTTTTAATAAAGAAGTTGATTGAGTTTCTTTTAAATAAAGAAGTTCAATAGTTTTCTTTTTTAATGAAGTAGATTTAATGTATATATGAATTCTAAAAGTCTTCCATCACAAAGTAGATTTAATATTCTATGAAAATAACATCTATATAGGAATTCTAAAAGGCTATGTAACATAAATGAACTTAATTTAAATGAAGAAGTTCAATAGTTTTTTTCAATGAATAAGTTGAATGATTTTCTTTTTAATGAAGAAGTTCATTGGTTCCTTTTAAATGAAGAAGTTCAATAGTTTTCTTTTTTAATGAAGTATATTTAATGTATATATGAATTCTAAAAGTCTTACATAATAAGGTAGATGAAATATTCTAAGAAAATAATATGTATATAGGAATTCTAAAAGGTTATGTAACATAAATGAATTGAATTTAAATGAAAAAGTTCAATGATTTTTTTTCAATGAATAAGTTGAATGGTTTTCTTTTTTAACGAAGAAGTTCATTGATTCTTTTTAAATGAAAAAGTTGAATGAGTTTTTTTAAATAAGGAAGTTTAATGGTTTTTTTAAATGAAGAAGTTCAATAGTTTTTTTTAATGAACTAGATTTAATGAGTATATGAATTCTAAAAGTTTTCAATCATAAAGTAGATTTAATATTCTAATAAAATAACATCTATATAGAAATTCTAAAAGATAGGTTGGGTGCACCAAAGACTCAGTTTGAGAAGCCCGAAGTTGTCGAGCTAGATATTTCGAAGTTCTGCTTCCAACTTAATTATGGGGAAGGGAGATGTTCGTATCAAAGCACTGCATGGAACTGTCTTACAGCTAAGTAATGTCAGACAAGTTCCTAGGTTAAAGAGAAACCTGTTTTCTATTGGACAATTGGATGATGACGGTTATTTTTTTACATTCGGTTGTGGTTCTTGTAAGATAACCAAATGAGCTATGGTAGTAGCTCGAGGAAAGAAGGAGGGTACATTGTATTTGACGAATAACACTCGTGAAAGTATTTCTCTTGCAGATGCAATTGGTGATACAGATTTGTGGCATAGTTGTCTTGGCCACATGAGTGAGAAGGAGATGAAAGTGTTGTGTTCGAAGGGTAAACTGACAGACCTCAAGACTGTTGTTGTCGGTTTATGTGAGGATTGTGTTTTCGGGAAACAGAAAAGGGTGAGTTTCTCGAAGGGTGGCAGAACTTTGAAAAAACATAAGCTAGAGTGGTACATAGTGACTTATGGGGACCAGCACCGGTGACATCTCTTGGTGGTGCGTCATATTACATGATCTTCATTGATGATTCCATAAGAAAGGTACGGGTCTATTTTTTGAAAAATAAATCTGATGCTTTTAGTTCCTTTAAAACATGGAAAGCCTTGGTAGAAATTGAAACAAGTATAAAAGTGAAGTGTTTGAGATCAGACAATGGTGGAGAGTATGAGCTCCGCGAGTTCAAACCATTTTGTGCTGCGAATGGTATTCGCATGGAAAAGACCATGAGAGGAACCCCTCGCCAGAATGGCATTGCAAAACGTGTGCACAGAACCTTGAATGAACGTGCTAGGTGCATGAGGTTGAAATGTGGACTGCCAAAGATGTTTTGGGCAAAACAATTTAACACCGCTGCTTTCCTAATTAATAGAGGACCATCAACCCCTTGGAGAATGACATACCAGAAGAGGCATGGACTGGTAAAGAGGTAAACCTAGAATTTCTTCGAATGTTTAGTTGTGTTTCTTATTTTCGTATTGATGATACTGATAGAAAACAAATTTGATGGTAAATCTATCAAGTGTACGTTTATCGGATATGGTGGTGACGAATTTGGTTAAAGATTTTGGGATGAGCAGAATAAGAAAGTAATTCGTTGCCGAGATGTCATATTCAATGAACATGTATTGTACAAAGATAGGTTGGGTGCACCAGAGACTCAGTTTGAGATGCCCGATGTTGTCGAGCTAGATATTTCGAACTCAGGTGTGGGAGCAAGATTGTTCAGAATGATCAAGTGGTTGTTGAGGCAGAACCACAAACGCCACCTCCAACAACCCAGTTGCGGAGATCCCCCCCGAAATTGTGGACCACCAAACAGGTGTTATGCCTAGGCTATACGAAGTGATGGAGGAGGTAAGTGGAAGTTTGCAATGGACGATGAGATGAATTCACTATTGTCTAATGATACTTGGGAACTAGTTATGCTCTCAAAGGGAAAGAAGGCACTACATTGTAAATGGGTCTTCAGAATTAAATTGGAGGTGGATGCAAGCGAGTGTTACAAAACAATAGTGGTTGTGAATGGTTTTCATCAGAAATACGGTATTGATTATACTGATGTTTTAACTCCTGTTGTAAAACTAACAACTATTATGTTGGTTTTGAGTATAGTTGTTGCAGAGAACTTGGTGTTCGAACATATGGATGAAAAAACAGTCTTTCTTCATGGTGATTTGGAGAAAGAAATATACATGATGCAACCAGAAAGATACATTGCATAGAGTAACAGTGAGCTGGTTTATAAATTGAAAAAGAGCTTGTATGGTCTGAAACATGCTCCGAGAAAGTGGTATAAGAAGTTTGATGCATTCATGCTTGAGATCGGCTTCACCAGATTCGAGGTTGACCATTGTTGCTACTTCAAGAGGTTTGGAAATGTTTATATCATTTTGTTGTTATATATGTTGATGACATGTTGATAGCCGTTTCTAGTGCTCAAGAAGTGAGTAATATGAAGAGGCAATTGTCTGAACGATTTGTTATGATAGACCTTAGAGAGGCTAAGCAAAAACTGGGTATGCGGATTATTGGAGATAAGGCTGCAGGAAAGTTGTATCCGTCACATGTTGATTATATCAAGAAGGTTCTGAAAAGGTTCAATATGCAGGATACGAAACCAGTAAGGGTTCCATTGGGAAGCCACTACAAACTATATAAGAGGGAATCATCTAAAAGTGTTGAGGAACGTGCTCATATGCAGAATATCCCATATGTTTCAACAATTAGCAGCATAATTGTCACACCCCCGTAACTGCAAAGTGACCTAGCAATGCCTCATCTACCAATGAGACAAAGAACCCTTAACATAATATACTCTTCTAAGCCATAAATATAACTGGAATAACTTAAACTTTATTAAAACATCGTCATCATCGTAAATTACATAACTTAATACTAAGTTGTTCGACTTAAATAAAGGTTCACTATTATATTACATCAACATTACTCCATTAGGTTCTACTTGTCGTGCTCCCTGTCTCAAATCTCCTCATCAGCATCATCTACAAAACATAAGAAGATAATAGGATACGCCACACTAGCTTAGTAAGAATCGATCGCCCTTGGGATGAAGGACCAAAAGAGACTTCAAAACATTCCCTGTTTCCCAAATCATATGAAAATATATCTTTGACTTGTAATAACATGAAAACATCTTGAAATCATTTATAAAACACTTGAAAACATAACATAAGAGGTCATAACTTGCATAACTTGTACAGAACATACCTTGTAAAGGATATAGAACAAGTCAGGAATCTCGAAAGAAAGTAAAATAAGCCGGTCGACCGATAGGGTCGTCCGAGATCAAGACAAAAACATTTACACAAAGTCCGGTTGACCTATATGACAGAGTTAGTAGACCGCTTAGCTCCGGTCGAGGGGATTCTATGTACGGACGACCGCATTTCCTTTTGCCATCATCCGAAATAGTCCAGTAGTTTGGGTCGTACGAGGGTACTGTGATCCGGTCAACCGAGATCCAGTGAGGTCATTTTCAAGGAAAAATTTGTGAAAGAAAAGTCATTTTCTGCACATTCAAAAATCCTAACCCAGAACACTATTTTTTTTTAATGAAGAAGTTCATTGGTTCTTTTTAAATGAAGAAGTTGAATGATTTTTTTTAAATGAAGAAGCTCAATAGTTTTCTTTTTTTAATGAAGTAGATTTAATGTATATAGGAATTCTAAAAGTCTTCCATCATATAGTAGATTTAATATTCTAAGAAAATAACATGTATATTGGAATTCTAAAAGGCTATGAAATATAAATGAATTGAATTTAAATGAAGAAGTTCAATGGTTTTTTTTTAATGAAGAAGTAGAATGATTTTCTTTTTTAATAAAGAAGTTGATTGAGTTTCTTTTAAATAAAGAAGTTCAATAGTATTCTTTTTTAATGATGTAGATTTAATGTATATATGAATTCTAAAAGTTTTCCATCACAAATTAGATTTAATATTCTAAGAAAATAACATGTATATAGGAATTCTAAAAGGAAATGTAAAATAAATTAATTGAATTTAAATTAAGAAGTTCAATGGTTTTTTTTCAATGAATAAGTTGAATGGTTTTCCTTTTTTAACGAAGAAGTTCATTGGTTCTTTTTAAATGAAGAAGTTGAATGAGTTTTTTATATAAAGAAGTTTACATGAAAGTCGTTTTTCTCCGGTTACGTAGGGCCTCATTTTAGAATTTAGCACAAGGCCTCCAAAATGATTGAGATGACCCTGATACTTCTGCATGCGGCTTAATAAATTCCACCATTCTTGGGCTCCTCCTCCTTTGAGGCCACCTCTCTCTGTGAGGTTAAAAAAAAAAAAATTAATGTTCCAAGAAAAAAACGGAATTTTTATTCATGTATACATGAATTCTAAAAGTCTTGCATCATAAATTAGATTTAATATTTAATAAAAATAACCGACAATATAAATCAAAATTAGCCATGCATTCCCTCACAAAAAAACCCAAAAAATACCATCAAAACAAACATTATGGGGAATTCAAGACTTCAGTATGTGCATCTCAATGAACTTGGAAAAGGCAAATAAGAAAAGAGAATATTATTTCGAGTAACTAGATTATGGAACACTTTCAATGCCCAGAAATCTGACGATTTAATGCTCAGAGTTGGAAAAAAGAAAAAAAAAGATAAATCAGAGTTTCTACAATTCAAATTGTTAAAAAAAGTTAGAATCTTTGTTTTCTTTTACTACTAATGGTTGTTTGATTTTGCTTGCTGTAAATGCAGTATTTTAAGAAGAAGAACCAAAAGCCTCTAAATGAATCTTTACAGAAAAGAAAAGAAGGTTTCTTTTTTGTCCCCATTCCTCTTTTTAGCTTTAGCTTTTCAATAATATTTTGTTTTAGCATATCCATATGTGTCGGTGGTATTTTTGGGAGCAGCCACTTTGTGAATTTTATTTTCGAATGTTATGTTTGTCTCCTATCCATTCCCCGCCCATACCACAGTTATTGAGGAATTAATGGGTTATGTTGTTGTTGTAGTATTGGGGAAAAAGTTAATTTATGTTCTTGATCTTTTTCATACCTTTTCTGTCCCAATTCAAGATGTAAGAAGTTTAAAGAAACAGATATTGCTCAAAATAGGAATCTAATCGCTTCCCTTTATAAACAAAGTACACTATTCTTGTATTCAACAAAAAAGGAGAACGAGGAGGTTTTCAACTCAGCTGTTATCCCACATTGCTTGCTCATGAAGAACGAGGAGGTTGGACATATTATAAAAGGGCTGCCCCGAGAATGAATTATGCATACCTTTCTCGGCCTTTTGGGCTAAGATCAAGTGTAGTATATATTCTTATTAGTTTAATATCTGATATGTGGCCCATTGGGTCACACGATATTAACTTTATTTTTTATGGGTGAGAGTCCAATGGGTAGCTTGCTATTCGGGCTCTCGCGGGTTGCTCGGGCGTTGCACTACTGCTCTTGACTGGTCCAACCCCCCAAAACTAGTTCAAAGTTTTGCCCTGTGTAATGTTGTTGCAGGGAAATGAATTTGCTTTACTTGCCCAAGTTGTGGTCATGAGAATGAAGATCTCACCAGAATACTGGTGTGTGTTTGTGCTTTAATTGGAATCCCCATCCTATGAATAGTGTTGATATTACTTGTTAGTTTGTCTTGTTTTCCTTAGAATTGGCTACTTTCTCAATTGTTCTGTGCTTGACTTTCGGGGAAATTATACGTAAAAAGAGCATCTGTAGCAGAAGCTATTTATTTGCTCTTTATGGGAAAATAATTTGTCCATGAGTATTCATTCTACAATTTTGAAGAATTAGAACTAACAAATGTAATGTGACGTATCTAGTTTCTTGAAGATGAATTGAACTTGTTCAATTACTCGTGGGAATAAAAGTGTCTCCTTGGTATATTTGCAGGTTTTGTTTTCTTCTGGTGACCTGCAGGCAGGGTTAAGGAGCTGGTCAACTTCGTTCAGACTATTTAGATGTAATTCTTGGTTTGTTTCTTTGTTCAATTCATGATTGTTCCTATGAAACATGCTTCCAACCTTCCACAGTTTTTTTTTTTACCAGTGAAAAAATAGCCCTTTAGGGGGAAAAAGAAAATGTTTACAGTGGATGCCTTTATTGGAGCATACAAGCATGCAGCTGTTTTATTCTCTTGTCCTGTTGACCTGCAAATAATTTTCACATTTTTCATTATCAAAGCTCAGGTGCATCTAGTAGAAATTATGCTTGTTGGTTTGATAAGAGAGATGATATTAGTCAAACTCAAGGGAACTCATTGATTAACAAACAAATGAAGCATCTCTTATTGCTTCCTAAAGCTTTTGGCAAAAACTTTCATGCAATTGCATCCTTTATCGGGAGCTATTATTGAATCAAGAAGGGCACATATTTATTGTTGGAACCATGTGTTCCAACTTAGGAAAGTAACAAGATGATTGAGGTACTGCAAACAAATTGCACGAATTACTATGCTTTAGTGAAAAAGTCTTTAATGATGCTCCCATCTGATGTTTTCTGATCAGGTTTTCTCAATTAAAAAATACAGTTCTTTCATTAAGGATAGGTGCCCGTAATGCTAGAAAATGCATCCTGAATGTAATATTAGGTTTGTACTTCCATCATAATAAAATTTGTAGTGGCAACACATAAGACTTTGTATTTGTATTTGTACCATATTTATTATGCTTTATGTGAGTTCTAGCATGGTGAATAGCATGGCCTACTATACCCCTCTTGCTTTACATATTATTGGGTTGCAATTTTATAATACGGCACGCGAGTCGTTTCTCAATATTGTAAAATTGTAATTGCTTTCTTATATTAGATTTATTGCTTTACATTGAGGGCTGGGTATGCCAATGCAATTATGTAACAAGACTGGAGGACGCTGGATCGAAGACATTATTGTAAAACACAAGAGGGGGGGTGAATTGGGTTTTAACTTATCTTGTAAACTTTTTCTAAGCTTTGCAATGCAAGTGTAAGTTTGAGCAAGATGATTAAAAGCAAAGCAAAACCCAATAACAAGACAAAGGATTTATAGTGGTTCGACTCACTCAGAATCTACATCCACTACCTTGAGCCGCACCCAAGGATTTTAAACAACTTCACTAAGAAGAATGCTTACACTTGTGGCTAACTCACTAAGAGTTTTACAACACAACCACAACTCAAAACTCACAAAGAGCTTGCCCACACAAAGTAGGACTTTTACAACTTGCCCACACTAAGTAGGACTTTCACAATTGCCCACACAAAGTAGGACTTACAATAATAATCCTATCACTAAGAAAGGGAATTAAGAATGTTTAAAGAACAAGGTTGTTCACTCTTCTAAGTGAAAGATATACCTTTGAAGCACAAACAATTTCAGCTCTTAGAACATATGAAGCACACTCTTTGTCTTGCTTTTGAAATTCACCTTTGAATGATTTAGATCATGGCAATGAAGTGCATTTTTCTTTGAAGGTGTTTAGACTTGATGAGAAATCAATGAGAATATGTTTTGCAAGCCTATGTAAGTGTTAGAGTCATTCTAAAGCTTTGGAGTATATATACATATCAAAATATGGCTGAAAAACGACTCTTTAACGGTCAAATAACGGCTAGTTCCCGCAGAGTTCGGTTGACCAAACAATGACCTCGGTTGAGCCTTTAGCCAAGGTCGGTCGACCGAGATTCCCTTTAGGTCGACCGAAGTAGCCTTTGCCAATCTCTCTCGCTTTGCCTTCGGTTGATCCGAGGCAAACTCGGATGATCCGACTTTCTGAGCATTGAGAGATGTTATTTTGACCCTTGTATTGAAATCTTTTGAAGTCTAAAAGGTTTTCTCAATATGAAACAAGTAAGAGCATTTAGAAAACCATTTTAAAGACTTATACTTTGTAAACAAAAGCTTTTTGGATAAGAACACATATTTGAAGCTTTTGCCTTTTGAAAACTTGTTTATGAAAACATGCAAGACTTGAGTGTAGAGCTTATGTTCATGAGAGCTTTGGTTAGAGCTTTATAAGATAACGACTAATGACGACAAAGCTAAACTAACCAAACCTAAGTCTTCAATCTTCAATCTTGAAAGATAAGCCTTGAATATAACTTTGAATCTTGATACCAATGGCTTGATTGAAGTACTTAGAGCTTCCATAATGAGTTCCGATATTCTATCACAAAGATTAAGATCATTAGACACAACATTAAAAGTTTGTCCAATATCAAAAGCTGAGTTTGTTCGCCCTTAGGGCTTACAATTATCCATGAGATGGGTATTGACTTATATTGACCCTTGGCTCCCCCACAAGGCTCGTGGGAGTCATCATAGGATTAGGCCATGCTATCTCACGTTTACATTTATGTTTTTATATCTTACATGTGATGCTTATATTCTTGTCTTATGGGGTTTAACAACTTATTCGAACTAAATTGTTTTAATTAAGTCTTAAAATGTCTATCATATCCTAAGCACTCCTTCAGCTTGGATCATCATTTTGTCTACTTGCTAACTCAACAGATAGGTGGTTATCTAAGCAAAAAGAGATGGTAAAATAATGATTTCCAAATGCTTAGACATGGTTCGACTTAACTAAGCTACCAAAATAGTTTTGAGCCTAGGGCATAAAATGGGAAATAGCCGGTACATATAGATGTCATTCCCATGAGTTGATTTTACTTTAATTATGGGTGTTAAGCCAAAGCTTACTTATTACTATCGTAAAATGATTTTCTCACATATTTATAAAGTGTTGAAATTGTGGAAAGTTTTTTGCTCAAAACTAATGACTTTGCAAATAATTTAATGTAGATAATGGCAACCAATACTTCACACAATTCGCTACGACCAATTTCCTTGATTGGGCCCGCAACTTAAGGATTGTCCTTAAGAAGGAAAGAAAGCTATACATTCTTGATACGGATATTCCTGAACAGACTTGCAAACAACGCCCATAGAGCTGAGAAAGATGCTTGGAAGAAGCATTGTGATGACTCTAATGATGTGACTTGTCTCATGTTAGTCACAATGAGCACTGACCTTCAGAAATAGTTTGAAGGGGTTGAGGCTTTCCAGATGATGTTCCAGCTCAAGGAAATGTTCCAAGAGCAAGCCCGTCAAGAAAGATTTCTCACCACTAGGGCGTTGAATAGTTGCAAGATGGCCCTCGACACCTCCGTAAGTGCACATGTTCTTAAGATAAAGGGCTATCTTGACCAACTTGAGAAACTTGGGGCTCCCGTGAGGTCATGACATGGCCACATATATGATCTTGGGCTCACTCCCACCGGAGTATGACCAATTTGTCATGAACTTCAACATGCACGCCATGGAGAAGTCCATACAGAAATATGCGGGATGCTCAAGCAGTCGAATCGAACATTAAGAAGACCCCTGAAGTCTTAATGGTTCAAAAAGGAAATTTCAAGAAGAAAGGAAAGGGAAAGCTGTAAAACACAAGAGGGGGGGGGGGGGGTGAATTGGGTTTTAATCAATCTTGTAAACTTTTCCGAAATCTATTCAAGGCAAGTGTAGGTTTGAGCAAGATGATTAAAAGCAATACGAAAGCCAATCACAAGACAAAGGATTTAGAGTGGTTTGATTCACTTAGAATCTACATCCACTACCTTGAGCCGTACCCAAGGATTTCAACAACTTCACTAAGAAGGATTTTACACTTGTGGACAACTTACTAAGAGTTTTACAACACAATACAAAACTCACTAAGAGTCAATTGCCCACACAAAGTAGAACTTATACAAGAATAACCCTATCACTAAGAAAGGGAATTGAGATAGTTTAAGAACAAGGTTGTTCACTCTTCTAAGTGAAAGATATTTACCTTTGAAGTACAAGAATAATCCTCTCTTAGAACATAAGATGCACACTCTTTGTCTTGCTTGAGAAATAACACTCTTGAATGATTTAGATCATAGAAATGAAGAGCATTTGCTTTGTAAGTGTTTAGACTTGATAAGAAATCAATGTATATTGTATGTGCAAGTCTTTGAATCATTCTCAGCTTTAGAGTATATATACATTTCAAAAATATGCTGAAAAACGGCTCTGCAACGGTCAAATAACGACTATTTCTCGCAGAGGTCGGTTGACCGAACACAGACCTCGGATGACCGAAGCTAGCCTCGGTTGAGCCTTAGCTAACCTCTGGGTCGACCGACCCTAGCCTAGGTCGACCGAACTTCCCTTTTTTCCAAAGGGTTCAACTCTCTGCTTCGCTCGGTTGATCCGATCTTGAGCCTCGGCTGACCGACCTTCCCGAGTATGAGAGATGTTGATATTTCACACGTTTTGAAATCTTTTGAAGTCTAAAAGGTTTTCCCAAAAGGTAACAAGTAAGAACATTTGGAAAACCATTTTAAAGGACTTAGACCTTGAAAACAAAGGCTTTTGTAAATAAGAATCGTTTTGAAACTTAGCCTTTTGAAAACGTGTTTATGATGCATGCAAGACTTGAGTGATGTACGTTTATGTTCATAAGAGCATTGGTTAGAGCTTATAAGATAAAGACTATAGAGACTAAGCTTATTCTAACCAAACCTAAGTCTTCAATCTTCAATCTCGACGAGATGCGCCTTTAAGTATAACTTTGAATCTTGATCATGGCTTGATTGAAGTACTTAGAGCTTCCATTATGAGAACCATTATTCTATCACAAAGATTGAAATCATTAGACACAACATCAAATGTTTGTCCATTATCAAAAATCGAGTTTGTTCGCCCTTAGGGCTTACAATCTCCCCATTTTTTTATTATGACAAACTTTGATGTAATAAGATAGAATATGGACAACATTAAGCACAAGGAAGCTTGGCAAAAAAGATCTAAGAACAAATAAGAACAAAGACTAGTGCTTAAAAGATAAAACCAATGAAGACTAAAGCACTAGCATGATAACTTCTTTTTTGCCATATACATCTAGTGGACTCTTAGAAGAGCCCTATTTCCCAACCAACCTCCTTTCCTCCTTCCTTCCATCACAAGGCTAAAAAATGGTGTAATCTTGCTTAGTGAATGGTGTAATCATGCTTAGAGAAAAATGGTGTAATCTTGCTTAGTGAATGGTGTAATCATGCTTAGAGAAAAATGGTGTAATCTTGCTTAGTGTTATTTTATCTCTAACTCATTTTATCTCGGCATGTTTTGAGGGGGAGCATTTATATTTTGAGAAATATAATATATTCAAAATATAAATGCTCCCCCTCAAAACATGCCAAGGTAAAAATGAGTTAGAGATAAAATAACACTAAGCAAGATTACACCATTTTTCTCTAAGCATGATTACACCATTCACTAAGCAAGATTACAACATTTTTCTCCCCCTTTGGCATAATAAAAAAGACTCCAAAGGTAGTTCAAAAGTATAAGCATAAGGTGTACTTGCGAAGCTAAGACAAAGAAGATAAAGAATAAAACTTTAAAACAATCTCCCCGTTAAACAAACATACAATGTTAGCTATTTGAGATAAAACCAAGTTTGATACCAATTGACCAATTGTAAAACATGTTTGAAAATATAGCTAACAAAGTACTAGTGGAAGTGATACCATGAATTCATAAGTTAAGCACATGTATCACAACCAAAAGAAGCAGAGGAAGTGTAAGATGGCACTTTGAGTACATTCCTCTAACAAGTTAATGGTTAGCTAAATGAGTGTAACAACTCTTAAAGTAATACTAATCAAAAACCATAATGAGATCACAAAGGATAAGAAAATGAAGAATATGATCTCAAAGTTATTTAAGGAGAACACATGTAGAATATGAACATGTATAACATGTATAACTCCCAAAATAACTAACACATATTGGCTATAAAATATGAAAGATGAAAAACAAGCCAAACAAGTGATGTGATGATGTAAGATAAGAACAATTTAGCATACATCACATATTGAGTTTAACATCCTAAGTCAAGCATCTAGACGATCAACCACATAAGATTAATGTTATAGATTAGAATGTAAACACAACAACACCCCTATATGCAATAAAGATCAAGTAAAACTAAACATAGCATTTACAAACTCCCCCAAAGCATAAGACACTAAATAATAAAGGGGAGGGGTTTTTAAAATGAGCTTTCATCACAAGGATATGAAAGAGATTGAGTTTAGAAATTTCTCATTGAATTTGATGAATGCTTTTGCACTTTGAGTTCCTTCAATGAGTTCCAAGTGATGAAGATATTGGATTGACACTTTGGCTCTTGTCATCACTTGATGCTTTGCTCTTTGTATTTAAGCAACTTGATTCTCCAATTGGTTAACATTTGATCTTTGAGAATCCAAGCGTTAAGGAGTGCTTTTGAATTTCTTCTTTTGGCACATCTCCTTTAACTTACAAGAACTGTAAGAGCAAAGGAAGAGTAACTTTTGGTACCCACTTTTGTTTGGGTCCATGGGGGTTAGTCAAAATACGCTTAACTCTCCAAATGGTTTTTACTCCTTTTTCAATTTTTCTCTTCACATAACATCTAGCACTAGTGTGACCAAATTTACCACAATATGTGCAACAAGTAGATGGCTTAGCAAATTTGTGAATATGCTCATGATAACTATTTTGCTTATGTGAAGTACTAGCATGCACAAAGTGTTTTCTAGGTAACTTGGAAGAGCTAGCAATATCAATGTGAGTTTAATGTATATAGCCTAATCCATGTTTAACATGTGAAGCACGTTGCATACCAAGATTTTTCTTAACCT
The DNA here is from genome assembly GCA_026122235.1 of Vinca minor. Taxonomy (NCBI): domain Eukaryota; kingdom Viridiplantae; phylum Streptophyta; class Magnoliopsida; order Gentianales; family Apocynaceae; genus Vinca; species Vinca minor. The sequence goes on along the minus strand of JAOCZM010000165.1, from coordinate 162,750 downwards.
TATAAAAAGTTTTCAACAATAAGGGTAAGGTCATTAACTTTGTTCTTCAATTGATCAAACTCAACAAGTTTGTTTTCAAGAGATGACAATTGAACACATGCTTCTTTGTATTGTAATGAAGATGCTTTACAAGTAGTAATGAGACTCTCATTTTCGGATTTCAAGCAATTAACATCATCACACAACTTTTTATTTTCATCAAGCAACTTAGATCTTTCATCAAGCAAAGATTCAATTTTAAGCTTCATATCTTTGTTTTGCTTTTGCACATTTTTTCAATTGATCATACATGTCAATTAAAAGCTCATTAGGATCATCCTCATCATCATCATCATTATCATTACAAGCATTTGAAGTGGAGGGAGAAAGATGTACCTCATTACCAAAAGCCATGAAGCAAACATTTGCATTTTCATCTTCTTCTTCATCACCACTCCCTTCTTGATCCCATGTGCTTAGCATGCCCTCGCATTCTTTGGTTTAAATAATTTTTTTCTTTTTTGTCTTCCTTGGTCTCTTTTTCTTTGGTGGCGGGGCACTCTCCTATGAGATGTTGGTTGCTTCCACATTCATAGCATCTCATCCCATGAGGATTTTGTTTTCTTCTATTTTGGAAGAGTTTTCTTCCTTTCCCGGAAAACATTTTCTTCATGCGCTTTACCACCAAATCCATGGTCTCATCATCAAAGTTGATGGCTTCTTCATCACTTGAATCATTGGATTCATCGAGATCAATAATAGCCTTTTAAGCAATACTCATCTTTGCCTTTTCAAGATGCTCATCCTTTTTGTGTGTGAGCTCATAAGTGAGAAGAGAACCGATGAGTTCCTCCGTGGGATAAGTTGTCAAGTTCTTTGCTTCTTCAATAACTAGAGCTTTGCCTTCCAAACTTTTAGGAAGTGAGTTGAGGATCTTCCTATTCATTTCACCCATTGAGTATTCCTTTCCATAAGATCTCAACCCATTGACAACATTGGTGAACCTAGTGTTCATCTCATTTATAGTTTCATTGGGCTTCATAGAGAAAAGCTCATATTCCCTCACAAGCATGTTGAGCTTTGATTCTTTGACTTGATTAGTCCCCTCATGGGTGACTTCTAATGTTTTCCACATCTTGTGAGCGGATTTGCTTCCACGTACCCGATTGTACTCATCCGGATTAAGAGCACAACTAATGATGTTCATAGCTCGATAATTGAGAGTCATTTTCTTGGACTCATCTTCATTAAACTCATTGTCCAATTTTGGAACTTGAACACCATCCACCTCTTTCATAGGTACATAAGGACCTTCTTCAAAAATATACCACAAGGAGTAGTCTATAGAGCACACATAAATTTTGAATCGGTCTTTCCAAGCATTAAAATTGTTTCCATCAAAGAGTGGAGGTCTAAATGTGGAAGATCCCTCTTGGTAAGCTAAAGCGGAATTTCCGGCCATTAATCTTTTCTTCAAGCGATTAAGCTAAAGATGAAGACGAGGCTCTGATACCAATTGTAAAACACAAGAGGGAGGGGGGGGTGAATTGGGTTTTAATCAATCTTGTAAACTTTTCCGAAATCTATTCAAGGCAAGTGTAGGTTTGAGCAAGATGATTAAAAGCAATACGAAAGCCAATCACAAGACAAAGGATTTAGAGTGGTTTGATTCACTTAGAATCTACATCCACTACCTTGAGCCGTACCCAAGGATTTCAACAACTTCACTAAGAAGGATTTTACACTTGTGGACAACTCACTAAGAGTTTTACAACACAACCACAATACAAAACTCACTAAGAGTCAATTGACCACACAAAGTAGGACTTATACAAGAATAACCCTATCACTAAGAAAGGGAATTGAGATAGTTTAAGAACAAGGTTGTTCACTCTTCTAAGTGAAAGATATTTACCTTTGAAGTACAAGAATAATCCTCTCTTAGAACATAAGATGCACACTCTTTGTCTTGCTTGAGAAATAACACTCTTGAATGATTTAGATCATAGAAATGAAGAGCATTTGCTTTGTAAGTGTTTAGACTTGATAAGAAATCAATGTATATTGTATGTGCAAGTCTTTGAATCATTCTCAGCTTTAGAGTATATATACATTTCAAAAATATGCTGAAAAACGGCTCTGCAACGGTCAAATAACGACTATTTCTCGCAGAGGTCGGTTGACCGAACACAGACCTCGGATGACCGAAGCTAGCCTCGGTTGAGCCTTAGCCAACCTCGGTCGACCGACCCTAGCCTAGGTCGACCGAACTTCCCTTTTTCCAAAGGGTTCAACTCTCTCGCTTCGTCGGTTGATCCGATCTTGAGCTCGGTTGACCGACCTTCCTGAGTATGAGAGATGTTGATATTTCACACGTTTTGAAATCTTTTGAAGTCTAAAAGGTTTTCCCAAAAGGTAACAAGTAAGAACATTTGGAAAACCATTTTAAAGGACTTAGACCTTGAAAACAAAAGCTTTTGTAAATAAGAATCGTTTTGAAACTTAGCCTTTTGAAAACGTGTTTATGATGCATGCAAGACTTGAGTGATGTACGTTTATGTTCATAAGAGCATTGGTTAGAGCTTATAAGATAAAGACTATAGAGACTAAGCTTATTCTAACCAAACCTAAGTCTTCAATCTTCAATCTCGACGAGATGCGCCTTTAAGTATAACTTTGAATCTTGATCATGGCTTGATTGAAGTACTTAGAGCTTCCATTATGAGAACCATTATTCTATCACAAAGATTGAAATCATTAGACACAACATCAAATGTTTGTCCATTATCAAAAACTGAGTTTGTTCGCCCTTAGGGCTTACAAAAGCCCATGGCCAAGAAAGGCCAAGCCCAAGCCCAAGACACCAAAGGAAGGGGTTTGCTTCGATTGCAATGAACCTGAGAGTAGCGAATGGAGCAAGAGTTGTTGTTCTAGCTACAGAGACATTTAATTTAGTTTTGCTAAGTGGCCTTATTATTAAACTGATTAATTGTCTTTATGTTCCTTACTTTGAGTAGGAATATTATTTCAGTTTCTTGTTTGGATATTGATGGTTTTGAAATAAATATTATGAATAAAATTTGCACCCTTCATAAAGATCGTATCTTCTATAGAGATGCCTCTTTGATGAATGAACTTTATATTCTTAACCACAATGAATCCATTAAAAGGCCCATCTATAACATTAATACCAAGAGGTTTAAATCAAATGACTTAAACCAAACCTACTTTTGGCATTGTCGTTTGGGCCACATCAACGAGAAACACATATCAAAACTCCATCAAGATGGAATTTTGACATCATTTTACTTAGAGTCTTATGAGACATGTGACTCTTGCTTGTTAGGCAAAATGACTAAAGCTCATTTTACTGGACAAAGTGAGAGAGCTTCTGATTTGTTGGGCCTCATACATATACAGATGTATGTGGACCAATAAACACAAGTGCTAGAGGAGGATTTCAGTACTTCATCACATTCACATATGATTTCAGTAGATATGACTACGTCTATCTAATGAAACATAAATCAGAGTCTTTTGGAAGATTCAAAGAATTCCAAAATGAAGTACAAAATCAAGTTGGTAACAGTATTAAGATACTTCGATCAGATCGAGGTGGTGAATACCTTAACCAATAGTTTGACGAATATCTTAAAAGTTGTGGAATTGTTTCCAATTAACTCCTCCTGGCACACCACAATGGAATGGTGTGTCAGAACGGAGGAATCACACTTTACTAGATATGGTTCGATCTATGATGAGTCAAACCAGTCTTCCAATTTCCTTTTGGGGCTACGCCATAGAAACTGCTGCATTCATATTGAATAGAGTTCCTTCTAAAGCGGTTCAGAAAACTCCATATGAGATATGGACAGGGAAACGACCTAGTTTGTCATTTCTCAAAATTTGGGGATTCGAGGCGTATGTAAAACGCTTATTATCTAATAAACTCGCCCCTAAATCGGACAAGTGTTTGTTTGTGGGATATCCTAAAGAAACTAAAGGATATTGCTTCTTTCTTCCATCAGAGAACAAAGTGTTTGTTGCTCGAAATGGTTTATTCCTTGAAAGGAAATTTATTTCCAAAAAGGATAGTGGGAGTAAGATCCATCTCGAGGAAATTCAAGATCCCCAAACAATATCTGAACCAGCTTTGGAACTTCAAGCAAGCTCACGTGCTGATACTGAGCTTCGATCTTTGACACAAGGCCCAAGAAGGTCAAGTCGGGCACATCAACAGCTTGAGAGATATGTATTTCTAGTGACTGATGATCATCACATTGAACTGATTGATCAAGATGATCCCACTACCTACAAAGAGGCAATTCATAGTTCTGAGTCAGATAACTAGAAGCTATGAAGTCTGGGATGTAATCCATGTACGATAACCAAGTGTGGACTTTGGTTGACCTACCCGATGGGTGTAAGGTCATTGATAACAAATGGTGTTTAAAAAATAAAACCGACATGGATGGTAATGTACACACTTTTAAATCTCGACTGGTAGTTAAAGGTTATAGACAAATTAATGGTATTGACTATGATGAAACATTTTCTCCAGTCGTTATGATAAAGTCTATTAGGATTTTACTTGCCGTAGCCGCATATTATGACTATGAGATATGGCAAATGGACGTTAAGACTGCGTTTCTTATTGGAAACCTTCTCGAGGATGTGTATATGACAACCTGAGAGGTTTGTTGATCCATCAAATCCTAGCAAAGTGTGTAAGCTTCAAAGGTCCATTTATGGATTGAAGCAAGCATCTCGAAGCTGGAATCGTCGCTTTGATGAATGTATTAAAGAATTCGGTTTCATCAAAAATGAAGACGAGCCTTGTGTTTATAAGAAAGAAACTAACAATGCAGTAGTGTTCCTTGTGCTTTATGTGGACGACATCTTACTGATTGGAAATGACATTCCCACACTGCAAAGCGTAAAAGCTTGGTTAGGGAAGTGTTTGTCTATGAAAGACTTAGGCGAGGCTACTTACATTTTGGGTATAACATTCTATAGAGATAGATCTAACAAAATGATTGGCCTAAGCCAGAGTGGATACATTGACAAGGTACTGAAACGGTTCAGTTTGCAAGATTCCAAAAAGGGATTCTTGCCCATGTCACATGAAATTAGGTGATGGATTAGGTGTCATCCCTAGCATTGTGAACCCAGTGGACCTTTATTGTGATAGTACTGGTGCCATTTCACAAGTTAACGAACCTAGATCTCACCAACGATCCAAACACATTCGCAGATCCATTGACCAAGCCAATCCCGCAACCTAAACATGAGAGTCATACTAGGTCAATGGGATTGATGATAATGCATGATTGGACCTAGGGCAAGTGGGAGATTGTTAGTACTGCCCTAGGACCATTAACATATGGTGTACGTTTTACATATATTTTGAGCATGTCATGTGAATAGTTGATTTTACTTTTGAGCATCAAATGTGTGATTTGATTTTAAAACTCATTAACTTATGCAATTACTATTCTGATTGTCCCTAGTTTTATGTAATGTTCTTTACAATGAAATAAAACTAGTACGATGTTTGATTGATGATTATGTTTTACTGATCATGTGTAATGGATACAAATCATATCACAGATGCAATATGTTGGGATATATTGTATCGGACGTGATCCGTTAGAGAAGTAATACTTCATGGTTTTTTAGTCATAAGTATTACTTCCTCAATACTATTTGGAATCCTTAAACCTTATGTCTTCATCGTTTCCCGCATGAATGGAGCTGCATTTTGACTCAGTCGTACGTTACTTTTAATCGAGTAATTAAAACGATGGATGATCGAATGTAGTATCCTATCATGGCTTTAAAGTGAGAGGCATTGTAAGAGATTTGTCCCTCTCTTATTAGAAAGAGATATCCACGGGCCCCTCGATAGGGAAAACTGTTTAAATGCATGGCCGTTCTCAAATATATTTAATAAAGTAGTTACTCAATATTATTTGTTGGAACAGTCTACCTGGAGATCTAGCATAAATACAATTAAGCTTTATAAGGGTGACAACTACCATGCCTTATGCTTAATTTGGATATCGCGAGACAAAGGGATTAAATAGTGGATTGATATTAGGTTCCACCGAACATTCATTCACTTTGGGTAGTCGCAATGTCCTGCTAGATACCGCTTGTGATTTATGAACACATATACAAATAAGCGTGTGTTTTCATTGCCATTTTGAATTGAACCTACAGGGTCACACGCATAGACGAGTTAACAAGCTTCATGTCGAAACTCAATGAATCTAGAATGTGTCTAGGTTCATTCTAGATTCATTGTATCCGACATTTATTTTTCTGAGAATAATAATATGTTATTATTCGAATTAGAGATTAATGAGGGGCATTTTCAGTATTTTGGTTCTAGCTGGGATTATGTGGGATAAAGACTCCTACTACTAGAAAAGGTTGATAGGACGTGGGAGTTGTTTTCGGAACAAACTCTCACACCTATATAATCCTCTTTTGGCCGAAACCCTAGGTCGGATGCTTGCTTGAGCCGCAATAAACCAAAATACTCCCGAAATCAATTTTCTAGATTTTCTGTCTCATTTTTTCACCAGATTCCGAAACTCAGAAAAAAGAAGAGCTAGTACTCGTTGTTCGTTTCGTCGCGTGGATACTGGTAGGGAGTAATTTCGCAAGGGAGGACTTTGGTGGTTGCAGCTAAGAACCCAGAAAAACAGAATCTTTAACCGAAAACGTTAGTCTTTTTCGTATTTTTCGATTCCTATGGTATGAACGGATCATTCGGGGGAGGATTCATGGGTGTTTAGAACGAGTTTCTGCCCATAAATCCCTTCAGATAAAAGTGTCGCCCTGATCAGATAAAGGATTCATGGGTGTTTAAATGACTCACTTGCTTGCTTTAATCTAAAAAGGGTAATAGGGGTCTCAAGGTCTCAAATTCAAATTACTCAAAAGTACTTTCTTGATATCAAAATCTTAAAAAAAAAAACGTCTGGCAATAATTTGCTCTATGTGTGTGCAGTTTTTGTTTATAAATTCGTAATTGATTCCTATTTGTTTATGCTCTACAGTAATGAATGAGAGTGTTGAACTGTTGATTACCCTTGAAAGATTACATGATTCACTTATGCCATCGCTACAGAAGGGATTGCATATCGTTTTTACCTTTTCCGACTTCCATGAAGATGTTTCCAGTGAATGTCGATGACCCCATGATAAGGACATACATTTTATTGCAGATACTGAGAGGTATCACTCAGGAATCCCTACACAGTCATGCGATAAATCGGAAGGGAACATTTCTCCAAGAAATTGAAAATAATCACAAGATAATGAGCAAAGTTGAGCTACTGCGTAATACAGGTAACGATGATAGCACCATTATGTTACTCTTTTCTAATTAGCGTAATGTGATGTATACTAGTCTCGTCCACATTTCGTATTACTTAACTGCTCCAGCATTTGAAAGAAACCTTTTTTTGGTGGGATTAAGTTTTTTCTTTCCTGTATATAACATGAGTATTGTTCGTCGATATTTACATTTATCATAGTGTTTAATTGATATTGATCTAACAAGGAGATGTTGGAGACATTATAGGAGATGTACGAGAAGCCATCAGTAGCAAACAAGGTTTTTCTGATGCGACGTCTGTTTAACCTAAAGATAACAGAAAGTACTGCTATTTCCAATCATCCAAATGAGTTCAATGTGATAATAGCTCATTTAAGATTGATTTCAATGATTAGGTACGAGCCTTAATTTTACTGTCTTCTTTACCAGAGAGTTGGGGCGGAACAGTTACTGCTTTTAACGCTTCAGTAGGGAAGGTGAAGCTTAGGTTTGACGAAGTTAGAGACCTGATTATTAGTGAAGAAATTCACATAAAAGAATCGGATATAGCTTCGGGATCAGCCCTGAGTACATAAAATAAAGGATGATCAGAATCAATGTCGAAATCATACTAAGGTCGATCGAAATCGAGAGGTAGGAAGCCTAAGAAAGACAAAAACTCGGTTAAATGTTTTAATTGCGGACAATATGGTCACTACAAGAGATAGTGCACAACACTGTCGAAGGAAGATAACAAATTAGCAATTGCAGCAGTAGAAGAAATTTCATATGCATTAATTTTGAGTGTGAGCAAGTCCATTGGAATCGTGGTTTTGGATTCTGGAACATCGTTTCATTCTTGCAATAGAATTGATGTAATAGAACGTTACACTTCTGGTGATTTTGGTAAGGTTTTTCTTACATATGATGAGCCTTTGGAAATCGTGGGGAAGGGAGATGTTCGGATCAAAACACTGCATGAAACTGTATTGCAACTAAGTAATGTCAGACAAGTTCCTAGGTTAAAAAGAAACTTGTTTTACATTCGGCGGTGGTTCTTGGAAGTCAACCAAATGAGCTATGGTAATAGCTCGAGGAAAGAATGAGGGTACATTGTATTTGACGAATAACAGTCATGAAAATATTTCTCTTGCAAGTGCAATTAGTGATACATATTTGTGGCATAGTCGTCTTGGCCACATGAGGGAAAAGGGGATGAAAGTGTTGGGTTCGAATGGTAAACTGACAGACCTCAAGACTTTTGTTTTCGGTTTATGTGAGGATTGTGTTTTCGGGAAACAGAAAATGGTGAGTTTCTCGAAGGGTGGCAGAACTTTGAAAAAACATAAGCTAGAGTGGTACATAGTGACTTGTGGGGACCAGCACCGGTGACATCTCTTGGTGGTGCATCATATTACATGATCTTCATTGATGAATCTGATGCTTTTAGTGCCTTTAAAACGTGGAAAGTCTTGGTAGAAATTAAAACAGGTATAAAAGTGAAGTGTTGAAGATCAGACAATGCTGGAGAGTATGAGCTCCGCGAGTTCAAACAGTTTTGTTCTACGAATGGTATTCGCATGGAAAAACCCTGAGAGGAACCCCTCGGCAGAATGGCATTGTAAAATGTATGCAGAGAACATTGAATTGAAGAGGCATTTGTCTGAACGATTTGTTATGATTGACCTTAGAGAGGCTAAGCAAATACTGGGTATGCGGATTATTGGAGATAAGGCTGCGGGGAAGTTGTATTTATCACAAGTTGATTATATCAAGAAGGTTCTGAAAAGGTTCAATATGCAGGATGCGAAACCAATGAGTGTTCCATTGGGCAGCCACTACAAACTATCTAAGAAGGAATCGCCTAAAAGTGTTGAGGAACATGCTCATAAGCAGAAGATCGCATAGGCTTCAGCAATTGGCAGCATAATTGTCACACCCCGTAACCAGAAGGTGACCTAGCAATGCCTCATCTACCAATGAGACAAAAAACAGAATTTACTCTTCTAAGCCATAAATATAACGGAATAACTAAAACTTTATTAAAACACCGTCATCATCAGAAATTACATAACTTAATACTAAGTTGTTCAACTTAAATAAAGGTTCACTATTCTACTACATCAACATTACTCCATTAGGTTCTACTTGTCGTGTTCCCTGTGACACCCCAACCCTCTCAGGCCATGTGTGTCGCGTGCCTCTCGGCACATGGTTATATCTTTTACAATATAAATTACTTGTGGTTGATTTTTTTATAAACTATTCTATATTCTATTCTATGACTTTTAAGTTGACTCCGGTCTTTGACTGAATCACAATGTACATATTTTTAATCCTAAGCTTTCGCTGCGCACTCTGATACCAAAATCTTCTAATATGGGTCTGTGTCTAGCGTTGACTCAAGTCTCGGTTCAGTTCTACGCCTCAGAATATTTTTGTTCTATCCACACAATCCTGCAAGAACTAAAATAGAAAATAGAGAAAGGGAGAGCTATAAATAGCCCAGTGAGTCCCAGTGAAGTGTGTGCTAGTGATTTTGAAATTCATTTTATTTTACAAACATTTTATTTTGAAGACACGGAGAAACTCCCTTTATTTAGAAAAACTTTTCTTTTTCCGAAACATTTCCAAAATTTGTTTTCTTTCAGAAAACATTCTTTTTATCTTCTTACAAAATACTTTAGAAATTATTTCATTTTTTTAAAACATTCTTTATCTGGAATATTCTTTATTTTCAATTTCAGAAATATCCTTCCAGAATAAGAAGACCATTATGTATATCAGATCCATAAATAAAAGAGTACATGACCGGCCAAGTCAATAACTCTTTAGTCCATACCAGCCTTACACTAGACCTGTTCAGGTTTTTCAACCTTATCCCCCTTGTCAGAATTATAAAGCCAATAGCCGGGGTACCGCGGCTTGGCATCAGAAATACTTACAGCTCCTGAGTTAAACCTCCTAACCTAGGAGACATGTTAGCAGTCAGAATTAAGAACCATATGTGGTGCACGTAGAGGATACAGTCAGCCCGTTGCTTTCCCTGCCCCTACAATTCCCACACAGGTTTTGGGATTCCAAGAGTTAAACAGAGTGTCCAAAACCAAAGGTGCGAGATGCCCTCGTACGGGTGACTAGCCTCGTACCAGTGCAGACCTCCAATGGTCGGACGAGGGGCTACCAAATTTGTGCAGTGCCCTCTTCAGATTTCCAGAGTTGTCGTTCATATATTTTTCAGAAATACCTTTCAGAAATACTTTTCAGAAATACTGTAACTTTTCATTTGTAAACAATTTGCATAAAACACATTTATAAAACAAGTTCTCCGGTTTTGAGAGGGAACTCACCTTAACCTCTTATCATTAGTACCTTCTTCAAGATTTGTACCTATTGTGCAAATACCAACTCTTTAGGAAATACTTTTAAAAATTAATGATATGCAAGACTTAAAATGCCTAAAACTCTTCAGACAAAGTTTGTAGGCATCTGGGTCTTTGTGTAAATTTCTAAAGTTTAGGGACTAAAATGTAACTTCTAAAAGTTATTTCGAACTCCGAATATAAGTTATTTCAGATATATTTTATCTTAATTAAATATTGAAATCACAAAGTAAATAGTTTAGGACTTGTTTGTAATATAATTATCTTGTAGGATTTTATTTGTAATATTTTAATTGCTACTTTAGTCCTGAGTATATATACTCTCCTAAGAGACAACCCTAGAAGAAAACCCCAAAAACTTTCCTTCTTCCCTTTTCTCTCTCCAGCGGCGCCCCATTCCCCCTTCTGCCGTCGCGACTCACTCGCCACCGCTGCCGTCATCTTCTTCTTCTCCGGCATTAGCCACCGGCCCACCGCCTCTCTCTATTCCTCTTTTTTTCTTTCTTTTCTCCTTCTTCTCTTCCTCTTTAGGGACTTTTAATGCAATTATTTCATTTTTTCCTTGGTGAGCAAGTATTGGATAAACATTATTTTTTTTCATTTTCTTTTATTTCTCAATTTAAAAATTACTATTATGCCTTGTCTTTTGATAAAATTACCAATTTATTGTTTGGACTATTTTACCCTTGCTAATTAATTAAAACGACACTTCTAACCCTATTAAGATAATATAATGCGAACCTTTAAATTGGTACCGAAATTACGGGTCGTCACACTCCCTGTCCCAAGTCTCCTCATCAACATCATCTACAAAACATAAGAACATAATAGGATACGCCACACTCGCTTAGTAAGAATCGATCGCCCTTGGGATGAAGGACCAAAAGAGACTTCAAAACATTCCCTGTTTCCCAAATCATATGAAAATATATCTTTGACTTGTAATAACCTGAAAACATCTTGAAATCATTTATAAAACACTTGAAAACATAACATAAGAGTTCATAACTTGCATAACTTGTACAGAACATAACTTGTAAAGGATACAGAACAAGTAAGGAATCTCGAAATATAGTAAAATAAGCCGGTCGACCGATAGCAATATGAAACAGAAACAAATCAAAAAAATCCCAAACAGCAATACGAGACAGAAACAAAATTAATAAGATCCTAAACAGTAATACGAACCAAAAACAATATAAAAAAGATCCCAAATAGCAAACATAATCAATACAACCCAAAAATAACATTACATAACCAATTATCTCACTAAAACCACAAGTTTACTCTTCTTATTTACCTTACAACACTCACAATCAAAGTGTGCACTTCTCATTTAGATTACAACACAACCAAAGTTTACACTTCTCATATACTCATTCGTGCTTGAGTTGAAATCTGAAAAATTCAAGAATAAAATTAACACTTTGAATACGTCAATTAATGTATGGTAATAAAGTACTAAAAATAAAACAACAAATATTGCTCACCTTCAATATGTGGAATTCCAAGAAGCTAGTTGTGAAGCGAGAAAGCGATTAATTATACAAGAAAAAATGGATTAATAAAAGAAAAGTTAAGAATTAAAGCACAACAACAAATACATAACGAAATTAATAATTATATTTTTAATCATTCTAAATCATCCTCCGACATAAATTCATCATTTTCATCATAATTGTCATCACCCGACACAATTTTATCTTCATCAACACGGCTCGTACCGCCACAAGTACAACTTCGATTTCCCCTGACCGGTATGCAAATTGACCAACTTCAGTAAGAGTTGGATCAATGTGACTAGTCTCCTCCTTGCGTATTTCCTCCTGATACGGTACCGGAACACCAGGAACGTCAACTAGACATGGTTTGGAACGACAAACAGCCCACCAATTAGCCATAAATGTTGTCTTACTTCCCGGATAAGGTGTGTAGTAGTCTTGTTGACATTAGGGAGCAAATACAAATGGATCGTAACCCTGATACGTTCTTTTCCTATGGATTTCTACAAGTGTATATTGAGGATGCACCATCAAACCTCGATTTGGAGTAGAATCAAACCAGTCACATTGAAAAGAATTATTTTTTGGGCATGTACTCCAGCAAGTTCAACCTTCAACTCTCCTTAATAATATCCTTTAACCCATACCCCACTGTTTGTCGTTCCTTTTCCATCACTGTGAGCTTTTATGTGCAATCTATAACCGTTAACAAAGTAACCGGTGTATGACATCACTCTCCTTGACGGGCCCCATGACATATTTTTCAACAACCTTTCGGAATGTTCCGGAAGGCTATGTATCTGTTGAGAACAACAAAAGTTAAGTTAGTTTAGGCATTCTTAAGACAAGTACATTTCTACACAATATCAACTTACATGAGTTCCAAACCATTTGGAAAAAATCATTATAAACCCGGCTTTGAAGTTCTTCCTCCGTTATCTGCGGAGTTTGGTCATGTACTTCACTGACAAATTTCCTGAGTTACAAATTAAATGACAATATTATTATTTGGGTTTGCTTACAAATTAAATGACAATAGAACAAAAATGAAGCAATAGATGGGTTTACTTACTGAAGGTATGGTTCGACCTCTTCACAATTCATAAGTATATAATTCATGGCTGTTTTATAATCTTTGTCAGATAATAACATCTTTTCCTTTTTCCAAATGATCTTCCAGGTAAGTTGCAAATTGATAATACATTTGGTCCACATGTCTCGTCTTCACCATCATTTCACCCAATGGTTGTAACTTTCGTTTTCACGTGGGGTTCGAAATAATAGCTAAAGAATGTAGCAGCTTCTTCGACCAAGTATGCATTGCAAATTGACCCCTCAACTCTGGCTTTGTTTTTTATCTTCTTTTTTAGATGGTGCAGGTATCTAATTAAAGCATAAGCAGTTAATCACATTGTAAATATGTACATGAAAAAAATGAAGTTGAGATCATAAAGACATTGGTTTTTACCTCTTGAACGGGTACATCCACCTAAACTGTACCGGGCCACCAACCTTAGCTTCGTACGGAAGGTGAATCGGTAAGTGTTCCATCACATCAAAAAATTCCGGAGGAATAATTTTCTCTAACTTGCACAATAAAATAGCGATAATGTCCTCCAATTCTTGCATATGAGCCACAATCATTCTATACATTCTAGACATTTTCAACTATTTCATGTCAATGCATCGTGCCAAATTCGATGCATATCCATCTGGGAGCCTTAATTCTTTAACCCACTGCAAAACCATCTCCTTTTGTGCCTTGGTAAGAGTGAAACATGTCTTCGTTTTCGTTGCTTTACCTCGGCCATCGTGTTTAATATTCAATTTTGGCCGACTGCAATACTTTTCAACATCCGCTCTAGCCTTAACATTTTCCTTAGTTTTACCCTTCACGTCCAACACGGTGTTAAAGACGTTATCAAACACATTTTTTTCATTATGCATGACATCAATGTTGTGTCATTTCAAAAGTGTCCACCAATAAGGTAAGTCCCAAAATATGTTACGTTTGGCACAACTGTTATCCCGACCCCCTGCCTTGCTCTTTACCAATCTCTTCAGCTGTATCGGTAATTTTTGGATAATCTCTAACTCTAAACCACATTTCATCACCAGTCAGGCGAGATAGAGGGTCTACTCTCTCCTGTCGCCGGTCCTTTCGGAATCCCTTTGCATCTCTCCTAAAAGGATGATCCGGTGACAAGAAGCTTCTGTGGCAATCGAACCACGATTATCCATTGTTTACTGATTGGAAACTAAAAAAAAAGGAGATAATACAAAGAAGCAAACACCGGGGAAAAATAAAAAAGGGAAGAACAAAGAAGATCCTTCAAAGGCTTCCGAACATGCTAGCACAATGAAATTCACAATGAAATTTACAATGAAATTTTACAATTAAAATTTACAATGGAGGGTTTCGTAAGGGAGTAGAAGGTTTCGGGGGGGGGGAGTTCTGATTGGGGTTCCTTTACAGAAATTAGAAAACAAAACTACGTCGTTTCACATTAATAGCTAGTGACCGCGTTGACTATTTGGTCGCCCAGTAAACAAGTACACGACGTCGTTTTGTAGTATTAAACACCTGTGTTATTTTTTAAAAAGAAATTCTCCTGGTAGAGACCGACTACCGACCGTTTTGATGAATTCGGTCGCTGATTTACTAGGAGGCAACCGAATAGCGACCGAATTCATCAAATCGGTCGGTAGTCGGTCGCTACCAGGAGACTTTCTTTTTAAAAAAATAGCGGAGTTCTTTTCAATGGATATATAGAAATATTTTAGTAATTATTTGTTCAAAATGAGAATAATAACTAGTATGAATATTTTAGTAATTATTTGTTTATTAATTAATAATCATTTATTCAAATTTTAACTACGTTACGTAATGATTCATGTAAATGTATACACTTAATTGTTCTCCTTTGAGTCTATATAGGTATTTTATGAATAAGTGTAAATTATGGACTATGACTATTCATGTTAATGTGTATATTGTTAGTAGTGCTCTAGGACCATTCGCATATGTTGTACATTTTATATCTATTTGAGCATTTCATATGAATAGTTAATTTTGCTTATGAACATCAAATGCGTGATTTGATAGTAAAACTCATTTGCTTATGTAATTACTATTCTAGTTGTCCCTAGTTTTTTGTAATCTATTTTACAATGAAATAAAACTTGTATGATGTTTGATTGATGATTACGTTTTACTAATCATGTGTAATGATTGGGAATCAGGCTGCCCCAGTGGAAAAGGTAGCCATAATCCTGGCTTCGGCCCAGGTTCGATTCCCACAACCCCACCCCCCGTCCCGTAAAATCATGTGCAATGATTACAAATTATATCATAGATGCAATGTATTGAGATATATCGTATCATACGTGATCCGTTAGAGAAGTAATACTTCATGGTCCTTAGTCATAAGTATTACTTCCTCAATCTATTTTAGAATCCTTAGACCTTATGTCTCCATTTGATTCTAGCATGAGTGGAGCCACGTTTTGACTCAGTTGTACGTTGCTTTTAATCGAGTAATCAATACGACTGATGATCGGATGTAATGCCCTATCATGGCTTGAATGTGAGAGGCATTGTAAGGAATTTGTCCCTCTCTTATTAGAGAGAGATATCCATGGGCCCCTCGATAGGGAAAGACTGTTTAAATGCATGGCCGTGCTCAAATGTATTTAATAAAGTGGTTATTAAATATTGTTTGTTGGAACAGTCTACCTGGAGATCGAGCATAAATATAATTAAGCTAAATAAGGGTGACGACTACCATGCCTTATGCTTAATTAGGATATTGCGAGACAAAGGGATTAAATAGTGGATTGACATTAGGTTCCATTGTAAATTCATTCACTTTGGGTAGTCACAATGTCCTGCTAGGGGCCGCTTGTGATTTATGATAAGGGGTATTTTCGGCATTTGGTTATAGTTGGATTACGTGGGAGTTATTATCCGATAAAGACTCCACTACCAGCAGAAGTCTAGAGGACGTGGGAGGTAAAGACTCCCATTGCCGAGAGAAGTTGAGGACGTGAGAGTTAGTTCTGGGAGTTTGGGAACAAACTCTCACACCTATATAATGATCTGGGATTTGGCCACATAAATGAGAAACGCATATCAAAGCTCCATACAGATGAAATTTTGACATCATTTGACTTAGAGTCTTATGAGACTTGTGATTCTTGCTTGTTAGGCAAAATGACTAAAGCTCATTTTACTGGACAAAGTGAGAGAGCTTCCGATTTATTGGGCTTCATACATACAGATGTTCGTGGACCAATAAACACTAGTGCTAGGGGAGGGTTTCAGTACTTCATCACATTCACAGATGATTTCAGCAGATATGGCTATGTCTATCTAATGAAACATAAATCAGAATATTTTGGAAGATTCAAAGAATTTCAAAATGAAGTACAAAATCAACTTGGTAAAAGTATTAAGATACTTCGATCAGATCGAGGTGGCGAATACCTTAACCAAGAGTTTGACGAACATCTTAGGGGTTGTGGAATTGTTTCGCAATTAACTCCTCTTGGAACACCACAATGGAATGGTTTATCAGAACGGAGGAATCGCACCTTACTAGATATGGTTCGATCTATGATGAGTCAAACAAGTCTTCCAATTTCCTTTTGGGGCTACGCCCTAGAAACTGTTGCGTTTACATTAAATAGAGTTCCTTCTAAAGCGGTTCAAAAAACTCCATATGAGATATGGACTGAGAAACGACCTAGTTTGTCATTTCTCAAAATTTGGGGATGCGAGGCGTATGTAAAATGCTTGTTATCTGATAATCTCCCCCCTAAATCTGACAAGTGTTTGTTTGTGGGATATCCTAAAGAAACTAAAGGATATTACTTCTATCTTCCATCAGAGAACAAAGTGTTTGTTGCTCGTAATGGTTTATTCCTTGAAAGAGAATTTATCTCCAAAGAGGATAGTGGGAGTAAGATCCATCTTGAGGAAATTCAAGATCCCCAAACAACATTTGAACCAACTTTGGAAGTTCAAGCAAGCTCACGGGCTGATACTGAGCTTCAATCTTTGACACAAGGCACAAGGAGGTCGAGTCGGGTAAATCAACAGCCTGAGAGATATGGATTTCTAGTGACCGATGATCATCAGGTTGAACTGATTGATCAAGATGAACCCACTACCTACAAAGAGGAAATTCGTAGTTCTGAGTCAGATAAGTGGCTAGAAGCTATGAAGTCTGAGATGCAATCCATGTACGATAACCAAGTGTGGACTTTGGTTGATCCACCCGAAGGGTGTAAGGTCATTGACAACAAATGGTGTTTCAAAAAGAAAACCGACATGGATGGTAATGTACACACTTTTAAATCTCGACTAGTAGTTAAAGGTTATAGACAAGTTCATGGTATTGACTATGACGAAACCTTTTCTCCTGTCGTTATGATAAAGTCTATTAGGATTTTACTTGCCATTGATGCATATTATGACTATGAGATATGGCAAATGGATGTTAAGACTGAGTTTCTTAATGGAAACCTTCTCGAAGTTGTGTATATGACCCAACCTGAGGGGTTTGTTGATCCATCAAATCCAAGCAAAGTGTGTAAGCTTCAAAGGTCCATTTATGGATTGAAGCAAGCATCTCGAAGCTAGAATCGTCGCTTTGATGAACGTATTAAAGAATTCGGTTTCATCAAAAACGAAGACGAGCCTTGTGTTTATAAGAAAGTAACTAATAATGCAGTAGTGTTCCTTGTGATTTATGTGGATGACATCTTACTGATTGGAAATGACATCCCCACATCACAAAGCGTAAAAGCTTGGTTGGGGAAGTGCTTTTCCATGAAAGACTTAGGCGAGGCTACATACATTTTGGGTATTAGAATCTATTGAGATAGATCTAACAAAATGATTGGCCTAAGCCAGAGTGGATACATTGACAAGGTACTGAAACGGTTCAGTTTGCAAGACTCCAAAAAGGGATTCTTGCCCATGTCACATGGCATTAAACTCCTCTTGAATTAGGTGTCGTCCCTAGCATTGTGAACCCAGTGGACCTCTATTGTGATTGTACTGGTGCCATTTCACAAGCTAAGGAACCTAGATCTCACCAACGATACAAACACATTCTCAGGCATTTCCATCTGATTAGAGAGATCATCGACAGAGGAGACGTTAGTATTTGCAAAGTTCATACAGATGACAACATTGCAGATCCATTGACCAAGCCACTCCCACAGCCTAAACATGAGAGTCATACTAGGTCAATGGGATTGAGGATCATGTATGATTGGAGCTAGGGCAAGTGGGAGATTGTTAGTAGTGCCCTAGGACCATTAGCATATGTTGTACATTTTATATCTATTTGAGCATTTCATATAAATAGTTAATTTTGCTTATGAACATCAAATACGTGATTTGATAGTAAAACTCATTTGCTTATGTAATTACTATTCTAGTTGTCCCTAGTTTTATGTAATCTATTTTACAATGAAATAAAACTAGTATGATGTTTGATTGATGATTACGTTTTACTAATCATGTGTGTAAAACACAAGGGGGGGGGTGAATTGGGTTTTAGTCGATCTTGCAAACTTTTTCGAATCTATTCAAAGCTAGTGTAGGTTTGAGCAAGATGATTAAAAGCAATACGAAAGCCAATCACAAGACAAATGATTTAGAGTGGTTCGATTCACTTAGAATCTACATCCACTACCTTGAGCCGCACCCAAGGATTTCAACAACTTCACTAAGAAGGATTTTACACTTGTGGACACCTCACTAAGAGTTTTACAACACAACCACAATACAAAACTCACTAAGAGTAAATTGCCCACACAAAGTAGGACTTATCAATTTTCCCACACAAAGTAGGACTTATACAAGAATAACCCTATCACTAAGAAAGGGAATTGAGGTAGTTTAAGAACAAGGTTGTTCACTCTTCTAAGTGAAAGATATTTACCTTTGAACTACAAGAATAATCCTCTCTTATAACATAAGATGCACACTCTTTGTCTTGCTTGAGAAATAACACTCTTGAATGATTTAGATCATAGAAATGAAGAGCATTTGCTTTGTAAGTGTTTAGACTTGATAAGAAATCAGTGTATCTTTGAAGTGCAAGTCATAGAGTCATTCTCTAGCTTTGGAGTATTTATACATTTCAAAAATAGGCTGAAAAATGACTCTGCAACGGTCAAATAACGGCTAGTTTTCGCAGAGGTCGGTTGACCGAACACATACCTCGGATGACCGAAGCTAGCCTCGGTTGAGCCTAACCATAGTTCGGTTGAGCCGAAGAGGAACTCGGTCGCCGACCTGGTCCTCGGTTGACCAACCCAAGCAACTTCCAAAATGTTCAACTCTCTGTTTCTCTTCGGTTGATCCGAGGAAAGCTCGGATGATCCGACCTTCTGAGCTTTGAGAGATGTTGATTTTTCACACGTTTTGAAATCTATTGAAGTCTAAAAGGTTTTCTCAATATGTAACAAGTAAGAGCATTTAGAAAACCGTTTTAAAAGACTTATACTTTGAAATCAAAGGCTTTTGAGATATGAACACATATGAGAATCATTTTGAAACTTTAGCCTTTTGAAAGCGTGTTTATGAAAACATGCAAGACTTGAGTGTAGAACTTATGTTCATGAGAGCATTGGTTAGAGCTTATAAGATAACGACTTATAATGACAAAGCTAATCTAACCAAACCTAAGTCTTCAATCTTCAATCTTGAAAGATGAGCCTTGAATAATATGACTTTGAATCTTGATCATGGCTTGATTGAAGTACTTAGAGCTTCCATTATAAGTTCCGATATTCTATCAAAAAGTTATAAAACATTAGACACAACATCAAGTGTTTGTCCATTATCAAAAACCGAGTTCGTTCGCCCTTAGGGCTTACAATCTCCCCCTTTTTGATTATGACAAACTTTGATGTAATTAGATAGAATATGGTTAATTTAAGTGCAAGGAAGCAAGGCAAAAGATAAAGATCAACTAAAAACAAATATTAGTGCTTGGAAGAGAAAACCCGAGAGACGAAAGCACTAGAATGATAATCTTCTATTTGCCATAGCATCTAGGGACTCTTAGAAGAGCCCTATTTCCCAACCAACCTCCTTTCCTCCTTCCTTCCATCTTATGTAGCTTTCTTGTGTGTAATATACATACCTTAGTTTACACAAGAAGCTAACTTACCATTTTCATCAATGTTGATTTGAGTGCTAAGGATCCTATTATAAAGAACATGCTCACACAAACATTAGAACTATCAATGGTTTGTTATCATCAAAACAACATATGATATTTTGCCCTTCGGGCTAACAATTTTTGAAAAAAATATTCTACTCCCCCTATATTAAAGAATCCCTTATCTCTCCCATTTTGCAAGTTCTAAGCATTCTCCTTTTGTAAATTACTTCTCTTGGCACATTTGCAACACTCCCCCTATATTAAAGAATCCCTTATCTCTCCCATTTTGCAAGTTCTAAGCTTTCTCCTTTTGTAAATTACTTCTCTTGGCACATTTGCAACACTTAAAAACTCTCCCCCTTTTTGTCAAAATCAAAAAGGGATATCAAAGCGCCAATAAGAAAAGCATTTACTCCTCTTCATTGAAGAATATTTGAAATGCCTTTTAACGAAAAGTAAAGAAGAATAAGATTAAAATGTGGATAAGCTTGATGATATGTAAGAATTCTCCCCATATAAAAAAAACTTTTAATGCCATGGAGAATCTTGATGGTCTAATAGATTGATAAGATAAGAACCAAAAGATCAAACCTAAAGACCAAAAATCATTTGAAGAATGATTATTCTGAATAAGCTTGGTTGATTTCTAAAAACAAGGAGTCCATAATAACACATAAATCAAAAGATGGTCATGTATGGCTCAAAAAGAATATCAACCTAAGCTAAGACAAAGGAGATAAGGAATAAAACTTAAAGTACAATCTCCCCTTTTATCAAGCATACGATGTTAGCTATTTGAGATAAAACCAAGTTTGCTACCAATTGACCAATTGTAAAACATATTTGAAAATATAGCTAACAAAGTACTAGTGGAAGTGATACCATGAATTCATAAGTTAAGCACATGTATCACAACCAAAAGATTTAGAGGAAGTGTAAGATGACAATTCGAGTACATTCCTCTAATAAGTTAATGGTTAGCTAAATGAGTATAACAACTCTTGAAGCAAGACTAACCAAAAACTCTAATGAGATCACAAAAGATATGTAAGTAAAGATTATGATCTCATAGTTATTAAGGGAGAGTATATGTGATACCAAATGTAAGAAATAACCAATTGAAAAAAAATAAACATTTGTAACACATATAACTTCCAAAATAATTTACACAAGTTGGCTATAAAATAAGAAAGAAGAAAAACAAGCCAACAAGTGATGTGATGATGTAAAATATGAACAATTGAGCATACATCATGTATTTTATTGCAGAGAGAAGTTGAGGACGTGAGAGTTAGTTCTGGGAGTTTGGGAACAAACTCTCACACCCTATATAATGATCTCTTGGCCGAAACCCTAGCTAAGTTAATGCCTTCAGCCGAAATACCAAAAAGACTTAGAAAAATCGTTTTCTATTCTGCCTCTCCATTTTCTCTCTAATTCCCAAAACTTGGAAAAACGAAGAGCTAGCAATCACTGTTCGTTTCGTCGCGTGGATACCGGTAGAAGGACATTCCGCAAAGGGAATTCTGTTGGTGGCAGCAAAGTATCCAAGAAATAGCGTCTTCCATTGAAGAATCAGATTCTTGAACCCAAAACGTAAGTCTTTTTCTTGCCTTTTTCGATTCGCTTTGTATGAGCGGATTCTTCAGGGGAGGACTCATGGGTGTTTGGAACAAGTTTCCGCCCATGAATCCCTTTTTTATATATAAATATATAAATATATATATATATATATATATATATATATATATATATATATATATATATATATGTGTGTGTGTGTGTGTGTGGCTAAGATAGTTGCAATTTTTTTTATAAAAGGTCTCCTGGTAGCGACCGACTACCGACCGATTTGATGAATTTGGTCGCTGATTTACTTGCAGGAGATCGAATTCATCAAATCAGTCGTTAGTCGGTCGCTATCAGGAGACTTTCTTTTTAAAAAATAGCGGAGTTCTTTTCAATGGATATATAGAAACATTTTAGTAATTATTTGTTCAAAATGAGAATAATAACTAGTATGAATATTTTAGTAATTATTTTTTTATTAATTAATAAACATGTATTCAAATTTTAACTACATTACGAGTAGATATGGATTTGTGACCGATATGAAGACTTCGGTCGCCCCGTGTAAACTAGCAAAAGAATAGCGATCGATATTGGTAAAACGACGTTGTATACATTCAATCACTATTCCGTCACAAAACCCTAACCATATACCCTAAGTAAGATGGCTAGTCCGTCCCCATTCGATCGTTAAAAATCAAGTATTCCAGAAACAGTATGCTTATTACTGAGTATACACCCTGCCACAATTCATCAAAAAACTTAACTAGTTCAATATTATACCAAAAAAATAACAAAAGTTGAATAATATACAAAATAAACTACAATATCTATTGACTGGCCAATACATCATCTACGGCTAAGGGATCATCGTACAAGTCTGATTCTAACTCATCGTTATCTAAATCGTTCAATTTAGCTTCTAGCTCAGAGGGACTTAATATAGTGTCCTTATATGATAACAGATCAAATAAGGTACTATCTAATGCCTTATTTCTCTTCTTTTCCCTCCGCGCATATTATCTTTCTTTGTCTTCAAATTTCTTCTTCCATTCTTCGTTCCATTTTTGAATGAGAGACTGACTGGCTACCTCCCCTCATTACCTTAACCACATCGGAGAAGGAACCGAGTCCTTGAACTCGTCCCCTTTTTAGCCTACCCACTGCCTCAGTAGAGAGCGCAATATGAGTCGGCAAATCAGGAGGAGGCTGCCCTGCTTGAGGAGCTTGGGTTGCGGCGTCGTTATAAACATAATGGAACACCCCCTGTCAAATAAAATGTAAGGTTACAGATAAATGCAAGTAAATAACTAATCTAAAAAATGGGGAATCTACTAACAGTGCCCCAGAAACCATTAGCATATGTTGTACGTTTTATATCTTTTGAGCATGTAATTGAATAGCAAATTTTGCTTATGAAAATCAAATGCGTGATTTGATAGTAAAACTCATTAGTTTATGTAATTACTATTCTAGTTGTCACTAGTTTTATGTAAGTTTCTTTACAATGAAATAAAACTAGTATGATGTTTGATTGATGATTATGTTTTACTAATCATGTGTAATGAATACAAATCATATCATAGATACAATGTATTGAGATATATTGTATCGGACGTGATCCGTTAGAGAAGTAATACTTCATGGTCCTTAGTCATATGTATTACTTCTTCAATACTATTTTTAGAATCCTTAGACCTTATGTCTCCATTGATTCTAGCATGAATGGAACCACGTTCTGACTCAGTCGGACGTTACTTTTAATCGAGTAATCAATATGACTGATGATCGGATGTAGCATCCTATCATGACTTGAATATGAGAGGCATTGTAAGGAATTTGTCCCTCTCTATTATTAGAGAGAGATATCCATGGGCACCTCGATAGGGAAGACTGTCTAAATGCATGGCCGTACTCAAATGTATTTGATAAAGTGGTTATTAAATACTATTTGTTGGAACAGTCTACCTTGAGATCGAGCATAAATACAATTAAGCTTAATAAGGTTGACGACTACCATGTCTTATGCTTAATTAGGATATCGCGAGACAAAGGGATTAAATAGTGGATTGATATTAGGTTACACCGTAAATTCATTCACTTTGGGTAGTCACAATGTCCTGCTAAGGACCGCTTTTGATTTATGAAGAGCTAGCACTCGCTGCCTGTTTCGTCGCGTGGATACCGGTAGGGAGTAATTCCGCAAGGGAGGAATCAAGATGGTTGCTGCTGAGAGCCGAAAACCAGAATCAGTATTGAAATACTTACAGATAAGTGTGTAGAATCGTCATCAACATATTCCCCTTTCTTCGGGCCAACAAGGTGTTGATGCGTCCAATCGTAGCTTTCTAGGAATGGGATTGAACGTCCGACCTCCTTTTCCTGTTTACAAAATTCCTTAAAACATTAAATACGTAAATAAAACACAAAATTTTAATGAATTTGAAAAGTAATATTTATTGTCTTATGGGGTTTAACAGTTTATTCACAACTAGGCAGAATGTATGACATGAATCCCTTCAGTGGTATTAGAGCCTTGCTCATACTATTCGAATTCGATATTGTTAATCACATTATAACACGTATCAATTTCGATTTGGTATGTGTATGTGTGAAAAACAGTAAAGATTGTATCTTTGATATAATATACGTGATATATGCATAAACTGATTTCGGTTAATCATATTTATATGTTTCTGTGATTCGTTATGTTATTAATTTGATTAATATTGCATGAACTGCTATAGCATGATTCGGTTTGTAATTTAATTTGATTAATTTGCATAAACTGATATAGCATGTTTCTGTATATTCGATACTGCATAAACTGTTTCTTAGAAACTATTATTAATTCGATTAATTCGGTTATGCTTCCTGCGTTAATCTGATTAACCAATACATAATTCGATTATGTATGTTAGGCAATTTAGGGTTAAAATTGGGACCGTTGTTACGTTGACGCTTGTCGTTCCGCTGACCTAAGACTTTCTATATGTACTCGTTTTTATTTCATTATGCTTTATGTGAGTTTTAGCATGGTGAATAGCATGGCCTACTATACCCTCTCTTGTTTTACATTTAATTGGGTTGTAATTTTATAATACGACCTGCGAGTCGTTTTTCCAATGATGTAAAATTGTAATTGCTTTCTTAGATTAGTTTTACTACTTTACATTGAAAGTCTGGGTATGCCCATGTAATTGTATAACAAGACTGGAGGACGCTGGATCGAAGACTTTATCCATGAGATGGATATTGACTTAGATTGACCATTGGCTCCCACAAGGCTCGTGGGAGTCATCATAGGATTAGGCCATGCTTTCTCACGTTTACCTTATGCTTTATATATTACATGAGATGCTTTTATTTATTGTCTTATGGGGTTTAACAGTTTATTCACATTAAATCGTTTTAATTAAGTCTTAAAATGCCTACCATATCCTAAGCACTCCTTGAGCTTGGATCATCATTTTGTCTGCTTGCCAAAGCAGCAGATAAGTGGTTATCTAAGCAAAAGGAGATGGGAAAATAGTGATTTACATATGCTTAGACATGGTTCGACTTAACTGCTATCAAAATAGTTTTGGGCTTAGGGCATAAAATGGGAAATAGCCGGGACATATAGATGTTATTCCAATGGATTAATTTTACTTTAATTATGGGGATATGCCAAAGCTTACTTATAACTATCGTAAAATGATATTTTTCACTATTTATCAAGGTTTTTTGCTCAAAAACTGATAACTTTGCAAATAATTTAATGTAGATAATGGCAACCAATACATCACACAATTCATTGCGATCCGTTCTTGAGAAGGAAAACTAAGTGGGACCAATTTCCTTGATTGGGCCTGCAACTTAAGGATTGTCCTTAAGCAGGAAAGAAAGCTATACGTTCTTGATACGGATATTCCTGAACAGCCTGCAAACAACGCCCCCAGAGCTGAGAGAGATGCTTGGAAGAAGCACTCTGATGACTCTAACGATGTGACTTGTCTCATGTTAGTCACAATGAGCACTGATCTTCAAAAACAGTTTGAAGGGGTTGAGGTTTTCCAGATGATGAGCCAGCTTAAGGAAATGTTCCAAGAGCAAGCACGTCGTGAAAGATTCCTCACCACTAAGGCGTTGAATAGTTGCAAGATGGCCGATGGCACCTCTGTAAGGGCACATGTTCTTAAGATGAAGGGCTATCTTGACCAACTTGAGAAACTTGGGACCCCCGTAGGTCCTGACATGGCCACAAATATGATCTTGGGCTCACTCCCACCGGAGTATGACCAGTTTGTCATGAACTTCAACATGCATGGCATGGAGAAGTCTATACATGAGATACACGGGATGCTCAAGCAGGCTGAACTGAACATTAAGAAGACCCCTGAAGTCTTAATGGCTCAAAAAGGGAATTTCAAGAAGAAAGGAAAGGGAAAGCCCATGGCCAAGAAGGGCAAAGGCAATAACAAGCCCAAACCCAAGGCCAAGGCACCAAAGGAAGGAGTTTTCTTCCATTGCAAAGAACCAGGTCATTGGAAACGGAACTGCAAGCTCTATTTGGAAGAGAAGAAAAAGGGAAAAGCTAGTTTGACTGTCTCTCCAGGTATTTATGTTATTGAAACTAACATGTCTGCTCCTACTTCGTAAGTATTAGATACCGGTTGTGGATCTCACATTTGTGCAAATGTATAGGGGTTCAAAAGGAGTAGATCACTGGCGAATGGAGAAGTGGACCTGAGAGTGGCGAACGGAGCAAGAGATGTTGTTGTAGCTACCGTGACATTTAATTTAGTTTTGCAAAGTGGCCTTATTATATAACTGAATAATTGTCTTTATGTTCCAACTTTGAGTAGGAATATTATTTCAGTTTCTTGTTTGGATATCGATGGTTTTGAAATAAATATTATGAATAAAATTTGCACACTTCATAAAGATCGTATCTTCTATGTAGATGCCTCTTTGATGAATGGGCTTTGTGTTCTTAACCTCGATGAATCCATTAAAAGGCCCATCTATAACATTAATACAAAGAGGTTTAAATCCAATGACTTAAACTAAACCTACTTTTGGCACTGTCGTTTGGGCCACATAAATGAGAAACGCATATCAAAACTCCATCAAGATGGAATTTTGACATCATTTGAGTTAGAGTCTTATGAGACATGTGATTCTTGCTTGTTAGGTAAAATGACTAAAGCTCCCTTTACTGGACAAAGTGAGAGAGCTTCTGATTTATTGGGGCTCATACATACAGACGTATGTGGACCAATAAACACAAGTGCTAGAGGAGGGTTTCAGTACTTCATCACATTCACAGATGATTTCGGCAGATATGGCTACGTCTATCTAATGAAACATAAATCAGAATCTTTTGGAAGATTCAAAGAATTTCAAAATGATGTATAAAATCAACTTGGTAAAAGTATTAAGATGCTTCGATCAGATCGAGGTGGCGAATACCTTAACCAAGAGTTTGACGAACATCTTAGGGGTTGTGGAATTGTTTCCAATTAACTCCTCCTGGCACACCACAATGGAATGGTGTGTCGGAACGGAGGAATCACACCTTACTAGATATGGTTCGATCTATAATGAGTCAAACAAGTCTTCCAATTTCCTTTTGGGGCTACGCCCTAGAAACTGCTGCATTTATATTGAATATAGTTCATTCTAAAGCGGTTCAGAAAACTCCATACGAGATATGGACTGGGAAACGACCTAGTTTGTCATTTCTCAAAATTTGGGGATGCGAGGCGTATGTAAAACGCTTATCATCTGATAAATTCGCCCCTAAATCTGACAAGTGTTTGTTTGTGGGATATCCTAAAGAAACTAAAGGATATTACTTCTATCTTCCATTAGAGAATAGAGTGTTTTTTGCTCGTAATGGTTTATTCCTTCAAAGGGAATTTATTTCCAAAGAGGATAGTGGGAGTAAGATCCATCTTGAGGAAATTCAAGATCCCCAAACAACATCTGAACCAGCTTTGGAACTCCAAGCAAGCTCACGTTCTGATACTGAGCTTCAATCTTTGACACAAGGCCCGAGGAGGTCAAGTCAGGTATATAAACAGCCTGAGAGATATGAATTTCTCGTGACTGATGATCATCATATTAAACTGATTGATCAAGATGAACCCACTACCTACAAAGAGGCAATTCATAGTTCTGAGTTAGATAAGTGGCTAGAAGCTATGAAGTCTGAGATGCAATCTATGTACGATACCAAAGTATGGACTTTGGTTGACCCACCCGAAGGGTGTAAGGTCATTGATAACAAATGGTGTTTCAAAAAGAAAACCGACATGGATGTTAATGTACACACTTTTAAATCTCAACTAGTAGTTAAAGGTTATAGACAAGTTCATGGTATTGACTATGACGAAACCTTTTCTCCTGTCGTTATGATAAAGTCTCTTAGGATTTTACTTGCCATAGTCGTATATTATGACTATGAGATATGGCAAATGGACGTTAAGATTGCGTTTCTTAATGGAAACCTTCTCGAGGATGTGTATATGACACAACCTGAGGGGTTTGTTGATCCATCAAATCCTAGCAAAGTGTGTAAGCTTCAAAGGTCCATTTATGGATTGAAGAAAGCATCTCGAAGCTGGAACCGTCGCTTTGATGAATGTATTAAAGAATTCGGTTTCATCAAAAACAAAGATGAGCCTTGTGTTTATAAGAAAGTAGCTAATAATGCAGTAGTATTCCTTGTGATTTATGTGGACGACATCTTACTGATTGGAAATGACATTCACACATTGCAAAGCGTAAAAGCTTGGTTAGGGAAGTGTTTTTCTATGAAAGACTTAGGCGAGGCTACATACATTTTGGGTATAAGAATCTATAGAGATAGATCTAACAAAACGATTGGCCTAAGCCAGAGTGAAACGGTTCAGTTTGCAAGATTCAAAAAAGGGATTCTTACCAATGTCAAATGTCATTAAACTCTGCAGAACTCAAGTACCTTCCACATAGGAGGACCAAGAGTGCATGAGTAAGATTCCATATGCATCAGGCATTGGGTCTATTATGTATGCCATGATATGCACTCGCCCCGGATGTCTCGTTCGCTTCAAGTATGACTAGCAGATATCAATCTGGCCCTGAAGAGTCACATTGGACTGCAGTCAAGACCATTCTTAAGTACTTGAGAAGGACTAAAGATATGTTCTTAGTTTACGGAGGTCAGGAAGGAAGTTTGGTTGTAAATGCTTACGCAGACGCAAGCTTCCAGATCGACGTAGATGACTTTAGATCGCAATCTGGTTTTTTTGTTTTGTTTGAATGTAGGTGCTGTGAGCTGGAAGAGCTCAAAGCAGGAAACCGTGGCCGACTCTACAACAGAAGCTGAGTATTTAGCTGCCTCTGAAACAACTAAATAAGCTATTTGGATTAGGAAATTTGTTGATGAATTAGGTGTCGTCCATAGCATTGTGAACCCAGTGTACCTCTATTGTGATAGTACTGGCGCCATTTCACAAGCTAAGGAACCTAAATCTCACCAACGATCCAAACACATTTTCAGTCGTTTCCATCTAATTAGAGAGATCATTGATAGATGAGACATTAAAATTTGCAAAGTTCATACAGACGACAACATTGCAGATCCATTGACCAAGCCACTCTCTCAACCTAAGCATGAGAGTCATACTAGGTCAATTGGATTGAAGATCATGTATGATTGGACCTAGGGCAAGTAGGAGATTGTTAGTAGTGCCCTAGGACCATTAGCATATGTTGTACGTTTTATATCTTTTGAGCATGTAATTGAATAGCTAATTTTGCTTATGAACATCAAATGCGTGATTTGATAGTAAAACTCATTAGTTTATGTAATTACTATTCTAGTTGTCCCTAGTTTTATGTAAGCTTCTTTACAATGAAATAAAACTAGTATGATGTTTGATTGATGATTATGTTTTACTAATAATGTGTAATGAATACAAATCATATCATAGATGCAATGTATTTAGATATATTGTATCGGACGTGATCTGTTAGAGAAGTAATACTTCATGGTCCTTAGTCATAAGTATTACTTCCTCAATACTATTTTTAAGAATCCTTAGACCTTATGTCTCCATTGATTCTAGCATGAATGGAGCCACGTTTTGACTCATTCGGACGTTACTTTTAATCGAGTAATCAATAATACTGATGATCGGATGTAGCGTCCTATCATGGCTTGAATGTGAGAGGCATTGTAAGGAATTTGTCCCTCTCTATTATTAGAGAGAGAGATATCCATGGGCCCCTCGTTAGGGAAGACTGTCTAAATGCATGGCCGTGCTCAAATGTATTTGATAAAGTGGTTATTAAATACTATTTGTTGGAACAGTCTACCTGGCGATCAAGCATAAATACAATTAAGCTTAATAAGGGTGACGACTACCATGCCTTATGCTTAATTAGGATATCGCGAGACAAAGGGATTAAATAGTGGATTGATATTAGGTTACACTGTAAATTCATTCACTTTGGGTAGTCACAATGTCCTGCTAGGAACCGCTTGTCATTTATGAACACATACTACTACTAAGTTTGTTTTCATTGCCATTGTGATATGAACCTACAAGGTCACATGCATAGACGAGTTAACGAGCTTCGTGTCCAGATTTAATGAATCTAGAATGTGTCTAGGTTCATTGTATCTGAAATTTATTTCTTTGAGAATAATAAAGAGTTATTATTTGAATTAGAGATTAAGGAGGGGCATTTTCGGTATTGAATTATAGCTGGGATTACGTGGGAGTTATTATCCGATAACGACTCCCACTACCAGCAGAAGTCTAGTGGACGAGGGAGTTAAGGACTCCCACTGCTGGGAGAGTTGGTAAGGACGTGGGAGTTGTTTTTTAAACAACCTCTCACACCCTATATTAACTTCCTTTGGCCGAAACCCTAGAGTGTAATTTTTCAGCCGCAAAATTACCTAAAACGGAAATCAAATTTCTGGTCTTGCAGCCTCATTTTCTCTCTAGAATCCAAAAACTCAGAAGAACGAAAAGCTACCACTCGCTGCCCGTTTCGTCGTGTGGATACCGGTAGGGAGTAATTCCGCAAGGGAGGACTCAAGGTGGTTGCTGCTGAGAGCCAAAAACCAGAATAAGTATTGAAATACTTACAGATAAGTGTGTAGAATCGTCATCAACATATTCCCCTTTCTTTGGGCCGACAAGGTGTTGATGCGTCCAATCGTAGCTTTCTGTGAATGGGATTGAACGTCCGACCTCCTTTTCTTGTTTACAAAATTCCTTAAAGCATTAAATACGTAAATAAAACACAAAATTTTAATGAATTTGAAAAATAATACAATTACCATTCTCTCGTGATGCTCAATGTGACTAAGGGAACCGCCTGTATGCTTCATTGGGCCTTTTTCGCCCATCCCCTCCCCTCCTTCCGGTTTATTGATGTATGTTTAGACTTGGCTTTAAATTACGGAGTTGCCCAATACGTTTGAAGTCTGGTCCAATCGATGTCAGAAACCCATTTAGGCTACTTGTTCTTTTTCCTCGCGTCACTTATGATACCGTTGAGTCTCCTCTTAAGTATCGTGCGCCAACCCCTCTTGACGCCCTCCTCATACTCAGGAGCCCATCGATAACTTTTCTGTTTTTTTAAATAATGTTAGATATTTAAAACTGATAGACTAGTAAATTCAAACTTATTTGCTAATTCATTAAAGTTTCAAATACACTTACCGTGAATTCAAGTATCTAGTGCAATCGCCTCTCCTCCAGTACTGGTATCAGTCGCAGTCTCTGGGACAACGGACTGGTGAGTCGCTGAGCCTCCTACCGGCGCAGACTCAATGGGCGGTGTAGACACAAACGTATCCCAAGATACGTGTACATCGGCAGACTGTGACGGAGGTGTCCTACCAGGCTCGGGGCAAATGGCGGAGTAGAATGCAAGTCCGATGATGAACCTGGCTGGGAGTGAGTAGTCATACTAAATGGTAAGCACACTCGAATAGGCTTCTTTGGAGGCATATCTGAAATACAGATTACAACACGAATCGTTAAATGATATCATCATATATCACACAACCACAAGAATATATCACACAAAATTGCATTAAGCTAACACAACTTCAAGAATGCAAGAATTAACAAGGAATTCAAAATTGCAACTTTAATTCCATCTAAAGGACAAGCTGTGTTGTTTGTGGGAGACTTGTCATATAACAAAGAATTAATAACTAAATCAAAATTAAAAGATCAGAAACATTAAAAAAATGCACCAAAAAATCAGCTATTATACTCTTCTTCTAAGGATCTAATAATACCTACTGGAAAGACACCAATGGATTTTTCATACATTTACATACATATAACCAACACATAAACTAAAAAGTCGAGCAAATTAGCTAGTCACCTATGCTCAATATTGACTACAAAGTTTGAGTTAATTAGTTGGTTGTCGTATAGCCAATAGAGCTTCATGTCA
Organism: Vinca minor; assembly: GCA_026122235.1. Taxonomy (NCBI): domain Eukaryota; kingdom Viridiplantae; phylum Streptophyta; class Magnoliopsida; order Gentianales; family Apocynaceae; genus Vinca; species Vinca minor. The sequence goes on along the minus strand of JAOCZM010000165.1, from coordinate 130,349 downwards.
AAGAAATATAACTCAGATACATGGAGCATTTCATAATTTGTGAATGACAAGGTTGAACTAGAGTCTAGAGATATCAATATTTCCTTATCTATCAAAAAAATCACCTCAGAAAGCATTAGTCAAGGCCTACTGAAACTTAAGATTTACAAAAATGAAAAGCATCTAACTAGTAAAGCTTAGGTTCTGATATTAGGAATGCCGCATTCCAAATGCACAAAAATTTCCATCTGTCATGCTAATGTTGATGTCAAGAAATCATTTTACAGTCAATTCATTGAGAAAAATAATCCAGATCATGTTTGCTATTTGCTAAAAAGGAAGCTAAGTTAACTATACAACATATCAACAAAGTTTAATGTTGAAACACATAACATTTCTTTACTGATAATTCGATCGATTTCTATCGTACCTTATATGATTTAAACCTATTCACCCTTGTTTGAAGTATTTGACAATTATCTGCCACAGATTCACCACCTGCAGCATCAATACAACAGCTTATGGCACATAATTCCTCAACTCTCCCAGACAAATCAAACAAACCAAAGAACCAAAATTTACTTCACCAAAGACACAAAAAACAAACATGAAATAGAAAAGAAGTCGATAAAACCAAAAACCCATCTCAAGAATCAACTAAAACAAGTAAAATGAGAAACCCAAATAGAAAATTTACAATCTTGGTGAGGTTTAGATGAAAATTACAATTAAAACAAAAACCAAAAGGGCTTCTAAATTACCTTTAGAGAAGGGGAGCTTCAGAGCAGTGACGATTAGCTTACGGGAGGCGTCGATTAGGAGTTGATCGGAGGTGGTGGTGGGGGGTGAGGTTTCGCGGGGCGGAGGTGAGAGGTGGTGGGAGGGGGTTTCGCAGGGAGGAGGGGATTTGCAGCGGTGGGGGGAATGGCGGAGTAATTTAGATTTTTTTTTGTCAAAATGTAATTGATTTACAAATCGTCTTTAAAACGATGTCGTTTTAGTAAGATGTTACGTATTTCGTCATATTTTCAGTCGTTATTCCACCGGTTTGTATTCCGTCGGTATTCGATCTTTAAAGTACACAAAACGACGTTTTTTGTCCTTAATTTATAACTATATAAATATACACCGTTATTTTTTTCGTCGGTAGTCGGTCGGTAAACTCCGTTGGTATTCGGTCGTTATATGTTCCGTCGGTACACGGTCGTTAACTTCCGTCGATATTCGGTCGTTATAATGTCCGTCGGTAAACGGTCGTTAATATCTGTCGGTAGTCGGTCTTTAATGGTGAACACAACGAAGTCGTTTCAATTTGGTCAACGAGACCGATGTGGCCGGCGGCGTGGCGACGGAATGGTCGGTAGTCCGTCATTAATTTGGTGACCTATTATTTCGGTTGCTAAATTCAGTCGCTATTTAACTGTTTTCTTATAGTGGTCGTCCGAGATCAGGACACAAACATTTACACAAAGTCCGGTTGACCTACATGACAAAGCTGGTCGACTGCTTAACTCCGGTTGAGGGGATTCTATGCACGGTCGACCGCATTTCATTTTCCCATCATCCGAAATAGTCCCGGTAGTTTGGGTCAGACGAGGGTATTGTTATCCGGTTGACCGAACAGATTTACCGAGATCCAGTGAGGTCATTTTCAATTCAAAATTTGTGAAAAAAAAGTCATTTTCTGCACATTCAGAAATCCCAACCCAAAACACAGTTTTTTTTAATGAAGAAGTTCATTGGTTCTTTTTAAATGAAGAAGTTGAATGATTTTTTTTTTTTTAATGAAGAAGTTCAATAGTTTTCTTCTTTAATGAAGTAGATTTAATGTATATTGGAATTCTAAAAGTCTTCCATCATAAAGTAGATTTAATATTTTAAGAAAATAACATGTATATAGGAATTCTAAAAGGCTATGAAATATAAATGAATTGAATTTAAATGAAGAAGTAGAATGATTTTCTTTTTTAATAAAGAAGTTGATTGAGTTTCTTTTAAATAAAGTAGTTCAATAGTTTTCTTTTTTAATGAAGTAGATTTAATGTATATATGAATTCTAAAAGTCTTCCATCACAAAGTAGATTTAATATTCTATGAAAATAACATATATATATATAGAAATTCTAAAAGGCTATGTAACATAAATGAATTTAATTTAAATGAAGAAGTTCAATAGTTATACCAACTTACATGAGTTCTAAACCATTTGGAAAAAATCATTATAAACACGGCTTTGAAGTTCTTCCTCCGTTATCTGCGGAGTTTGATCATGTACTTCACTGACAAATTTTTTGAGTTACAAATTAAATGACAATATTATTATTTGGTTTTACTTACAAATTAAATAACAATATACCAAAAATGAAGCAATAGATGGGTTTACTTACTGAAGGTAAGGTTCGACCTCTTCACAATTCATTAGCATATAATTAATGGCTGTTTTATAATCTTTATCAAATAATAAAATCTTTTCTTTTTTTCGAAATGATCTTCCAGGTAAGTTGCAAATTGATAATACATTTGGTCCACTTGTCTCGTCTTCACCATCATTTCGCCCAATGGTTGTAACTTTCGTTTTCACGTGGGGTTCGAAATAATAGCTAAAGAATGTAGCAGCTTCTTCGACCAAGTATGCATTGCAAATTGACCCCTCAACTCTGGCTTTGTTTTTTATCTTCTTTTTTAGATGGTGCAGGTATCTAATTAAAGCATAAGTAGTTAATCACATTGTAATATTTACATGGAAAAAAAAAGGAAGTTGAAATCATAAAGACATTGGTTGTTACCTCTTGAACGGGTACATCCACCTAAACTATTCCGGGCCACCAACCTTGGCTTCGTACGGAAGGTGAATCGGTAAGTGTTCCATTACATCAAAAAATCTCGGAGGAAATATTCTCTCTAACTTGCACAATAAAATAGCGATAATGTCCTCCAATTCTTGCATATGCGCCACAATCATTCTAGACATTCTAGACATTTTCAACTATTTCATATCAACGCATCGCGCCAAATTCGATGCATATCCATCTGGGAGCCTTAATTCTTTAACCCACCGCAAAACCATCTCCTTTTGTGCCTTGGTAAGAGTGAAACATGCATTCGTTTTCGTTGCTTTACCTCGGCCATCGTGTTTAATATTCAATTCTGACCGACTGCAATACTTTTCAACATCCTCTCTAGCCTTAACATTTTCCTTAGTTTTACCCTTCACGTCCAACACGGTGTTAAAGACGTTATCAAACACATTTTTTTCATTATGTATGACATCAATGTTGTGTCTTATCAAAAGTGACTGCCAACAAGGTAAGTCCCAAAATATGCTACGTTTGGCCCAACTGTTATCCCGACCCCCTGCCTTGCTCTTTACCAATCTCTTCAGCTGTATCGGTAATTTTTGGATAATCTCTAACTCTAAACCACATTTCATCACCAGTCAGGCGAGATAGAGGGTCTACTCTCTCTTGTCGCCGGTCCTTTCGGAATCCCTTTGCATCTCTCTTAAAAGGATGATCCGGTGACAAGAAGCATATGTGGCAATCGAACCATGATTATCCATTGTTTAGTGATTGGAAACTAAAAAAAACGGGAGATATAACAAAGAAGCAAAAACCGGGGAAAAACAAAGAAGATCCTTCAAAGGCTTCCGAACATGCTAGCACAATGAAATTTTACAATTAATGTTTACAATTAAAATTTACAATGGGAGGGTTTCGCAGGGGAGAAGAAGGTTTCATGGGGGGAGGTTCTGATTTGGGTTCTTTACAGAAATTAGAAAACAAAACTACGTCGTTTCACATTAACAGCTAGCGACCGCGTTGACTATTTGGCCGCCTTATAAACAAGTACACGACGTCGTTTTGTAGTATTAAACACTTATGTTATTTTTTAAAAAGAAAGTCTCCCGGTAGCGACCGACTACCGACCACTTTAATGAATTCGATCGCTGATTTACTAGGAGGCGACCGAATAGAGACCGAATTCATCAAATCGGTCGGTAGTCGGTCGCTACCAAGAGACTTTCTTTTTAAAAAATAGTGGAGTTCTTTTCAATGGAAATATAGAAATATTTTAGAAATTATTTGTTAAAAATGAGAATAATAACTAGTATGAATATTTTAGTAATTATTTGATTATTAATTAATAAACATTCATTCAAATTTTAACTACATTACGTAATGATTCATGTAAATTTTAACTAAGTAAGATGGCTAGTCCGTCGCCATTCGGTCGTTAAAAATCCAGTATTCCAGAAACAGTATGCTTATTACTGAGTTTACACCCTGCCACAATTCAACATAAAACTTAATTAGTTCAATATTATACCATAAAAACATAACAAAAGTTGAATAATATACAAAATAAACTACAATATCTATTGACTGGCCAATACATCATCTACAGCTAAGGGATCATCGTACAAGTCTGATTCTAACTCATCATTAGCTAAATTGTTCAATTTGGCTTCTAGCTCAGAGGGACTTAATATATTGTCCTTATTTGCCCAATACGTTTGAAGTCTGGTCCAATCGGTGTTAGAAACCCATTTGGGTTTCTTGTTCTTTTTTCTCGCGTCACTCATGATACCGCTGAGTCTCCTCTTAAGTATCGTGCGCCATCCTCTCTTGACGCCCTCCTCATGCTCAGGAGCACATCGATAACTTTTCCGTTTTTTTAAATAATGTTAGATATTTAAAATTGATAGACTTGTAAATTCAAACTTATTTTCTAATTCATTAAAGTTTCAAATACACTTACCGTGAACTCATCCACCACATCTTTTCTTCTTCCATGGGAACATCCTTTACGGTGCTATATGCTCCCTTGAAACGCCATTGGAATATATCGGTAATGGCGGAGGCACAGCTAGAACTCAATCTAAAACTATAATAGCCGCAATAAAATTTAATTAGAGATTATGTAAAACACAAGAGGGGGGGGGTGAATTGGGTTTTAATAGATCTTGCAAACTTTTTTCGAATCTATTCAATGCTAGTGTAGGTTTGAGCAAGATGATTAAAAGCAATACGAAAGCCAATCACAAGACAAAGGACTTAGAGTGGTTCGATTCACTTAGAATCTACATCCACTACCTTGAGCCGCACCCAAGGATTTCAACAACTTCACTAAGAAGGATTTTACACTTGTGGACAACTCACTAAGAGTTTTACAACACAACCACAATACAAAAACTCACTAAGAGTAAATTGCCCACACAAAGTAGGACTTATACAAGAATAACCCTATCACTAAGAAAGGGAATTGAGATAGTTTAAGAACAAGGTTGTTCACTCTTCTAAGTGAAAGATATTTACCTTTGAAGTACAAGAATAATCCTCTCTTAGAACATAAGATGCACACTCTTTGTCTTGCTTGAGAAATAGCACTCTTGAAAGATTTAGATCATAGAAATGAAGAGCTTTTGCTTTGAGAGTGTTTAGACTTGATAGAAAATGAATGTATATTGTTTGTCCAAGTCTTAGAGTCATTCTCTAGCTTTGGAGCATTTATACATTTCAAAATAGGCTGAAAAGCGACTCTGCAACGGTCAAATAACGGCTAGTTCTCGCAGAGGTCGGTTGACCGAACACAGACCTCGGATGACCGAAGCTAGCCTCGGTTAGCTTAGGTCGATCGAACTTCCCTTTTTCCAAAGGGTTCAACTCTATGTAAAGGTTCGGTTGATCCGAGGAAAGCTCGGATGATCCAACTTTTCTGAGTATGAGAGATGTTGATTTTTCACACGTTTTGTAATCTATTGAAGTCTAAAAGGTTTTCTCAATATGTAACAAGTAAGAGCATTTAGAATACCGTTTTAAAAGACTTATACTCTGAAATCAAAGGCTTTTGAGATATGAACACATATGAGAATCATTTTGAAACTTAGCCTTTTGAAAACGTGTTTATGAAAACATGCAAGACTTGAGTGTAGAACTTATGTTCATGAGAGCATTGGTTAGAGCTTATAAGTTAAACGACTTATAAAGACAAGGCTATCCTAACCAAACCTAAGTCTTCAATCTTCAATCTTGACGAGATGCGCCTTTAAGTATAACTTTGAATCTTGATCATGGCTTGATTGAAGTACTTAGAGCTTCCATTATAAGTTCCGATATTCTATCACAAAGATATAAAACATTAGACACAACATCAAGTGTTTGTCCATTATCAAAAACCGAGTTCGTTCGCCCTTAGGGCTTACAATCTCCCCCTTTTTGATTATGACAAACTTTGAGGTAATTAGATAGAATATGGTTAATTTAAGTGCAAGGAAGCATGGCAAAAGATAAGACAAGAACATATAAGAGCGAGACTAGTGCTTAGAAGATAAAACCGAGAGTGGAACGAGAGACATAAGCACTAGCACGATAAGTTCTTTTGCCATTGCATTAGGGACTCTTTGAAGAGCCCTATATCCCAACCATCTTCCTTTCCTCCTTCCTTCCATTAAATGTAGCTTTCTTGTGTGTAATATACATACCTTAGTTTACACAAGAAGCTAACTTACCATTTTCATCAATGTCGATGTGAGTGCTAAGGATCCTATTATAAAGAACATGCTCACACAAACATTAGAACTATCAATGGTTTGTTATCATCAAAACAACATAGGATATTTTGCCCTTCGGGCTAACAATCTCCCCCTTTTTGATGATGACAAAACATTGATGCAAATGGGAATAATATGCAAAAAGTAAAGCTTTAAAGCATATAAATATGAATGCATGAGATAAGAATATTAAGGATCTAGGCAAGTAGATGTTTTTCAAAAAAAATATTCTACTCCCCCTATTTTAAAGAATCCCTTATCTCTCCCATTTTGCAAGTTCTAAGGTTTCTCCTTTTGTAAATTACTTCTCTTGGCACATTTGCAACACTTAAAAACTCTCCCCCTTTTTGTCAAAATCAAAAAGGGATATCAGAGCGCCAATAAGAAAAGCATTTACTCCTCCTCTTCATTGAAGAATATTTGAAATGCCTTTTAACGAAAAGTAAAGATGAATAAGATTAAAATTGTGGAGAAGCTTGATGATATGTAAGAATTCTCCCCATATAAAAAAAAAAACTTTTAATGCCATGGAGAATCTTGATGGTCTAATAGATTGATAAGATAAGTACCAAAAGATCAAACCTAAAGACCAAAAATCATTTGAAGAATGATTATTCTGAATAAGCTTGGTTGATTTCTAAAACCAAGGAGTCCATAATAACACATAAATCAAAAGATGGTCATGTATGGCTCAAAAAGAATATCAACCTAAGCTAAGACAAAGGAGATAAGGAATAAAACTTAAAGTACAATCTCCCCTTTTATCAAGCATACGATGTTAGCTATTTGAGATAAAACCAAGTTTGATACCAATTGACCAATTGTAAAACATGTTTGAAAATATAGCTAACAAAGTACTAGTGGAAGTGATACCATGAATTCATAAGTTAAGCACATGTATCACAACCAAAAGATTTAGAGGAAGTGTAAGATGACAATTCGAGTACATTCCTCTAATAAGTTAATGGTTAGCTAAATGAGTATAACAACTCTTGAAGCAAGACTAACCAAAAACTCTAATGAGATCACAAAAGATATGTAAGTAAAGATTATGATCTCATAGTTATTAAGGGAGAGTATATGTGATACCAAATGTAAGAAATAACCAATTGAAAAAAAATAAACATTTATAACACATATAACTTCCAAAATAACTTACACAAGTTGGCTATAAAAAAAAAAAAAAGAAGAAAAACAAGCCAACAAGTGATGTGATGATGTAAAATATGAACAATTGAGCATACATCACATATTGAGTTTAACATCCTAAGTCAAGCATCTAGACGATCAACCACATAAGATTAATGCTATTGACTAGAATATAAACACACAAAAAAGAAATACCCCTATATGCAATAAAGATCAAGTAAAAAACTAAACATAGCATTTACAAACTCCCCCAAAGCATAAGACACTAAATAATAGAGGGGAGGGGGTTTTAAAATGAGATTTCATCACAAGGATAAAAAACAAAACAATGATCACTAACAAAGGATGAGTTAAGCTATTGTACCTCAATGCTCTTTGAGCTTGGACTTCTTACCATTTTGGTTGATCTTCTTTATCAATCAAGTCCATAGAGGCCTTTTGTGTGATCTTTTTCATGATCATCATTATCTTTTGACGCTCATTGAGAGGTTGACATGTGATTGCTCCATTTTCTTTGTTGTTCATCCTTGATTGATGAGATGAAAGCAATCTCCTCTTCTTTACATGACAAGTGTAGAGTCAACATTGGTGGGTAACTTTTCTTTTCTTGATGAACCCTCTACAATCTTGTAGTCCTTGGCATTTGACTCTTTTCTTGGAGTCTTAGCTCATTTGTGTCATTCCTTGTAGTTCATATCTTCTTCTTGAAGTTTAGAACTCTTTGTTACCTACAAGGAATTTTTGAGAACAAATATGGTACCTTTTTAAAGGTCCTTCATGATTAGCTCAATATCTCAAGTAACACAAATATGCAAATGGATCATGCAAATAAAAAACCAAGACAACTAGATGGATTCTTAGATGAATATGACATGACAAAACAAGAATCAATCAAGTTGCATATGCTACATCTCATAGATACCTTAGCTAAATAAACATGGACAATAAAGAACATGCTAAAGGTTATCTATATAAATATAAAATTCAAGAATGTGAGATGCAACATATATAAGAGCAAGCATATATAAAAATATATATATCAAAAACACTTAAACACATTAATTAAAGTGTTAAGAGAAGGTGATTTTGATACCTTTGCTTTCTTACCAAGTGATGAAGTTAATGGATTTACACTAAAGCTCTTGTCATCACTTGATGCTTTGCTCTTAATATTTAAGCAACTTGGTTCTCCAATTGATTAACATTTGAGCTTTGAGAATCCAAGTGTTGAGGAGTGCTTTTGAATATCTTCTTTTGGCACATCTCCTTTAATCACCCTAATGCCACTTCTCTTCGAATCTATATCATTGAAGCTTTGTGGAATACTCTTCTTCTCCAGTTATGTGACAAAATCAAACACATTGAAACATCATAGAGCCGGAGCATCCATCTATCTTATAAGAACCTATAAGATCAAGGGAAGAGTAACTTTTGGTACCCACTTTTGTTTGGGTCCATGGGGGTTAGTTGAAGTGAGCTTAACTCTCCAAATTGTTTTTACTCCCCTTTCAATCTTTTTCTTCACATGGGATCTAACACAAGTGTGACCATGTTTTCCACAATATGTGCAACAAATATGTGGCTTAGAAGATTTGTGAACATGCTTAACAAGTCTATTTGCCTATGTGGCGTTCTAGCATTCACAACATGATTCTTAGGTATATGAGAAGAGCTAGCAATGCCAACATGATTAGCAATATAACCAAGACCATGTTTATCATGTGAAGCACGTTGCATACCAAGAATTTGATCAAGATTTTTCTTACCCTTAGTAAAGTTGTCAACAAGAAGGGTAAGGTCATTAATTTTGTTCTTCATGTGATCAAACTCAACAAGCTTGTTTTCAAGAGATGACAATTTATCACAAGCTTCTATGTATTGTAATGAAGATGTATTGCAAGTAGTAATAAGACTTTAATTTTCACATTTCAAGCAATTAACATCATCACACAACTTCTTGTTTTCATCAACCAACTTAGATCTATCAACAAGCAAGGATTCCATTTTAAGCTTCATTTCTTTGTTTTGCTTTGCACATTTTTTCAATTGATCATACATATCAATTAAAAGCTCATTAGGATCATCCTCATCATTATCATCATCATCATAAGAATTTGAAATAGAGGGAGAAGGATGTACCTCATTACCAAATGCCATAAGACACATGGGGTCATTTTCTTCTTGATCATCCTCACTTCCTTCTTCATCCCAATGGCTTAACAAGCACTTTGCATTGTTGAGATTTAAGAACAATTTCTCTACTTCTTCATGATTGATGATAGAATCAAGATCAATAGCCTTATTAGAACCATTTTTCCTTTTCTTCATCTCGAAGGTGAGTAGAGAGCCAATAAGTTCTTCCGTTGAATATGTCTTTAAGTCCTTGGCTTCTTCAATGGCAAGAGCTTTTGTTTCCCAACTTTTAGGAAGAGAATTGAGAATCTTCCTATTTATTTCTCCGGAAGTATACTCCTTGCCATTAGACCTCAACCCATTTACAATGTTGGTGAGTCTTGAGTTCATCTCATTGATAGATTCATTAGGCTTCATGGAGAATAGCTCAAATTCTCTAACAAGCATATTCAACTTTGACTCTTTGACTTGATTTGTGCCTTCATGAGTAACCTCAAGCATTTTCCACATGGAGTGTGCGGATTTTCTTCCAAGGACACGGTTGTACTCATCCGGATTCAAGGCACAACTAAGAATGTTCATTGCCTTATAATTTTGAGTCATTTTCTTGGACTCAACTTCATTTAACTCATTGTCCGGCTTTGGCACTTGAATACCATCCACCATCTTCATAGGTACAAAAGGTCCTTCTTCAAATATATGCCATAAAGAATAATCTATGGAGCACACATATATCTTGAAACGGTCTTTCCAAGCCTCATAATTATTTCCATCAAAAAGTGGTGGTCTATTGGTGGAAGACCCCTCTAGGTAGGCTAATGCGGAATTACCGGCCATAATATTTACTTCAAGCGGTTAAGCTAAAGATGAAGACGAGGCTCTGATACCAATTGTAAAACACAAGAGGGGGGGGGGGGGGGTTGAATTGGGTTTTAATAGATCTTGCAAACTTTTTCGAATCTATTCAATGCTAGTGTAGGTTTGAGCAAGATGATTAAAAGCAATATGAAAGCCAATCACAAGACAAAGGATTTAGAGTGGTTCGATTCACTTAGAATCTACATCCACTACCTTGAGCCGCACCCAAGGATTTCAACAACTTCACTAAGAAGGATTTTACACTTGTGGACAACTCACTAAGAGTTTTACAACACAACCACAATACAAAAACTCACTAAGAGTAAATTGCCCACACAAAGTAGGACTTATCAATTTGCCCACACAAAGTAGGACTTATACAAGAATAACCCTATCACTAAGAAAGGGAATTGAGATAGTTTAAGAACAAGGTTGTTCACTCTTCTAAGTGAAAGATATTTACCTTTGAAGTACAAGAATAATCCTCTCTTAGAACATAAGATGCACACTCTTTGTCTTGCTTGAGAAATAACACTCTTGAAAGATTTAGATCATAGAAATGAAGAGCTTTTGCTTTGAGAGTGTTTAGACTTGATATAAAATGAATGTATATTGTTTGTCCAAGTCTTAGAGTCATTCTCTAGCTTTGGAGTATTTATACATTTCAAAATAGGCTGAAAAATGACTCTGCAACGGTCAAATAACGGCTAGTTCTCGCAGAGGTCGGTTGACCGAACACAGACCTCGGATGACCGCAGCTAGCCTCGGTTGAGCCTTAGCCAACCTCGGTCGACCGACCCTAGCTTAGGTCGACCGAACTTACCTTTTTCCAAAGGGTTCAACTCTCTGTAAAGGTTCGGTTGATCCGAGGAAAGCTCGGATGATCCGACTTTTCTGAGTATGAGAGATGTTGATTTTTCACACGTTTTGAAATCTATTGAGGTCTAAAAGGTTTTCTCAATATGTAACAAGTAAGAGCATTTAGAAAACCGTTTTAAAAGACTTATACTTTGAAATCAAAGGCTTTTGAGATATGAACACATATGAGAATCATTTTGAAACTTAGCATTTTGAAAACGTGTTTATGAAAACATGCAAGACTTGAGTGTAGAACTTATGTTCATGAGAGCATTGGTTAGAGCTTATAAGTTAAACGACTTATAAATACAAGGCTATCCTAACCAAACCTAAGTCTTCAATCTTCAATCTCGACGAGATGCGCCTTTAAGTATAACTTTGAATCTTGATCATGGCTTGATTGAAGTACTTAGAGCTTCCATTATAAGTTCCGATATTCTATCAAAAAGATATAAAACATTAGACACAACATCAAGTGTTTGTCCATTATCAAAAACCGAGTTCGTTCCCCCTTAGGGCTTACAGATTATAATGATATAGGAATTATAATTAACTTGATTTATAAAGGAGATCAGTTTGAAATTAACTTACGTGCCATAAGTATGCTGCAGGAGAATTCGAGTATCTAGTGCAATCGCCTCTCCACCAGTACTGGTATCAGTCGCCGTCTCTGGGACAGCGGACTGGTGAGTCGCTGAGCCTCCTACAGGCGCAGACTCAGTGGGCGGTGTTGACGCAGACTATCCCGAGATACGTGTACATCGGCAGACTGGGACGGAGCTGACGTACCAGGCTTGGGGGCAGATGGCGGAGTAGAATGCAAGTCCGATGATGAACCTGGCTGGGAGTGAGTACTCATACTAAATGGTACTCACGCTCGACTAGGCTTCTTTGGAGGCATATCTGAAATACAGATTACAACACGAATCGTTAAATGATATCATCATATATCACACAACCACAAGAATATATCACACAAAATTACTTTAAGTTAACACAACTTCAAGAATGCAAGAATTAACAAGGAATTCAAAATTGCAACTTTAAGTCCATCTAAAGGACAAGCTGTGTTGTTTGTGCAAGACTTGTCATATAAAAAAAATTTACAACTAAATCAAAATTAAAAGATCAGAAACATTTAAAAAAATGCACCAAAAAATCAGCTATTATACTCTTCTTCTAAGGATCTAATACCTATTGGAAAGACACCAATGGCTTTTTCATACATTTACATACATATTACCAGCACATAATCTAAAAAGTCGAGCAAATCAGCTAGTCACCTATGCTCAATATTGACTACAAAGTTTGAGTTAATTAGTTGGTTGTCGTATAGCCAGTAGAGCTTCATGTCAAAGAAATATAATTCAGATACATGGAGCATTTCATAATTTGTGAATGATAAGGTTGAACTAGAGTCTAGAGATATCAATATTTCCTTATCTATCAAAAAAATCACTTCAGAAAGCATTAGTCAAGGCCTACTAAAGATTTACAAAAATGAAAAACATTTAACTAGTAAAGCTTAGGTTCTGATATTAGGAATGTTGCATTCCAAATGCACAAGAATTTCCATCTGACATACTAATGTTGATGTCAAGAAATCATTTTACAGTCAATTCATTGAGAAAAATAATCCAGATCGTGTTTGCTATTTGCTAAAAGGAAGCTAAGTTAACTATACAACATATCAACAAAGTTTAATGTTGAAACACATAACATTTCTTTACAGTAATTCAGTTAGTTTACTGTACCTTATATGATTTAAACCTATTCACCCTTGTTTGAAGTATTTGACTATTCTCTGCCACAGATTCACCACCTGTAGCATCAATACAACAGCTTATGGCACAAAATTCCACAACTCTCCCAGACAAATCAAACAAACCAAAGCACCAAAATTTACTTCACCAAAGACACAAAAAACAAACATGAAATAGAAAAGAAGTCGATAAAACCAAAAACCCATCTCAAGAATCAACTAAAACAAGTAAAATTAGAAACCCAAATATAAAATTTACAATCTTGGAAAGGTTTAGATGAAAATTACAATTAAAACAAAAACCAAAAGGGATTCTTAATTACCTTTAGAGAAGGGGAGCTTCAGACGGGCGAGCTTCAGAGCAGTGACGATTAGCTCACGGGTGACGTCGATTAGGAGTAGATCGGAGGTGGAAATGGAGGTGGTGGGGTGAGGTTTCACGGGAAGGAGGGGATTTGCAGCCGTGGGGAAGGGAGGGGGGGGGGAATGGCAGAGTAATTTAGATTTTTTTTGTCAAAGTGTAATTGATTTACAAATCGTTTTTAAAACAACGACGTTTTAGTACGATCTTACATATTTCGTCATATTTTCGGTCATTATTCCATCGGTATTCGGTCATTAAAATACACAAAACGGCGTCGTCTTGTGTCCTTAATTTATAACTATATAAATATACACCATTATTTTTCCGTCGGTAGTCGGTCGGTAAATTCCGTAGGTATTCGGTCGTTATATGTTTCGTCGGTACACGGTCGTTAACTTCCGTCGATATTCGGTCGTTATAATGTCCGTCGATAAACAGTCGTTAATATCCGTCGGTAGTCGGTCGTTAATGGTGAACACAACGAAGTCGTTTCAATTTGGTCAACGGGACCGATGTGGCCGACGGAGTGGCGACGGTAGTCCGTCGTTAATTTGGTGACCTATTATTTCGGTTGCTAAATTCGGTCGCTATTTAACTGTTTTCTTATAGTGGTTGTCCGAGATCAGGACATAAACATTTACACAAGGTTCGGTTGACCTACATGACAAAGCTGGTCGACTGCTTAACTTTGGTCGACTGCATTTCCTTTTCCCATCATCTGAAATAGTCTGAGTAGTTTGGGTTAGACGAGGGTATTGTTATCCGGTTGACCGAACAGATCGACCGAGATCCAGTGAGGTTATTTTCAAGGCAAAATTTGTGAAAAAAAGTTATTTTCTGCACATTCAGAAATCCCAACCCGAAACACAGTTTTTTTTTAATGAAGAAGTTCATTGGTTCTTTTTAAATGAAGTAGTTGAATGATTTTTTTTTTAAATGAAGAAGTTCAATAGTTTTCTTTTTTAATGAAGTAGATTTAATGTATATTGGAATTCTAAAAGTCTTCCATCATAAAGTAGATTAAATATTCTGAGAAAATAACATGTATATAGGAATTCTAAAAGGCTATGAAATATAAATGAATTGAATTTAAATGAAGAAGTTCAATGGGTTTTTTTTTAATGAAGAAGTAGAATGATTTTCTTTTTTAATAAAGAAGTTGATTGAGTTTCTTTTAAATAAAGAAGTTCAATAGTTTTCTTTCTTAATGAAGTAGATTTAATGTATATATGAATTCTAAAAGTCTTCCATCACAAAGTAGATTTAAAATTCTATGAAAATAACATCTATATAGGAATTCTAAAAGGCTATGTAACATAAATGAACTTAATTTAAATGAAGAAGTTCAATAGTTTTTTTCAATGAATAAGTTGAATGATTTTCTTTTTAATGAAAAAGTTCATTGGTTTCTTTTAAATGAAGAAGTTCAATAGTTTTCTTCCTTAATGATGTATATTTAATGTATATATGAATTCTAAAAGTCTTACATAATAAGGTAGATTAAATGTTCTAAGAAAATGGTGTTAGAACATATGGATGAAAAAACAGTCTTTCTTCATGGTGATATGGAGAAAGAAATATACATGATGCAACCAGAAGGATACATTGCATAGGGTAACAGTGAGCTCGTTTATAAATTGAAAAAGAGCTTGTATGGTCTGAAACATGCTCCGAGAAAGTGGTGTAAGAAGTTTGATGCATTCATGCTTGAGATCGGCTTCACCAGATTTGAGGCTGACCATTGTTGCTACTTCAAGAGGTTTGGAGAAGGTTATATCATTTTGTTGTTATATGTTGATGACATGTTGATAGCCGTTTCTAGTGCTCAAGAAGTGAGTAAGTTGGAGAGGCAATTGTCTGAACGGTTTGTTATGATAGACCTTAGAGAGGCTAAGCAAATACTGGGTATGCGGATTATTGGAGATAAGGCTGCAGGAAAGTTGTATCTGTCACAAGTTGATTATATCAAGAAGGTTCTGAAAAGGTTCAATATGCAGGATGCGAAACCAGTAAGTGTTCCATTGGGAAGCAACTACAAACTATGTAAGAGGGAATCATCTAAAAGTGTTGTGGAACGTGCTCATATGCAGAAGATCCTATATG
This sequence comes from Vinca minor, assembly GCA_026122235.1. Taxonomy (NCBI): domain Eukaryota; kingdom Viridiplantae; phylum Streptophyta; class Magnoliopsida; order Gentianales; family Apocynaceae; genus Vinca; species Vinca minor. Next base: position 114,593 of record JAOCZM010000165.1, on the reverse strand, counting down.
CTTCAGCAATTAGCAGCATAATTGTCACACCCCGTAACTAGAAGTTGACCTAACAAAGCCTCATCTACCAATGAGACAAATGACCCTTAACAAAATTTACTCTTCTAAGCCATAAATATAACGGAATAACTTAAACTTTATTAAAACATCGTCATCATCAGAAATTACATAACTTAATACTAAGTTGTTCGACTTAAATAAAGGTTCACTATTCTATTACATCAACATTACTCCATTAGGTTCTACTTGTCGTGCTCCCTGACCCAAATCTCCTCATCAACATATCTACAAAACATAAGAAGATAATAGGATATGCCACACTAGCTGAGTAAGAATCGACCGCCCTTGGGATGAATGACCAAAAGAGACTTCAAAACATTCCCTGTTTCCCAAATCATATGAAAATATATCTTTGACTTGTAATAACATGAAAACATCTTGAAATCATTTATAAAACACTTGAAAACATAACATAAGAGTTCATAACTTGCATAACTTGTACAGAACATAACTTGTAAAGGATATAGAACAAGTAAGGAATCTCGAAAGATAGTAAAATAAGTCGGTCGACCGATAGGGTCGTCCGAGATCAGGATAAAAACATTTACACAAAGTCCGGTTGACCTACATGACAGAGTTGGTCGACCGCTTAGCTCCGGTCGATAGGATTCTATGCACGGTCGACCGCATTTCCTTTTGCCATCTTCCGAAATAGTCCAGTAGTTTGGGTTGTACGAGGGTACTGTGATCCGGTCGACCGAGATCCAGTGAGATCATTTTCAAGGAAATATTTGTGAAAGAAAAGTCATTTTCTGCACATTAAAAAATCCTAACCCAGAACACTGCTTTTTTTTAATGAAGAAGTTCATTGGTTCTTTTTAAATGAAGAAGTTCATTGGTTCTTTTTAAATGAAGAAGTTGAATGATTTTTTTTAAATGAAGAAGTTCAATAGTATTCTTTTTTAATGAAGTAGATTTAATGTATATATGAATTCTAAAAGTTTTCCATCACAAATTAGATTTAATATTCTAAGAAAATAACATGTATATAGGAATTCTAAAAGGAAATGTAACATAAATGAATTGAATTTAAAAGAAGAAGTTCAATGGTTTTTTTTCAATGAATAAGTTGAATGGTTTTCTTTTTTAACGAAGAAGTTCATTGGTTCTTTTTAATGAAGAAGTTCATTACCAATTTATTGTTTGGACTATTTTACCCTTGCTAATAATTAAAACGACACTTCTAACCTTATCAAGATAATATAATGCGAACCTTTAAATTGGTACCGAAATTACGAGTCGTCACACTCCCTGTCCCAAGTCTCCTCTTCAACATCATCTACAAAACATAAGAAGATAATAGGATACGCCACACTCGCTTAGTAAGAATCGATCGCCCTTGGGATGAAGGACCAAAAGAGACTTCAAAACATTCCCTGCTTCCCAAATCATATGAAAATATATCTTTGACTTGTAATAACCTGAAAACATCTTCAAATCATTTATAGAACACTTGAAAACATAACATAAGAGTTCATAACTTGCATAACTTGTACAGAACATAACTTGTAAAGGATACAGAACAAGTAAGGAATCTCGAAAGATAGTAAAATAAGCAGGTCGACCGATAGCAATACGAAACATAAACAAATCAAAAAAATCCCAAACAACAATACAAAACAGAAACAAAATCAATAAGATCCCAAACAGTAATACGAACCAAAAACAATATAAAAAAGATCCCAAATAGCAAAAATAATCAATACAACCCAAAAATAACATTGCATAACCAATTATCTCACTAAAACCACAAGTTTACTATTCTTGTTTACCTTACAACACTCACAATCAAAGTGTACACTTTGAATTACAACACTCACAATCAAAGTGTGCACTTCTCATTTCGATTACAACACAACCAAAGTTTACACTTCTCATATACTCCTTCGTGCTTGAGTTGAAATCTGAAAAATTCAAGAATAAAATTAACACTTTGAATACGTCAATTAATGTATGGTAATAAAGTACTAAAAATAAAACACCAAATATTGCTCACCTTCAATATGTGGAATTCCAAGAAGCTAGTTGTGAAGCGAGAAAGAGATTATTTATACAAGGAAAAATGGATTTATAAAAGAAAAGTTAAGAATTAAAAGCACAACAACAAATACATAACGAAATTAATAATTATATTTTTAATCATTCTAAATCATCCTCCGACATAAATTCATCATCTTCTTCATAATTGTCATCACCCGACATAATTTCATCTTCATCAACACGGCTCGTACCGGCCACAAGTACAACTTCGATTTCGCCTGACCGGTGTGCAAGTTGACCAACTTCAGTAACAGTTGGATCAATGTCACTGGTCTCCACCTCGCGTTTTTCCTCCTGATACGGTACCGGAACACCAGGAACGTCAACTAGATGTGGTTTGGACCGACAAACAACCCACCAATTAGCCCAAGATGTTGTCTTACTACCCCGGATAAGGTGTGTAGTAAACTTGTTGACATTGGGAAGCAAATACAAATGGATCGTAACCCTGGTACGTTCTTTTCCTATGGATTTCTACAAGTTTATATTGAGGATGCACCATCAAACCTCGATTTGGAGTAGAATCAAACCAGTCGCATTTGAAAAGAATTATTTTTTGGGCAGATACTCCAGTAAGTTCAACCTCAATGACTTGCTTAAAATCTCCGTAATAATCTCCTTTAACCCATACCCCGCTGTTTGTCGTTCCTTTTCCATCGCTGTGAGCTTTTGTGTGCAATCTATAACCATTAACAAAGTAACCGGTATATGACATCACTCTCCTTGACGGGCCCCATGACAGATTTTTCAACAACCTTTCGGAATGTTCCGGAAGGCTATGTATCTGTTGAGAACAACAAAAGTTAAATTAATTTAGGTATTCTTAAGACAAGTACATTTCTACACAATACCAACTTACATGAGTTCCAAACCATTTGGAAAAATATCATTATAAACCCGGCTTTGAAGTTCTTCCTCCGTTATCTGCGAAGTTTGGTCATGTACTTCACTGACTATTATTATTTGGGTTTACCTACAAATTAAATGACAATATAACCAAAATGAAGCAATAGATGGGTTTACCTACTGAAGGTATGATTCAACCTCTTCATAATTCATTGGCATATAATTCATAGCTGTTTTATAATCTTTATCAGTTAATAAAATCTTTTCTTTTTTTCGAAATGATCTTCCAAGTAAGTTGCAAATTGATAATACATTTGGTCAACTTGTCTCGTCTTCACCATCATTTCGCCCATTGGTTGTAACTTTCGTTTTCACGTGGGGTTCGAAATAATAGCTAAAGAATGTAGCAGCTTCTTTGACCAAGTATGCCTTGCAAATTGACCCCTCAACTCTGGCTTTGTTTTTTATCTTCTTTTTTAGATGGTGCAGGTATGTAATTAAAGCATAAGCAGTTAATCACATTGTAAATACGTACATGAAAAAAATAAAGTTGAGATCATAAAGACATTGGTTGTTACCTCTTGAACGGGTACATCCACCTAAACTATACCGGGCCACCAACCTTAGCTTCGAACGGAAGGTGAATCGGTAAGTGTTCCATCACATCAAAAAATCCCGGAGGAAATATTCTCTCTAACTTGCACAATAAAATAGCGATAATGTCCTCCAATTCTTGCATATGCGCCACAATCATTCTAGACATTCTAGACATTTTCAACTATTTCATATCAACGCATCGTGCCAAATTCGATGCATATCCATCCGGGAGCCTTAATTCTTTAACCCATTGCAAAACCATCTCCTTTTGTGCCTTGGTAAGAGTGAAACATGCCTTCGTTTTCATTGCTTTACCTCGGTCATCGTGTTTAATATTCAATTCTGGCCGACTGCAATACTTTTCAACATCCGCTCTAGCCTTAACATTTTCCTTAGTTTTACCCTTCACGTCCAACACGGTGTTAAAGACGTTATCAAACACATTTTTTTCATTCTGCATGACATCAATGTTGTGTCTAATCAAAAGTGTCCGCCATAAGGTAAGTCCCAAAATATGCTACGTTTGGCACAACTGTTATCCCGACCCCCTGCCTTGCTCTTTACCAATCTCTTCAATTGTATCGGTAATTTTTGGATAATCTCTAACTCTAAACCAAATTTCATCACCAGTCAGGCGAGATGGAAGGTCTACTCTCTCCTGTCGCCGGTCCTTTCGGAATCCCTTTGCATCTCTCCTAAAAGGATGATCCGGTGACAAAAAGCATCTGTGGCAATCGAACCACGATTATCCATTGTTTACTGATTGGAAACTAAAAAAAAGGGGGAGATAATACAAAGAAGCAAAAACCAGGGAAAAATAAAGAAGATCCTTCAAAGGCTTCCGAACATGCTAGCACAATGAAATTTTACAATTAAAATTTACAATGGGAGGGTTTCGCAGGGGAAAAGAAGGTTTTCGGGAGGGGGGGTCTGATTTGGGTTCCTTTATAGAAATTAGAAAACAAAACTACGTCGTTTCACATTAACAACTAGCGACCGCGTTGACTATTTGGTCGCCCAATAAACAAGTACACAACGTCGTTTTTTGTAGTATTAAACACTTGTGTTATTTTTTAAAAAGAAAGTCTCCTGGTAGCGACCGAATACCGACCACTTTAATGAATTTGATCGCTGATTTTCTAGGAGGCGACCGAATTCATCAAATCGGTCGGTAGTCGGTCGCTACCAGGAGACTTTCTTTTTAAAAAAATAGCGATTCTTTTCAATGGATATATAGAAATATTTTAGTAATTATTTGTTAAAAATGAGAATAATAACTAGTATGAATATTTAAGTAATTATTTGTTTATTAATTAATAAACATTTATTCAAATTTTAACTACATTACGTAATGATTCACATAAATGTATACACTTAATTGTTCTCCTTTGAGTCTATTTAGGTATTTTATGAATAAGTGTAAATTATGGACTATGACTATTCATATTAATGTGTATGTGTGTGTGTGTGTGTATATATATATATATATATATATATATATATATATATATATATATATATATATATATATATATATATATATTATGGCTAAGATAGTTATTTCCCTTGAAAAGAACTCCGCTATTTTTTTTATAAAAGGTCTCCTGGTAGCGACCGACTACTGACCGATTTGATGAAATCGGTCGCTGATTTACTTGGAGGCGACCGAATTCATCAAATCAGTCGGTAGTCGATTACTATCAGAAGACTTTCTTTTTAAAAAATAGCGGAGTTCTTTTCAATGAATATATAGAAACATTTTAGTAATTATTTGTTCAAAATGAGAATAATAACTAGTATGAATATTTTAGTAATTATTTGTTAATTAATTAATAAACATTTATTCAAATTTTAACTACATTACGAGTAGAGACGGATTTGCGACTGATATGAAGACTTCGGTCGCCCCGTGCAAACCAGCGACTGAATAGCGACCGATATTGGTAAAACGACATCATTGTATACATTCAGTCGCTATTCCATCACAAAACCCTAACCATAAACCCTAAGTAAGATGGCTAGTCCGTTGCAATTCGGTCGTTAAAAATCCAGTATTCCAGAAACAGTATGCTTATTACTGAGTATACACCCTGCCACAATTCAAAAGAAAACTTAACTAGTTCAATATTATACCAAAAAAACATAACAAAAGTTAAATAATATACAAAATAAACTACAAAATCTATTGACTGGCCAATACATCATCAACAACTAAGGGATCATCGTACAAGTCTGATTCTAACTCATCGTTATCTAAATTGTTCAATTTAGCTTCTAGCTCAGAGGAACTTAATATAGTGTCCTTATTTGATAACAGATCAAATAAGGTACTATCTAATGCCTTATTTCTCTTCTTTTCCCTCCGGCATATTCTCTTTCTTTGTCTTCAAATTTCTTCTTCCATTCTTAGTTCCATTTTTGAATGAGAGACTGACTGGCTACCTACCCTCATTTCCTTAACCACATCGGAGAAGGAACCGAGTCCTTGAAATCGTCCCTTTTTTAGCCTGCCCACTGCCTCAGCAGAGAGCGCAATATGAGTCGGCAAATCAGGAGGAGGCTGACCTGCTTGAGTATCTTGGGTTGCGTCGTCGTTATAAACAGAATGGAACACCCCCTGTCAAATAAAATGTAAGGTTACAGATAAATGCAAGTAAATAACTAATCTAAAAAATGGGGAATCAGTATTGAAATACTTACACATAAGTGTGTAGAATTGTCATCAACATATTCCCCTTTCTTCGGGTTGGCATGGTGTTGATGCGTCCAATCGTAGCTTTTTGGGAATGGAATTGCACGTCCGACCTCATTTTCCTGTTTACAAAATTCCTTTAAACATTAAATACGTAAATAAAAAAAAATTCAATGAATTTGAAAAATAATACAATTACCATTCTCTCGTGATGCTCAATGTGACTAAGGGAACCGCCCGTATGCTTCATTGGGCCTTTTTCGCCCCTCCACTCCTTCCGGTTTATTGATGTATGTTTAGACTTGGCTTTAAATTCCGGAGTTTCCCAATATGTTTGAAGTCTGGTCCAATCGGTGTCAGAAACCCATTTGGGCTTCTTGTTCTTTTTCCTCGCGTCGCTCATGATACCGTTGAGTCTCCTCTTAAGTATCGTGCGCCAACCCCTCTTGACGCCCTCCTAATGCTCAGGAGCCCATCGATAACTTTTTTGGTTTTTGAAATAATGTTAGATATTTAAAATTGATAGACTTGTAAATTCAAACTTATTTGCTAATTCATTAAAGTTTCAAATACACTTACCGTGAACTCTTCCCACCACATGTTTTCTTCTTCCATGGGAACATCATTTAGGGTGCTATAGGCTCCCTTGAAACGCCATTGGAATATATCGGTAATGGCGGAGGTACAGCTAGCACTCAATCTAAAACTGTAATAGCCGGAATAAAATTTAATTAGAGATTATAATGATTATAAGAATTATAATTAACTTGATTTATAAAGGAGATAAGTTTGAAATTAACTTACGTGCCATAAGTAGACTGCAGGAGAATTCGAGTATCTAGTGCAATCGCCTCTCCACCAGTACTGGTATCAATCGCCGTCTCTGGGACAGCGGACTGGTGAGTCGCTGAGCCTCCTACCGGCCAGACTCAGTGGGCGGTGTTGACGCAGACTATCCCGAGATACGTGTACATCGGCAGACTGTGACGGAGGTGTAGTACCAGGCTCGGGGGCAGATGACGGAGTAGAATGCAAGTCCGATGATGAACCTGGCTGGGAGTGAGTAGTCATACTAAATGGTAAGCACGCTCGAATAGGCTTCTTTGGAGGCATATCCGAAATACAGATTACAACTCGAATCGTTAAATGATATCATCATATATCACACAACCACAAGAATATGTCACACAAAATTGCTTTAAGCTAACACAACTTCAAGAATGCAAGAATTAACAAGGAATTCAAAATTGCAACTTTAAGTCCATCTAAAGGACAAGCTGTGTTGTTTGTGGGAGACTTGTCATATAACAAAGAATTAACAACTAAATGAAAAATTAAAAGATCAGAAACATTTATAAAAATGCACCAAAAAATCAGCTATTATACTCTTCTTCTAAGGATCTAATAGCTACTGGAAAGGCACCAATGGTTTTTTCATACATTTACATACATATTACCAACGCATAATCTAAAAAGTCGAGCAAATTAGCTAGTCACCTATGCTCAATATTGACTACAAAGTTTAAGTTAATTAGTTGGTTGTCGTATAGCCAGTAGAGCTTCATGTCAAAGAAATATATCTCAGATACATGGAGCATTTCATAATTTGTGAATGACAGGATTGAACTAGAGTATAGAGATATCAATATTTCCTTATCTATCAAAAAATACCTCAGAAAGCATTAGTCAAGGCCTACTAAAGATTTACAAAAATGAAAAGCATTTAACTAGTAAAGCTTAGGTTATGATATTAGGAATGCCGCATTCCAAATGCACAAGAATTTCCATCTGTCATACTAATGTTGATGTCAAGAAATTATTTTACAGTCAATTCTTTGAGAAAAATAATCCAGGCCGTGTTTGCTATTTGCTAAAAGGAAGCTAAGTTAACTATACAACATATCAACAAAGTTTAATGTTGAACACATAACATTTCTTTAAAGTAATTCAGTCAGTTTACTTTACCTTATCTGATTTAAACCTATTCACCCTTGTTTGAAGTATTTGACAATTCTCTACTGCAGATTCAGCACCTGAAGCATCAATACAACAACTTATGGCACACAATTCCTCAACTCTCCCAGACAAATCAAACGAACCAAAGCACCAAAATTTACTTCACCAAAAACACAAAAAACAAACATGAAATAGAAAAGAAGTCAATAAAACCAAAAACCCATATCAAGAATCAACTAAAACAAGTTAAATTACAAACCCAAATAGAAAATTTACAATCTTGGTGAGGTTTAGATAAAAATTACAATTAAAACAAAAACCAAAAGGGCTTCTAAATTACCTTTAGAGAAGGGGAGCTTCAGACCGGCGAGCTTCAGAGCAGTGACTATAAGCTCACGGGAGGCGTCGATTTAGTACGATCTTACATATTTCGTCATATTTTCGGTCGTTATTCCGCCGGTCTGTATTCCGTCGGTAAATTCTGTCGGTATTCAGTCATTAAAGTACACAAAACGATGTCGTTTTGCTATCCTTAATTTATAACTATATAAATATACACCGTTATTTTTTTCGTCGGTAGTCGGTCGGTAAATTCTGTTGGTATTCGGTCGTTATATGTTCCGTCGGTACACGGGCGTTAACTTCCGTCGATATTCGGTCGTTATAATGTCTGTCGATAAACGGTCGTTAATATCCGTCGGTAGTCGGTCGTTAATGGTGAACACAACGAAGTCGTTTCAATTTGGTCAACGGGACCGATGTGGCCGACGGAGTGGCGACGGAATGGTCAGTAGTTCGTCGTTAATTTAGTGAACTATTATTTCGGTTATTAAATTCGGTCGCTATTTAACTGTTTTCTTATAGTGGTCGTCCGAGATCAGGACATAAACATTTACACAAAGTCCGGTTGACCTACATGACAAAGTTGGTCGACTGCTTAACTCCGGTAGAGGGGATTCTATGCACGGCCGACCGCATTTCATTTTCCCATCATCCAAAATAGTCCCAATAGTTTGGGTCAGACGAGGGTATTGTTATCCGGTTGACCGAACAGATCGACCGAGATCCAGTAATGTTATTTTCAAGGCAAAATTTGTGAAAAAAAGTTATTTTCTGCACATTCAGAAATCCCAACCTAAAACACAGTTTTTTTTAATGAAGAAGTTCATTGGTTCTTTTTAAATGAAGAAGTTGAATGATTTTTTTTTAAATGAAGAAGTTCAATAGTTTTCTTTTTTAATGAAGTAGATTTAATGTATATTGGAGTTCTAAAAGTCTTCCATCATAAAATAGATTTAATATTCTAAGAAAATAACATGTATATAGGAATTCTAAAAGGCTATGAAATATAAATGAATTGAATTTAAATGAAGAAGTTCAATGGGTTTTTTTTTTTAATGAAGAAGTAGAATGATTTTCTTTTTTAATAAAGAAGTTGATTGAGTTTCTTTTAAATAAAGAAGTTCAATAGTTTTCCTTTTTAATGAAGTAGATTTAATTTATATATGAATTATAAAAGTCTTCCATCACAAAGTAGATTTAATATTCTATGAAAATAACATCTATATAGGAATTCTAAAAGGCTACGTAACATAAATGAACTTATCTTAAATGAAGAAGTTCAATAGTTTTTTTCAATGAATAAGTTGAATGATTTTCTTTTTAATGAAGAAGTTCATTGGTTCCTTTTAAATGAAGAAGTTCAATAGTTTTCTTTTTTAATGAAGTATATTTAATGTATATACGAATTCTAAAAGTCTTACATAATAAGGTAGATTAAATATTCTAAGAAAATAACATGTATATAGGAATTCTAAAAGGTTATGTAACATAAATGAATTGAATTTAAATGAAGAAGTTCAATGATTTTTTTTTCAATGAATAAGTTGAATGGTTTTCTTTTTTAACGAAGAAGTTCATTGGTTCGTTTTAAATGAAAAAGTTGAATGAGTTTTTTTAAATAAGGAAGTTTAATGGTTTTTTTTTAAATGAAGAAGTTCAATAGTTTTTTTTTAATGAACTAGATTTAATGAGTATATGAATTCTAAAAGTTTTCAATCATAAAGTAGATTTAATATTCTAAGAAAATAACATCTATATAGAAATTCTAAAAGATAGATTGGGTGCACCAGAGACTCAGTTTGAGAAGCCCGAAGTTGTCAAGCTAGATATTTCGAAGTTCTGCTTCCAACTTAATCGTGGGGATGGGAGATGTTCGTATCAAAGCACTGCATGGAACTGTATTACGACTAAGTAATGTCAGACAAGTTCCTAGGTTAAAGAGAAACCTGTTTTCTGTTGGACAATTGGATGATGACGGTTATTTTTTTACATTCGGTTGTGGTTCTTGGAAGATAACCAAATGAGCTATGTTTGTAGCTCGAGGAAAGAAGGAGGGTACATTGTATTTGACGAATAACACTCATGAAATATTGCTCTTGCAGGTGCAATTAGTGATACAGATTTGTGGCATAGATGTCTTGGCCACATGAGTGAGAAGGGGATGAAAGTGTTGTGTTCGAAGGTTAAACTGACAGATCTCAAGACTGTTGTTGTCGGTTTATGTGAGGATTGTGTTTTTGGGAAACAGAAAAGGGTGAGTTTCTCGAAGGGTGGCAGAACTTTGAAAAAACATAAGCTAGAGTGGAACATGGTGACTTATGGGGACCAGCACCGGTGACATCTCTTTGTGGTGCGTCATATTACATGATCTTCATTGATGATTACATAAGAAAGGTAAGGGTCTATTTTCTGAAAAAATAAATCTGATGCTTTTAGTTCCTTTAAAACGTGGAAAGCCTCGGTAGAAATTGAAACAAGTATAAAAGTGAAGTGTTTGAGATCAGACAATGGTGGAGAGTATGAGCTTCGCGAGTTCAAACAGTTTTGTGCTGCGAATGGTATTCGCATGGAAAAGACCATGAGAGGAACCCCTCGCCAGAATGGCATTGCAAAACGTATGCACAGAACCTTGAATGAACGTGCTAGGTGCATGAGGTTGAAATGTGGACTACCAAAGATGTTTTGGGCAAAAGAAGTTAACACTGTTGTATTCCTAATTAACAGAGGACCATCAACCCCTTGGAGAATGACATTCCAGAAGAGGCATGTATTGTACAAAGATAGGTTGGGTGCACCAGAGACTCAGTTTGAGATGCCCGATGTTGTCAAGCTAGATATTTCGAACTCAGGTGTGGGAGCAAGATTGTTCAGAATGATCAAGTGGTTGTTGAGGCAGAACCACAAACGCCACCTCCAACAACCTAGTTGCGGAGATCCCCCCGAAATTGTGGACCACCAAAACAGGTTTTTTCCTTCAAGGTATAATAAGTATCTCTTGTTGACGGATAGTGGTAAATCTGAGTGTTATGCAGAGGCTATATGAAGTGATTGAGGAGGCAAGTGGAAGGTTGCAATGGACGATGAGATGAATTCACTATTGTCTAATGATACTTGGGAACTAGTTAAGCTCTCAAAGGGAAAGAAGGCACTACATTGTAAATGGGTCTTCAGAATTAAATTGGAGGTGGATGCAAGCGAGTGTTACAAAACAATAGTGGTTGTGAAGGGTTTTCATCAGAAATACGGTATTGAATATACTGATGTTTTTACTCCTGTTGTAAAACTAACAACTATTATGTTGGTTTTGAGTATAGTTGTTGCAGAGAACTTGGTGTTAGAACATATGCATGAAAAAACAGTCTTTCTTCATGGTGATTTGGAGAAAGAAATATACATGATGCAACCAGAAGGATACATTGCATAGGGTAACAGTGCTGGTTTATAAATTGAAAAAGAGCTTGTATGGTCTGACCATTGTTCCTACTTCAAGAGGTTTGGAGATGTGTATATCATTTTGTTGTTATATGTTGATGACATGTTGATAGCCGTTTCTAGTGCTCAAGAAGTGAGTAAGTTGAAGAGGCAATTGTCTGAACGATTTGTTATGATAGACCTTAGAGAGGCTAAGCAAAAACTGGGTATGCGGATTATTAGAGATAAGGCTGCAGGAAAGTTGTATCCGTCACAAGTTGATTATATCAAGAAGGTTCTGAAAAGGTTCAATATGCAGGACACGAAACCAGTAAGGGTTCCATTGGGAAGCCACTACAAACTATGTAAGAGGGAATCATCTAAAATTGTTGAGGAACGTGCTCATATGCAGAATATCCCATATGTTTCAGCAATTGGCAGCATAATTGTCACACCCCGTAACCAGAAGGTGACCTAGCAATGCCTCATCTACCAATGAGACAAAGAACCCTTAACATAATTTACTCTTCTAAGCCATAAATATAACGGAATAACTTAAACTTTATTAAAACATCGTCATCATCAGAAATTACATAACTTAATACTAAGTTGTTCGACTTAAATAAAGGTTCACTATTATATTACATCAACATTACTCCATTAGGTTCTACTTGTCGTGCTTCCTGTCCCAAATCTCCTCATCAACATTATCTACAAAACATAAGAAGATAATAGGATACGCCACACTAGCTTAGTAAGAATCGATCGCCCTTGGGATGAAGGACCAAAAGAGACTTCAAAACATTCCCTGTTTCCCAAATCATATGAAAATATATCTTTGACTTGTAATAACATGAAAACATCTTGAAATCATTTATAAAACACTTGAAAACATAACATAAGAGTTCATAACTTGCATAACTTGTACAGAACATAACTTGTAAAGGATTTACAACAAGTAAGGAATCTCGAAAGATAGTAAAATAAGTCGGTCGACCGATAGGGTCGTCCGAGATGAAGACAAAAAAATTTACACAAAGTCCGGTTGACCTACATGATAGAGTTGGTAGACCGCTTAGCTCCGGTCGAGGGGATTCTATGCACGGACGACCGCATTTCCTTTTGCCATCATCCGAAATAGTCCAGTAGTTTGGGTCGTACGAGGGTACTGTGATCCGGTCAACCGAGATCCAGTGAGGTCATTTTCAAGGAAAAATTTGTGAAAGAAAAGTCATTTTCTGCACATTCAAAAATCCTAACCCAGAACACTATTTTTTTTAATGAAGAAGTGCATTGGTTCTTTTTAAATGAAGAAGTTGAATGATTTTTTTTTAAATGAAGAAGTTCAATAGTTTTCTTTTTTAATGAAGTAGATTTAATGTATATAGGAATTCCAAAAGTCTTCCATCATAAAGTAGATTTAATATTCTAAGAAAATAACACGTATATTGGAATTCTAAAAGGCTATGAAATATAAATGAATTGAATTTAAATGAAGAAGTTCAATGGTTTTTTTTTTTAATGAAGAAGTAGAATGATTTTCTTTTTTAATAAAGAAGTTGATTGAGTTTCTTTTAAATAAAGAAGTTCAATAGTATTCTTTTTTAATGAAGTAGATTTAATGTATATATGAATTCTAAAAGTTTTCCATCACAAATTAGATTTAATATTCTAAGAAAATAACATGTATATAGGAATTCTAAAAGGAAATGTAAAATAAATTAATTGAATTTAAATTAAGAAGTTCAATGGTTTTTTTCAATGAATAAGTTGAATGGTTTTCTTTTTTTAACGAAGTAGTTCATTGGTTCTTTTTAAATGAAGAAGTTGAATGAGTTTTTTATATAAAGAAGTTTACATGAAAGTCGTTTTTCTACTGTTACGTAGGGCCTCATTTTAGAATTTAGCACAGGGCCTCCAAAATGATTGAGATGACCCTGATACTTCTGCATGCGGCTTAATAAATTCCACCCTTCTTGGGCTCCTCCTCCTGTGAGGCCACCTCTCTTTGTGAGGTTAAAAAAAAAAAAATTAATGTTCCTAGAAAAAAAACGGAATTTTTATTCATGTATACATGAATTCTAAAAGTCTTGCATCATAATGAATTCTAAAAGTCTTGCATCATAAATTAGATTTAATATTTAATAAAAATAACCGACAATATAAATCAAAATTAGCCATGCATTCCCTCACAAAAAAACCCAAAAAATACCATCAAAACAAACATTATGGGGAATTCAAGACTTCAGTATGTGCATCTCAATGAACTTTTAAAAGGCAAATAAGAAAAGAGAATATTATTTCGAGTAACCAAATTATGGAACACTTTCAATGCCCAGAAATCTGACGATTTAATGCTCAGAGTTGGAAAAAAGAAAAAAAAAGATAAATCAGAGTTTCTACATATTCAAATTGTTAAAAAAGTTAGAATCTTTGTTTTCTTTTACTACTAATGGTTGTTTGATTTTGCTTGCTGTAAATGCAGTATCTTAAGAAGAAGAACCAAAAGCCTCTCAATGAATCTTTACAGAAAAGAAAAGAAGGTTTCTTTTTTGTCCCCATTCCTCTTTTTAGCTTTAGCTTTTCAATAATATTTTGTTTTAGCATATCCATATGTGTCGGTGGTATTTTTGGGAGCAGCCACTTTGTGAATTTTATTTTCGAATGTTATGTCTGTCTCCTATCCATTCCCCGCCCATACCACAGTCATTGAGGAATTAATGGGTTATGTTGTTGTTGTTGTAGTATTGGGGAAAAAGTTAATTTATGTTCTTGATCTTTTTCATACCTTTTCTGTCCCAATTCAAGATGTAAGAAGTTTAAAGAAACAGATATTGCCCAAAATAGGAATCTAATCGCTTCCCTTTATAAACAAAGTACACTATTCTTGTATTCAACAAAAAATGATGAAAAGAATGGTTGTGGTTCAGTTTTGTAGATGAGAAACCTACATAAACAGGGAGGTTTTTCTGTGTTTAGAAGGAGAGTAATGAACAAAGTTGTGGGTGTGTGTTTTCAACTCAGCTGTTATCCCACATTGCTTGCTCATGAAGAACGAGGAGGTTGAACATATTATAAAAGGGCTGCCCCGAGAATGAATTATGCATACCTTTCTCGGCCTTTTGGCTAAGATCAGGTGTAGTATCTGTTCTTATCAGTTTAATATCTGATATGTGGCCCATTGGGTCACACGATTTTAACTTTATTTTTTATGAGTGAGAGTCCAATGGGTAGCTTGCTATTCGGGCTCTCGCGGGTTGCTTGGGCGTTGCACTACTGCTCTTGACTGGCCCAACCCCCCAAAACTAGTTCAAAGTTTAGCCCTGTGTAATATTGTTGCAGGGAAATGAATTTGCTTTACTTGCCCAAGTTGTGGTCATGAGAATGAAGATCTCACTAGAATATTGGTGTGTGTTTGTGCTTTAATTGGAATCCCCATCCTATGAATAGTGTTGATATTACTTGTTAGTTTGTCTTGTTTTCCTTAGAATTAGCTACTTTCTCAATTGTTCTGTGCTTGACTTTCGGGGAAATTATACGTAAAAAGAGCATCTGTAGCAGAAGCTATTTATTTGCTCTTTATGGGAAAATAATTTATCCATGAGTATTCATTCTACAATTTTGAAGAATTAGAACTAACAAAAGGAATGTGACGTATCTAGTTTCTTGAAGATGAATTGAACTTGTTCAATTACTCGCGGGAATAAAAGTGTCTCCCTGGTGTATTTGCAGGTTTTGTTTTCCTCTGGTGACCTGCAGGCAGGGTCAAGGAGCTGGTCAACTTCGTTCAGACTATTTAGAGTTAATTCTTGGTTTGTTTCTTTGTTCAATTCATGATAGTTCCTATGAAACCTGCTTCCATCCTTCCACAGTTTTTTTTTTACCAGTGAAAAAATAGCCCTTTAGGTGGAAAAAGAAAATGTTTACAGTGGATGCCTTTAGTGGAGCATACAAGCATGCAGCTGTTTTATTCTCTTCTCCTGTTGACCTGCAAATAATTTTCACATTTTTCATTATCAAAGCTCAGGTGCATCTAGTAGAAATTATGCTTGTTGGTTTGATAAGAGAGATGATATTAGTCAAACTCAAACTCAAGGGAACTCATTGATTAACAAACTAATGAAGCATCTCATATTGCTGCCTAAAGCTTTTGGCAAAAACTTTCATGCAATTGCAACCTTTATCGGGAGCTATTATTGAATCAAGAAGGGCACATATTTATTGTTGGGAACCATGTGTTCCAACTTAGGAAAGTAACAAGCTGATTGAGGTACTGCAAACAAATTGCACGAATTACTATACTTTAGTGAAAAAGTCCTTAATGATGCTCCCATCTGATGTTTTCTGATCAGGTTTTCTCAATTAAAAAAAATACATGTTCTTTCTTTAAGGATAGGTGCCCGTAATGCTAGAAAATGCGTCCTTAATGCAATATTAGGTTTGTTCTCTAAACTCTGGTTATTTCCTCTTTCATTTCCCCTATCATCCCCAACATTCATCTGCTCAACATTCTCCTCAACAATCCGTTCCTCAACATTCACATCCTCAATATTCTCCTCAATGCTATATGATCTTTTCCTCTTGGTAGTTCGTCGTCCCTTTGGTACGATTGCTGCCCACTGAGCAAGAGCCGCTCGCTCATTCGATTCATCAGAGCCTTCACTAGATACATTTTCTTGACACTTCTTAATCTTCTCATTTATCTCCTCTACCAGCCTCTTCCTCTCTGCAATATTTTTATTCAAGGCTATTCTTCTTCTCAAAAGTTCAAACAACCTTTTCCTGTTTTCACTAACTTCAGGCGTGGCTTCTAGTATGGCTTCCCTCGCACTAGAGAACCCACCTTCACCAAATAACTTTTCCAAAACATGCCTCATATTTTCCCTGTCCCAAAGTTTGCAAGTGTGCTCAACTGCTCCCAAATGATGGCCAGTAAGGTAATCCAAACAATGTACTTGAACAAGAATAAAAAAAAAAAAAAAAGAGTTCAAGAACATGTGTTCAGTGAGAAAAACAGGTGTTTACTAATAAGAACACGTGTTCAGTGAAAAGAACAGGTGTTCAGTTAAAATAACAGGTGTTCAGTGATTCAGAACATTTGTTCAGTGAGAGAAAAAACATGTATCATCTATGCTAAAACAGTTGTTCTACCATACCATTATAAAGTGCATGTCCCCTGGACATATGTAATATCTTTGGAAGTCGGCCTTCATCTTTGAATGTGATTTTTCAAGTGAATCGTGCAGGCAGCAAATCAGCACCAAAAAAACAAAAAAATCAGCCTAGCTCTTGACACTGTCTTCAAACAGTTTGCAAAATCTTACATTTTATATTTCATAGATTGCTATATAGTACCATACTTGTTTTGTGGATACCTAGGAGCCTTTGCATCTAGCGGTAGAGTGTCTATATCCATGTCTTGTGGGGAGTGCTGGTTTCGAGGACGAAACTTTTGTAAAGGGGGGAAATATGTGATACCCGAGACCTTTTGGAATATGTGTTTGTATGTGTTGCATTTAATTTTTGTATGATTATATTGATTAGGTGTCTATTTAATATTTATAACATGGGTATGTGTTATATGTGGGGTACGTTTTATTGAGGGGCGCTTTGTACGTGTAACGAGGTTGAGGGACATAAGCTTGAGAGTTTGGAAGTTGGGGGATTTAGATGGGATTAAATTAGAATAGTAATTAGTGGGGAGATAATGGGGGAGTTAATTAAAGAGTTAGTGATGGATTAGGTTACAAAATAAAAACAAAAAGAGAAAGAAACGTGAAGGAAAAAAAGAGAGGGAGGCGGCAGGGAAAGAAAAGAAAAATAAGAAAAAAAAATAAAAATTTGGGCAAAACTTTGAGTGAACAATTGAGAGGGTAAACGTTCTCCGTTTTGCGTGATCTTTATATCTATTCGAAGGTATTCGAAATACCTACGCGTGAGCGCATACGGCTCGTGATTTGGAGTTCGGAGCAAAATGTTATAGCACCGGGAAAGGCTAATTTTTGGATTCTTGTAATTGCTTGCGTAATTTGCTATTGTAACAGGTAATGGGCATTCTCCTCTGTGTTTTCCAATGTAATATGCATGAAATCAGTACTTTAAAATATGATTATGATTATGAACTGTTTTACCCATGTTTTAATGAATAAAACGGATGTCGGATTTAATTGCATTATATGTGGTTGAACATCGTGTCTATATCGTGTTGTGGATTGGTTTATGTTAGGGATGGCAATGGGGCAGATCGGGGCGGATATCTCAAATACCATACCTGCCCCGGCCCACCCCGTGATCCGTCCCGGATCAATATTTTATGCCCCATGCGGGGCTGATTTGACCCGCCCCGCCCCATGCAATTTTTTGGATCTATTAGCTTAGTTTACAATAGAGTGATTCATCTTCATTTTTTTAAGGTAAAATTCATCTTCATTTAAACGCATTGCGGAGAGATTCAACCATACAAGATCTGAAATTGTGCCCCAATTTATCAAAACATTGAAAGCCAGAAATTAAAATTTCTCACTAATATTACCAATCAGATATCTTAAGCAGGTTTCAAATCACTAATCTGAACTTCTCAACCAGATCTGCCATTTTTTTATCCATCTGTGCATTCAATACTTGCATTATTTCTTCCAATTTTCTTCTTCTTTTTCAAAGATTCAAACAAAAATCAAATCTTTTTCAAAGATTCAAACAAGAAGAATCTCGAAGAAGAGAGTGAGAGTGAGAGAAAGAGAGAGAATAATCTTGAAGAAGAGAAGAGGAGAAGAAGAAGAAGATAGGAGAAGATGCGAGTGAGTGAAGAATCGAAAAGAAGAAGAGAGGAGAAGAAGTTTGGAGCGGTGGACTTCAACGAATTATATTAGGATTAGGTTTTCATTTGTTTTGTATTGTACTCCTTTCTTTATCTATAATTAATATAATATATCATGGATGGGCGGGGCGGATTGGATCGGGGCGGGGCGGTGTGGACACGAAAACTACGCCTGATCTGCCCCGTTCGCGGGGCGGGTCTGATTTGCCCCGTTCTCTCTACGAGGCGGGGCGTCTCTGCTGCAAAAAACGTTAGGGCAGGGCGGATCGACGGGTCACAGGTCAAATTGTCATCCCTAGTGTATGTAATTGTTGTACTTTGCGACTGTATTTGCTTTGTTGTTAATTGCTCATTTTGGTCATTGTTGTTATATGGTTGTTGTCTAATTGGTATCGTTGGGGCGTCGTCTAATTGTAATTGCGGTTGGTGTCGTCTATTTGGTTTTGGTCGACCGATTCGTCGCCTCGGTTTCGAGCTCTTTTCTAGGATCTGCTATATGGCATGATTCATTTGAAATATAAACGTGAAATGTGTTGATCCCGGGAGATCATGTGATATGTGTTGTAATTCTTGGACCTTTACATGATGAGGAAAAATAATTGGGACTGTAATGGTTTTGTGGAGTCCATGGTGATGGAAGATGATACAATGTAGAATGGATCCTTAAAATATTATACCCGTTCGTTCGGGGAATGAAACTGAACCCATGCATTGTACTTTTTGGGCCATCCTTGTAGAGTGGTGAATAGATGATTGAGCTCGAATCGTGGGAAGTCGTGTCACAACGATAGCTATGCTTGTAGTGTCTAAGCAATGTGTGTAATCGTGTGTACCGTATGGGCAGAGGTGCTTGTCGTGCATTCAGTTATGTAAGTGCTTAGACATGAAGAATATGATTTTGGTTACTTGTTGTTTCCATTATTTGTTCTTGTTTTGGTCTTACTTGGTATGTGGTTTGAGTCAAAAATCTGTATTTTTGGGGATATGATTGGGAAAGTGCAGAAATGCACTTTTTCTTGGTTAATTTACACTGTTTTTTGTACCCATTTTTCGACTTCTTTTGTTACATTTAATGTACAATCTAAGTTTAACATTCCAGCATAATCTATTTTACTTTCTGTTGGTATATACCTTTCTGGTAACCTATGTTCCCATATCTTCTTATTTCTTATAGGTTGTTCATAGGTATATCTAGTATACTCAGGCCTCCTATTATATTCATATTCCACTTTAGTTCCTGAAGTTGATGGTTCAGTTTTTGTTCCTATTGTGGCTGATTTATCTTCATTCATATTTACATTATCTATTTTAGTTGTAACTTCTTCCATTAACTCTGTATATGTTACACTTTGTGTATCGCTAAATTCTTCTTCTTGATTATCTTCTATGATATTTATTTCAGCAGTTTCAATTTTCTTTATTATAACATTTTCTCCTATGTTTCGTAATTCTTTATTTATATTTTTTTTTCTTGTAATAATTCATTTAATAAAGTTAACTTATCTTTAATTTCTGTCTTTATTGATTTAAAATATTTTTGATTTTCTTGTTCTAATCTTACTATTTGTTATGTTTCGTTTTCTAAGGTAAAAGTTTCTTTATCTTTTATTAATCTCAACTGATTTTCTCATATCTTACAAAATTCTCTATCTAAATTTGTTTTATAAATTTTTAATTTAGTGTTATAATATCCATCTATTTTATAACTACTTATTATCTTTTCGTCTTTATTCATAAAATTCTTTTCTTAGTTTACCTATTTTCATTTCTGGTAATAAGTTACTATATATGTCATATTCTTCTGATCTTTTTATTCTTTTTCCTTCTTCATGTATTAATTTTGGTTCTTCTATTATTATTTCTTTTCCTTTTTCTATTTTATTTAATATTTCTTTAATTTGTTTAATTTCATTATATACTTCTTCTAAATTTTTTATAATTATTTGTATGTTTATTTTCATATCTTCTACTGGTTCTTTCATCTAGTTTAATTTTATTGATGTATTATTACCTCTTGTTTATAAGTATGTATCCCTAAAAAAATTATTATTGAGTCTATTTTAGTTTCAAGTCGATTTTGTTTTTCTTTAATTATTCCTAATTGTATTTCTATAGGTATATATATTTCTTTTATTAGATTTAAATCTTCTCTTAAAATTTCTCCTATAACTGGGGGTAATCTTTCTATAGCTAATAATATGTTTTCTTCTTGGTTACTTTCTATAGCTTCTTTTATTTCATCATAAAAGTTTTCATATTTACCTAATTTATCATATAAGAATAAATTTGTCCATTTTAACTGCTTATGTTCTTGTAATCCTCCATATCCTACTAATATAAAAGGTATAGCTTCTCCGAAGTCTATAGTTTCTATAGGGAAACCTTTAGCACTATCTATTTCTAGATTTTCTTTTCTTAAAGTATATCCTTTTTGTAATACCGGATGTATTTTCTTACTCATTGTATCGGTCTACTAGGCTCTGATACCAAATTGGGGTTAGAGTTGGAGTGATGGTTAATTTTCATTTATAACTGTTGATTTACATAAGGTAAGTTTACTCTTATGTTTTAAATATGTATCCCATATTTTTGGGTATAAAGGAAGAGCATTTGTGGACGAAGCCGGCCAGTGTTCAAGATCACCATAAGAGATAACTGTGCAGGCTCCCCTCGACTACCCAATGTCGGATGCATCGTCCAACAACACTTCTATATGGAAAATGTTTGAACATAAATTTCGAAAGAATTAGGATTTGAATAATCGGGAATTTGAGGACGGAAGTCCCACTTCTGTCCTCAAGGGACTTCCGTCCTCAAGGGGCAGAAGGTTTTTCCCCTAGACACGTTTGTGACCTGAATTTTGGATAGAAAATCCTATCCCTTCACTACCAAAATCTCTATAAAATCCAATAACCTTCCCTCCATTTTTCTTACCTCAAACAACATCCTCCAATCTATTTTTTCCAACCAAGCCCATCTTTTCTCAAGTTCATATATTTTGTGTAAAAAAAAATGGCACTTGAATGTCCGATGATATTGTATTTACATTTCGACCACAATGTAGTGTACGAAAATGGTGGTTTTCCCCGTTTTGCAGAGCCAAGCGAAAGAAGTGTGGAAGTTGTACAAAAACTCTCATTCCGACAACTTTACCGCAGAATATGTCGGCGCAAAGGAGTCGATCTTTCTAGTGTCACTGTTCGGTTAATAATGATTCGTCCATTCTTCATGCCGAGGTACAACATGGTGATTTACGATATTGTACATCTTAACGACGAAGAAGATCTACAGAATTTGTGGGGAATCCTAACGGATTTCAAACTACAAGGGATTCATGTAGGTGCTTTGTTAGAACCTCTGCAGAGACATATAGATAGTTTTGTAATATCGACAACAGAATTTTCGCCACAGACACAATTTGTTCCGGAATCATATTTTTCGGAGTCAAATCTCATACCAACTATACCCCCACCGTCTAGTTACGAACATTGTATAGATAATTCGGTCATGGATTCCTTGGGTCCCATATCAGACATTGATGTTGTTCCGTTTTCGGAAGACGGCTTCGCAGACGATAGTGCTGAAGAACACGAGAACGACGGGGGTCGAGGAAGATGTAGAGGCGGTAGCGGAAGATGCCATCTCTGAAATCCAACAACAAACCGTTAGACTAAGTAATGAAGAGTCGGTCCAAGAGCCTGAACCGACTCCATCTACCTCCGCCCCAGCTATTCCAGAATGGAATATGTCATCATACGGTAACTATGCTAATTTTGCCTGTTGGAATGATATGGGTTCCATGGAATTTGTACATGGTCACCGGGGTGTAATCTTGAAAACACAACAAACTCATCCCACCCAAAAAAATAGTAATCGCCTCCGCCTTCGTCTCTAGCCACTTGGAGTGTCAATTTGTGCTCGTGAAAATTGCGCATGTGTAGTACTTCAGGGATTCCAAGCTACATTCTATCACGCCATTGCATGTAGTTTCATTGGTTCATTGCATGTTTTTTTAATGAAGAAGTTCATTGGTTCTTTTTAAATGAAGAAGTTGAATGATTTTTTTTAATTGAAGAAATTCAATAGTATTCATTTTTAATGAAGTAGATTTAATATATATATGAATTCTAAAAGTCTTCCATCACAAATTCAATTTAATATTCTAAGAAAATAACATTTATATAGGAATTCTAAAAGGAAATGTAACATAAATGAATTGAATTTAAATGAAAAAGTTCAATGGTTTTTTTCAATGAATAAGTTGAATGGTTTTTAAGGAAGAAGTTCATTGGTTCTTTTTAAATGAAGAAGTTGAATGAGTTTTTTATATAAAGAAGTTTACATGAAAGTCGTTTTTCTCCGGTTACGTAGGGCCTCATTTTAGAATTTAGCACAGGGCCTCCAAAATGATTGAGATGACCCTGATACTTCTGCATGCGGCTTAATAAATTCCACCCATCTTGGGCTCCTCCTCCTTTGAGGCCACCTCTCTCTGTGAGGTTAAAAAAAAATTAATGTTCCAAGAAAAAAACGGAATTTTTATTCATGTATACAAGAATTCTAAAAGTCTTGCATCATAAAGAATTCTAAAACTCTTGCATCATAAATTAGATTTAATATTTAATAAAAATAACCGACAATATAAATCAAAATTAGCCATGCATTCCCTCACAAAAAAACCCAAAAAATACCATCAAAACAAACATTATGGGGAATTCAAGACTTCAGTATGTGCATCTCAATGAACTTGGAAAAAGCAAATAAGAAAAGAGAATATTATTTCGAGTAACCAGATTATGGAACACTTTCAATGCCCAGAAATCTGACGATTTAATGCTCAGAGTTGGAAAAAAGAAAAAAAAATTAAATCAGAGTTTCTACATATTCAAATTGTTAAAAAAGTTAGAATCTTTGTTTTCTTTTACTACTAATGGTTGTTTGATTTTGCTTGCTGTAAGTGCAGTATCTTAAGAAGAAGAACCAAAAGCCTCTAAATGAATCTTTACAGAAAAGAAAAGAAGGTTTCTTTTTTGTCCCCATTCCTCTTTTTAGCTTTAGCTTTTCAATAATATTTTGTTTTAGCATATCCATATGTGTCGGTGGTATTTTTGGGAGCAGCAACTTTGTGAATTTTATTTTCGAATGTTATGTCTGTCTCCTATCCATTCCCCGCCCATACCACAGTTATTCAGGAATTAATGGGTTATGTTGTTGTTGTTGTAGTATTGGGAAAAAAGTTAATTTATGTTCTTGATCTTTTTCATACCTTTTCTGTCCCAATTCAAGATGTAAGAAGTTTAAAGAAACAGATATTGCTCAAAATAGGAATCTAATCGCTTCCCTTTATAAACAAAGTACACTATTCTTGTATTCAACAAAAAATGATGAAAAGAATGGTTGTGGTTCAGTTTTGTAGATGAGAAACCTACATAAACAGGGAGGTTTTTCTGTGTTTAGAAGGAGAGTAATGAACAAAGTTGTGGGTGTGTGTTTTCAACTCAGCTGTTATCCCACTTTGCTTGCTCATGAAGAACGAGGAGGTTGAATATATTATAAAAGGGCTGCCCCGAGAATGAATTAAGCATACCTTTCTCGGCCTTTTGGCTAAGATCAAGTTTAGTATATGTTCTTATCAGTTTAATATCTGATATGTGGCCCATTGGGTCACACGATATTAACTTTATTTTTTATGGGTGAGAGTGCAATGGGTAGCTTGCTATTCGGGCTCTCGCGGGTTGCTTGGGCGTTGCACTACTGCTCTTGACTGGCCCAACCCCCCAAAACTAGGTCAAAGTTTTGCCCTGTGTAATGTTGTTGCAGGGAAATGAATTTGCTTTACTTGCCCAAGTTATGGTCATGGGAATGAAGATCTCACCAGAATATTGGTGTGTGTTTGTGCTTTAATTGGAATCCCCATCCTATGAATAGTGTTGATATTACTTGTTAGTTTGTCTTGTTTTCCTTAGAATTGGTTACTTTTTCAATTGTTCTGTGCTTGACTTTCGGGGAAATTATACGTAAAAAGAGCAACTGTAGCAGAAGCTATTTATTTGCTCTTTATGGGAAAATAATTTGTCCATGTGTATTCATTCTACAATCTTGAAGAATTAGAACTAACAAAAGGAATGTGACGTATCTAGTTTCTTGAAGATGAATTGAACTTGTTCAATTACTCGTGGGAATAAAAGTGTCTCCCTGGTGTATTTGCAGGTTTTGTTTTCCATATCCTAAACACTCCTTCAGCTTGGATCATCATTTTGTCTACTTGCCAAAGCAACAAATAGGTGGTTATCTAAGCAAAAAGGAGATGGGAAAATAGTGATTTCCATATGCTTAGACATGGTTCAACTTAACTAAGTTACCAAAATAGTTTTGAGCCTAGGACAAAAAATGGGAAATAGCCGGGACATATAGATGTCATTCCCATGAGTTGATTTTACTTTAATTATGGGTGTTAAGCCAAAGCTTACTTATAACTATCGTAAAATGGTTTTCTCACATATTTATAAAGTGTTGAAATTGTGGAAAGTTTTTTGCTCAAAAACTAATGACTTTGCAAATAATTTAATGTAGATAATGGCAACCAATACTTCACACAATTCGTTGCGACCAATTTCCTTGATTGGGCCCGCAACTTAAGGATTCTTCTTAAGAAGGAAAGAAAGCTATACATTCTTGATACGGATATTCCTGAACGGCTTGCAAACAACGCCCATAGAGCTGAGAAAGATGCTTGGAAGAAGCATTGTGATGACTCTAATGATGTGACTTGCCTCATGTTAGTCACAATGAGCACTGACCTTCAGAAATAGTTTGAAGGGGTTGAGGCTTTCCAGATGATGTGCCAGCTCAAGGAAATGTTCCAAGAGCAAGCCCGTCAAGAAAGATTTCTCACCACTAGGGCGTTGAATAGTTGCAATATGGCCATTGACACCTCTGTAAGTGCACATGTTCTTAAGATAAAGGGCTATCTTGACCAACTTGAGAAACTTGGGGCTCCCGTAGGTCATGACATGGCCACATATATGATCTTGGGCTCACTCCCACCGGAGTATGACCAATTTTTCATGAACTTCAACATGCACGCCATGGAGAAGTCCATACAGGAAATATACGGGATGCTCAAGCAGGCTGAACTGAACATTAAGAAGACCCCTGAAGTCTTAATGGTTCAAAAAGGGAATTTCAAGAAGAAAGGAAAGGGAAAGCCCATGGCCAAGAAAGGCCAAGCCCAAGCCCAAGCCCAAGACACCAAAGGAAGGGGTTTGCTTCGATTGCAATGAACCTGAGAGTAGCGAATGGAGCAAGAGTTGTTGTTCTAGCTACAGAGACATTTAATTTAGTTTTGCTAAGTGGCCTTATTATTAAACTGATTAATTGTCTTTATGTTCCAACTTTGAGTAGGAATATTATTTCAGTTTCTTGTTTGGATATTGATGGTTTTGAAATAAATATTATGAATAAAATTTGCACCCTTCATAAAGATCGTATTTTCTATGGAGATGCCTCTTTGATGAATGAACTTTATATTCTTAACCACAATGAATCCATTAAAGGCCCATCTATAACATTAATACCAAGAGGTTTAAATCAAATGACTTAAACCAAACCTACTTTTGGCATTGTCGTTTGGGCCACATCAACGAGAAACGCATATCAAAACTCCATCAAGATGGAATTTTGACATCATTTTACTTAGAGTCTTATGAGACATGTGACTCTTGCTTGTTAGGCAAAATGACTAAAGCTCATTTTACTGGACAAAGTGAGAGAGCTTCTGATTTGTTGGGCCTCATACATATACAGATGTATGTGGACCAATAAACACAAGTGCTAGAGGAGGGTTTCAGTACTTCATCACATTCACATATGATTTCAGTAGATATGACTACGTCTATCTAATGAAACATAAATCAGAGTCTTTTGGAAGGGATTGTATATCGTTTTTACCTTTTCCGACTTCCATGAAGATGTTTCCAGTGAAAGTCAATGACCCCATGATAAGGGCATACATTTTATTGCAAATACTGAGAGGTATCAGTCAGGAATCCCTACACAGTCATGCGATAAATCGGAAGGGAACATTTCTCCAAGAAATTGAAAATAATCACAAGATAATGAGCAAAGTTGAGCTACTGCGGAATACCGGTAACAATGATAGTACCATTATGTTACTCTTTTCTAATTAGCATAATGTGATGTACACTAGTCTCGTCCACATTTCGTATTACTTAACTGCTCCAGCATTTGAAAGAAACCTTTTTTTGATGGGATTAAGTTTTTTCTTTCCTGTATATAACATGAGTATGGTTCGTCGATATTTACATTTATCATAGTGTTTAACTGATATTGATCTACCAAGGAGATGTTGGAGACATTATCGGAGATGTACAAGAAGCCATCAGCAGCAAACAAGGTTTTTCTAATGCGACGTCTGTTTAACCTAAAGATTACAGAAAGTACTGCTATTTCCAATCATCCAAATGAGTTCAATGTGATAATAGCTCAATTGAGCTCATTTGAGATTGATTTCGATGATTAGGTACGAGCCTTAATTTTACTGTCTTCTTTACCAAAGAGTTGGGGCGGAACAGTTACTGCTTTTAACGCTTCAGCAGGGAAGGTGAAGCTTAGGTTTGACGAAGTCAGAGACCTGATTATTAGTGAAGAAATTCACATAAAAGAATCGGATATAGCTTCGGGATCAGCCCTGAGTACATAAAATAAAGGCTTATCAGAATCAATGTCGAAATCATACTGAGGTCGATCGAAGTCGAGAGGTACGAAGGCTAAGAAAGACAAGAGCACGGTTAAATTTTTTAATTGCGGACAATATGGTCACTACAAGAGAGAGTGCACAACAATGTCGAAGGAAGATAACAAATCAGCAATTGCAGCAGTTGAAGAAATTTCATATGAATTAATTTTGAGTGTGAGCAGTCCATTGGAAAAGTGGTTTTGGATTCTGGAGCATCGTTTCATTCTTGCAATAGAATTGATGTAATGGAACGTTACACTTCTGGTGATTTTGGTAAGGTTTTTCATACAGATGGTGAGCCTTTGGAAATCGTGGGGAAGGGAGATGTTCGGATCAAAACACTGCATAGAACTGTATTACTGCTAAGTAATGTCAGAGAAGTTCCTAGGTTAAAGAGAAACTTGTTTTACATTCGGCGGTGGTTCTTGGAAGTAAATCAAAGAGCTATGGTAGTAGCTCGAGGAAAGAATGAGGGTACATTGTATTTGACGAATAACAGATCATGAAAATATTTCTCTTGCAAGTGCAATTAGTGATACATATTTGTGGCATAGTCGTCTTGACCACATGAGGGAAAAAGGGATGAAAGTATTGGGTTCGAAGGGTAAACTGACAGACCTCAAGACTGTTGTTGTCGGTTTATGTGAGGATTGTGTTTTTGGGAAACAAAAAATGGTGAGTTTCTAGAAGGGTGGCAGAACTTTGAAAAAACATAAGCTAGAGTGGTACATAGTGACTTATGGGGACCAGCACCGGTGACATATCTTGGTGGTGCGTCATATTACATGATTTTCATTGATGAATCTGATGCTTTTAGTGCCTTTAAAACGTGGAAAGTCTTGGTAGAAATTGAAACTGGTATAAAAGTGAAGTGTCGAAGATCAGACAATGCTGGAGAGTATGAGCTCCGCGAGTTCAAACAGTTTTATGCTGCAAATGGTATTCGCATGGAAAAAACCCTGAGAGGAACCCCACGGTAGAATGGCATTGCAAAACGTATGCACAAGAACCTTGAATGAACGTGCTAGGTGCATGAGGTTGAAGTGTGGACTGCCAAAAAGGTTTTGGGCAGAAGTAGTTAACACTGTTTCTTTCCTAATTAATAGAGGACCATCAACCCCTTGGAGAATGGCATACCAGAAAATGGCATGGACTGGTAAAGAGAAACCTAGAATTTCTTCGAGTGTTTGGTTGTGTTTCTTATTTTCATATTGAGGATGCTGATAGAAAACAAATTTGATGGTAAATATATCAAGTGTACGTTTATTGGATATGGTGGTGACGAATTTGGTTATAGATTTTGGGATGAGCAGAATCAAAAAGTAATTCGTTGTCGAGATGTCATATTCAATGAACATGTATTGTACAAAGATAGGTTGGGTGCACCAGAGACTCAGGTTCAGAAGCCCGAAGTTGTCGATCTAGATATTTTGAACTCAGGAGGGAGCAAGATTGTTCAGAATGATCAAGTGGCTGTTGAGGTAGAACCACAAACGCCACCTCCAACAACCCAGCTGCGGAGATCCCCCCGGAATTGTGGACCACCAAACAGGTTTTCTCCTTCAATGTATAATAAGTATATTTTGTTGACTGATAGTGGTGAACCTAAGTGTTATGCAGAGACTATACGAAGTGATCGAGGAGGCAAGTGGAAGGTTGCAATGGACGATGAGATGAATTCACTATTGTGTAACGATACTTGGGAACTAGTTAAGCTACCAAAGAGAAAGAAGGCACTTCATTGTAAATTGGTCTTCAGAATTAAATTGGAGGTGGATGCAAGCGAGTGTTACAAAACAAGACTGGTTGTGAAGGGTTTTCTTCAAAACTACGGTATTAATTATACTGATGTTTTTACTCCTGTTGAAAACTAGCAACTATTCTGTTGGTGTTGAGTATATAGTAGTTGTAGAGAACTTGGTGTTAGAACATATGGATGAAAAAACGTCTTTCTTCATGGTGATTTGGAGGAAGAAATATAGATGATGCAACCAGAAGGATACATTGCATAGGGTAACAATGAGCTCGTTTATAAATTGAAAAAGAGCTTTTATGGTCTGAAGCATGCTCTGAGAAAGTGGTATAAGAAGTTTGATGCATTCATGCTTGAGATCGGTTTCACCAGATGCGAGGCTGACCATTGTTGCTATTTCATGAGGTTTGGAGATGGTTATATCATTTTGTTGTTATATGTTGATGACATGTTGATAGCCGGTTCTAGTACTGAAGAAGTGAGTAAGTTGAAGAGGCATTTGTCTGAACGATTTGTTATGATAAACCTTAGAGAGGCTAAGCAAATACTGGGTATGCGCATTATTGGAGATAAGGCTGCAGGGAAGTTGTATTTGTCACAAGTTGATTATATCAAGAAGGTTCTGAAAAGGTTCAATATGCAGGATGCGAAACCAGTGAGTGTTCCATTGGGCAGCCACTACAAACTATCTAAGAAGGAATCACCTAAAAGTGTTGAGGAACCTGCTCATAAGCAGAAGATCGCATATGCTTCAGTAATTGGCAGCATAATTGTCACACCCCGTAACCAGAAGGTGACCTAGCAATGCCTCATCTACCAATGAGACAAAAAAACAGAATTTACTCTTCTAAGCCATAAATAAAACGGAATGACTTAAACTTTATTAAAACATCGTCATCATCAGAAATTACATAACTTAATACTAAGTTGTTCAACTTGAATAAAGGTTCACTATTCTACTACATCAACATTACTCCATTAGGTTCTACTTGTCGTGTTACCTGTGACACCCCAACCCTCTCGGGCCGGGTGTGTCGCGTGCCTCTCGACACTTGGTTCTATCGCAAAGTTCATACAGACGACAACATTGCAGATCCATTTACCAAGCCACTCCCACAGCCTAAACATGAGAGTCATACTAGGTCAATGGGACTGAGGATCATGTATGATTGGACCTAGGGCAAGTGGGAGATTGTTAGTAGTGCCCTAGGACCATTAGCACATGTTGTGCGTTTTATTATCTTTTGAGCATGAAATTGAATAGTTAATTTTGCTTTTGATTATCAAATGTGTGATTTGATAGTAAAACTTATTAGCTTATGTAATTACTATTCTAGAAGTCCCTAGTTTTATGTAATGCTTAATTACTATGAAATAAAACTAGTATGATTGTTGATTGATGATCTTGTTTTACTGATCATGTGTAATGGATACAAATCACATCATAGATGCAATATATAGGGATACATTGTATTGGACGTGATCCGTCAGAGAAGTTATACTTCATGGTCTTAAGTCATAAGTATTACTTCCTCAATACTATTTTAGAATCCTTAGACCTTATGTCTTCATTGATTCTAGTATGAATGGAGCCACGTTCGACTCGATCGGACGTTACTTGTAACTGAGTAATCAATACGACCGATGATCGGATGTAGTGTCCTATCATAGCTTGAATATGAGAGACATTGCAAGGAATTTGTCCCTCTCTATTATTAGAGAGAGATATCCATGGGCCCCTCGATAGGGAAAGACTGTTTAAATGCATGGCCATGCCCAAATGTATTTGATAAAGTGGTTATCAAATGCTATTTGTCGAAACAGTCTACCTGGAGATCGAGCATAAATACAATTAAGCTTAATAAGGGTGACGACCACCATGCCTTATGCTTAATTAGGATATCGCGAGACAAAGGGATTAAATAGTGGATTGATATTAGGTTCCGTTGTATATTCATTCAGTTTGGGTAGTCACAATGTCCTGCTAGGGACCGCTTGTGATTTATGAACTCACACTACTACTAAGTGTGTTTTCATTGCCATTGTGAGATGAACCTACAGGGTCACACGCATAGACGAGCTAACGAGCTTCATGTCCAGATTCAATGAATCTAGAATGTGTCTAGGTTCGTTGTATCTGACATTCACTTTTCTGAAAATAATAAAGTGTTTATTATTCGAATTAGAGATAGGGGCAATTTCGGTATTTTACCCATAGCTGGGATTACGTGGGAGTTATTATCCGATAAGGACTCCCACTACCATCGAAAGTCTAGGGAACGTGGGATTCTGAGACTCCCACTGCCGAGAGAAGTTGAATAGAGGTGGGGAGTTGTTCTAGTAACGAACTCTCACACTCTATATAACATCTCTTAGCCGAAACCTAGATAACTAATGTTTTCAGCCGAAATAATACATAGAATCAGAAAACAGTTTTCTATTCTTGCCTCTCCCTTTTCTCTCTAATTCCCGAATCTCAGAAAACGAAGAGCTAGCAATCGTTGCCCGTTTCGTCGCGTGGATACCGGTAGAGGGACTTTCCGCAAAGGGAGATCAATCGGTAGCAAAGATCCGATCCAAGAAACGTCATCCTCCATTCAAGAAGTAGCTTCTTGAATCCTAAACGTAAGTTTTTCTTGCTGTTTTTCGAATTGTTTCATATGAGCGGATCCTTCAGGGGAGGATCCATGGGTGTTTGGAACGAGTTTCCGCCCATGAATCCCTTCAATGGCTACGTCTATCTAATGAAACATAAATCAGAATCTTTTGGAAGATTCAAAGAATTTCAAAATGAAGTACAAAATCAACTTGGTAAAAGTATTAAGATACTTCGATCAGATCGAGGTGGCGAATACCTTAACCAAGAGTTTGACGAACATCTTAGGGGTTGTGGTGTATCGAAACAGAGGAATCACACCTTACTAGATATGGTTCGATCTATGATGAGTCAAACAAGTTTTCCAATTTCCTTTTGGGGATACGCCCTAAAAACTGCTGCATTTATATTGAATAGAGAGTTCCTTCTAAAGCGGTTCAGAAAACTCCATATGAGATATGGACTGGGAAACAACCTAGTTTGTCATTTCTCAAAATTTTGGGATGCCAGGCGTATGTAAAACGCTTATCATCTGATAAACTCGCCCTTAAATCTGACAAGTGTTTGTTTGTGGGATATCCTAAAGAAACTAAAGGATATTACTTATATCTTCCATTAGAGAACAAAGTGTTTGTTGCTCGTAATGGTTTATTCCTTGAAAGGGAATTTATTTCCAAAGAGGATAGTGGTAGTAAGATCCATCTGGAGGAAATTAAAGATCCCCAAACAACATTTGAACCAGCTATGGAACTTCAAGCAAGCTCACGTGCTGATACTGAGCTTCAATCTTTGACACAAGGCCCAAGGAGGTCAAGTCGGGTACATCAATAGCCTGAGAGATATGGATTGCTTGTGACTGATGATCATCATATTGAACTGATTGATCAAGATGAGCCTAATACCTACAAAGAGGCAGTTCATAGTTCTGAGTCAGATAAGTGGCTAGAAGCTATGAAGTCTTAGATGCAATCCATGTACGATAACCAAGTATAGACTTTGGTTGACCCACCCGAAGGGTGTAAGGTCATTGATAACAAATGACGTTTCAAAAAGAAAACCGACATGGATGGTAATGTACACACTTTTAAATCTCGACTAGTAGTTAAAGGTTATAGACAAGTTCATGGTATTGACTATGACGAAACCTTTTCTCCTGTCGTTATGATAAAGTCTATTAGGATTTTACTTGCCATAGCCGCATATTATGACTATGAGATATGGCAAATGGACGTTAAGACTGCGTTTCTTAATGGAAACCTTCTCGAGGATGTGTATATGACACAACTTGAGGGGTTTATTGATCCATTAAATCCTACCAAGGTGTGTAATTCAAAGGTCCATTTATGGATTGAAGCAAGCATCTCGAAGCTGGAATCGTCGTTTTGATGAACGTATTAAAGAATTCGGTTTCATCAAAAACAAATACGAGTCTTGTGTTTATAAGAAAGTAACTAATAATGCAATAGTGTTCCTTGTGCTTTATGTGGACGACATCTTACTGATTGGAAATGACATTCCCACATTGCAAAGCGTAAAAGCTTGGTTAGGGAAGTGTTTTTCTATGAAAGACTTAGGTGAGGCTACATACATTTTGGGTATAAGAATCATAGAGATATTCGGTTGGTAAATGGTCGTTAATATCTGTCGGTAGTCGGTCGTTAATGGTGAACACAACGAAATCGTTTCAATTTGGTCAACGGGACCGATGTGGCCGACGAAGTGGCGACGGAATGGTCGGTAGTCCGTCGTTAATTTGGTGACCTATTATTTCGGTTGCTAAATTCGGTCGCCATGTAACTTTTTTCTTATAGTGGTCGTCCGAGATCAGACATAAACATTTACACAAAGTCCGGTTGACCTACATGACAAAGCTGGTCGACTGCTTAACTTCGGTCGAGGGGATTCTATGCACGGTCGACTGTATTTCCTTTTCCCATCATCCGAAATAGTCCCAGTAGTTTGGGTCAGATGCCGTTGACCAAACAGATTGACCGAGATCCAGTGAGGTCATTTTCAAGGCAAAATTTGTGAAAAAAAGTCATCTTCTGCACATTCAGAAATCCCAACCCAAAACACAGTTTTTTTTAATGAAGAAGTTCATTGGTTCTTTTTAAATGAAGAAGTTGAATGATTTTTTTTTAAATGAAGAAGTTCAATAGTTTTCTTTTTTAATGAAGTAGATTTAATGTATATAGAAATTTTAAAAGTCTTCCATCAAAAAGTGGATTTAATATTCTAAGAAAATAACATGTATATAGGAATTCTAAAAGGCTATGAAATATAAATGAATTGAATTTAAATGAAGAAGTTCAATGGTTTTTTTTAATGAAGAAGTAGAATGATTTTCTTTTTTAATAAAGAAGTTGATTGAGTTTCTTTTAAATAAAGAAGTTCAATAGTTTTCTTTTTTAATGAAGTAGATTTAATGTATATATGAATTCTAAAAGTCTTCCATCACAAAGTAGATTTAATATTCTATGAAAATAACATGTATATAGAAATTCTAAAAGGCTATGTAACATAAATGAATTAATTTAAATGAAGAAGTTCAATAGTTTTTTTCAATGAATAAGTTGAATGATTTTCTTTTTAATGAAGAAGTTCATTGGTTCCTGTAAAACACAAGAGGGGGGGTGAATTTGGTTTTTAGTCGAACTTGGGAACTTTTTCTAATCTTAGCAATGCTAGTAGAAGTTTATGCAAGATGAGCAAATGCAAAACTAAACCCAACAACAAGACAAAGGATTTAGAGTGGTTCGATTCACTTAGAATCTACATCCACTACCTTGAGCCGCACCCAAGGATTTCAACCACTTCACTAAGAAGACTTTTTACAAATGTGGCTAACTCACTAAGAGTTTTACAACACAACCACAATACAAAAGCTCACTAAGAACTTGCCCACACTAAGTAGGACTTTACAAATTGCCCACACAAAGTAGGACTTTTACAAGAATTATCCAATCACTTAGAAAGGGAATTAAATGTTTAAAGAACAAGGTTGATCACTCTTATAAGTGAGAAATATACCTTTGAAGTACAAGAATGTTTAAGCTCTTTTGAACATAGGAATTCCACTCTTTGTCTTGCTTTTGAAAGAATGCTCTTGAATGATATAGATCATAGAAATGAAGAGCATTTGCTTTGTGAGTGTTTAGACTTGAGAAGAAATCAATGTAAAATGTTTGTCCAAGTCTTTGCATGATTCTCTAGCTTTGGAGTATATATATATTTCAAAATAGGCTGAAAATCGACTCTCCAACGGTCAAATAACGGCTAGAAAATGCAGAGTTCGGTGGACCGAACAGAGCACCTCGGATGACCGAGGCCAACTTCGGATGAGCCGAGCCAAGGTCGGTCGACCGACCTACCCATATGGTCGACCGAAGCTAACAATCAAACCTCTCAGTATCTCTTCGGTTGATCTTAGCTTGAGCTCGGTTGACCGAACTTCTGAGTTGATTGTTCACACGTTTTGAAATCTTTTGAAGTCTTTAGAAGTCTAAAAGGTTTACCTAAAAGGTAACAAGTAAGAACACTTGAAAAACCATTTTAAATGACTTAGACTTAGAAAACAAAGGCTTTTGAAATACGAACACATGTAAGGATCAATTTGAAACTTAGCCTTTTGAAAACGTGTTTATGAACACATGCAAGACTAGAGTGTAGAGCTTATGTTCATGAGAGCTTTGGTTAGAGCTATATAAGATAAAGACTTATAATGACAAAGTTAATCTAACCAAACCTAGGTCTTCAATCTTCAATCTTGATAGATGAGCCTTGAATGATATGACTTTGAATCTTGATCATTGCTTGATTGAAGTACTTAGAGCTTCCAATTTATGTTCCGATATTCTATCACAAAGATATAAACATTAGACACAACATCAAGTGTTTGTTCATTATCAAAAACCGAGTTCGATCGCCCTTTAGGGCTAACAATCTCCCCTTTTTGATTATGTCAAACTTTGATGTAATTAGATAGGATATGGACAATTTTAAGTACAAGGAAGCATGGCAAAAGGATATAAGAACAAATAAGTGTAAAGCTAAGTGCTTATAAGATAAACCAAGATAGAACGAGAAACATAAGCACTAGCATGTTAAGTTCTTATGCCATATACATTAGGGACTCTTTGAAGAGCCCTATTTCCCAACCAACCTCCTTGCCTCCTTCCTTCCATAATATAGCATTCTTGTGTGTAAAATACATACCTTAGTTTACACAAGAAGCTAACTTACCATTTTCATCAATGTCGATGTGAGTGCTAAGGATCCTATTACAAAGAACATGCTCACACAAACATTAGAACTATCAAATAGCATTCTAAAAGATAGATTGGGTGCACCAGAGACTCAGTTTGAGAAGCCCGAAGTTGTCAAGCTAGATATTTCGAAGTTCTACTTCCAACTTAATCGTGGGGAAGGGAGATGTTCGGATCAAAGCACTGCATGGAACTGTATTACAGCTAAGTAATGTCAGACAATTGGATGATGACGGTTATTTTTTTACATTCGGTTGTGGTTCTTGGAAGATAACTAAATGAGCTATGGTAGTAGCTCGAGGAAAGAAGGAGGGTACATTGTATTTGACGAATAACACTCATGAAAGTATTGCTCTTGCAGGTGCAATTAGTGATACAGATTTGTGGCATAGTTGTCTTGGACACATGAGTGAGAAGGGGATGAAAGTGTTGTGTTCAAAGGGTAAACTGATAGACCTCAAAACTGTTGTTGTCAGTTTATGTGAGGATTGTGTTTCCAGGAAACAAAAAAGGGTGAGTTTCTCGAAGGGTGGCAGCACTTTGAAAAAACATAAGCTAGAGTGGTACATAGTGACTTATGGGGACCAGCATTGGTGACATCTCTTGGTGGTGCGTCATATTACATGATCTTCATTGATGATTCCATAAGAAAAGGTATAGGTCTATTTTCTGAAAAATAAATCTGATGCTTTTAGTTCATTTACAACGTGGAAAGCCTTGGTAGAAATTGAAACAAGTATAAAAGTGAAGTGTTTGAGATCAGACAATGGTGGAGAGTATGAGCTCCGCGAGTTCAAACCATTTTGTGCTGCGAATGGTATTCGCATGAAAAAGACCATGAGAGGAACCCCTCGCCAGAATGGCATTACAAAACGTGTGCACAGAACCTTGAATGAACGTGCTAGGTGCATGAGGTTGAAATGTGGACTGCCAAAGATGTTTTGGGCAAAGTGTACGTTTATCGGATATGGTGGTGACGAATTTGGTTAAAGATTTTGGGATGAGCAGAATAAGAAAGTAATTCGTTGCCGAGATGTCATATTCAATGAACATGTATTGTACAAAGATAGGTTGGGTGCACCAGAGACTCAGTTTGAGATGCCCGATGTTGTCGAGCTAGATATTTCGAACTCAGGTGTGGGAGCAAGATTGTTCAGAATGATCAAGTGGTTGTAGAGGCAGAACCAAAAACGCCGCCTCTAACAACCCAGTTGCGGAGATCCCCCCGAAATTGTGGACCACCAAACAGGTTTTCGCCTTCAAGGTATAATAAGTATCTTTTGTTGACTGATAATGGTAAACCTGAGTGTTATGCAGAGGCTATACGAAGTGATGGAGGAGGCAAGTGGAAGGTTGCAATGGAAGATGAGATGAATTCACTATTGTCTATTGATACTTGGGAACTAGTTACGCTCCCAAAGGGAAAGAAGGCACTACATTGTAAATGGGTCTTCAGAATTAAATTGGAGGTGGATGCAATCGAGTGTTACAAAACAATAGTGGTGGTGAAGGGTTTTCATCAGAAATACGGTATTGATTATACTGATGTTTTTACTCCTGTTGTTAAACTAACAACTATTATGTTTTTTTTATTTTTTTTTATTTTTTTTTAATAAAGCCACCAGCGTGGTGGGGCGGACCCCCGTTTTATTAATTATTGCCAAACCGGCAAAAGTGAAGAGAGGGGGAGATAAAACCTAACCTCCCAAATACAATAGAATATGCAAAAGTGCAACCTTGGGCATTTATATATATGCACAAGGGTGAAACAATAAGTGGCTAGACTAATATGCAAAGCAGTAAAACTTCTAAAGTAACAGCTATACAATACTAGTAAGCATCAAACTAATAAGCTAAAGAGTTTATCCTTTGGTTTTCCGTAGATATGGAGTCCCTGCATGATCCAGAAGACACTTACCTCTCGTGATACGAGGGAGTGACGAAAACTGTGAATAAACAACCGTATTTCGAGAATCACATGCTTCATTTGCCAAACTGTCCGCGACCTGGTTCGCTTCCCTGTATATATGATGAACTCTTGCTGATCCAGAAATGCGGAGTAAACATTGAAAAAGATAATCAAGCTTCCAAGAGGAAATTCGTCCTTTGTTAAAAGAATCACACAGAAACTTTGAATCCGATTGAACACAGACATCATTAAAACCCAATGAATTAACATACCGTATACCAATGATCATTGCTTCCATTTCAGCCGCAGAGTTTGAGAGATTTAAGCCAAGGAAATTAGAGAAAGCACCAATAAAAGAACCCAAGGAATTGCGAACAATACCACCCGCACCTGCAGGTCCCGGATTACCCCTAGAAGCCCCATCTATATTTAGAATAACCGAGGGTGCCAAACTACCCCTCCAAGTAATTGCCTTAACGCGGTTCAAACCTATTGAGTATGTGCCTCCCGTAAAAGCCTCAAACAAATCAGCACATTTCAACAAAGAAAGATAGTGACTGTCAAATTCACGTAAAAGGCTCTTAAATATCGATGTTTTACCATCAAAAATGAAACGACAACGAGCCCTCCAAAGGACCCAGCAGACACTAGTAAAAATAATGAAGTGAATATCTCGCCACTTGTCTCTTCCTTTCCACCACAACAATTTCAAAAGAGATAAATAAGAGTCAAACCTGAGAGTATTCCATGCAATTCCAACCAGAGCACATCCATACGTCCACAATCTTGTAGCCAGTTGACATGTTGTAAAAATGTGCGCGAAGGTGTCCTCTCCATGTCCACACTGACACCTTGAGACCAAAGATACACCCCAACGTCTCCTGACTTCATCTAGTGCTAAAAAACCATTTAGCAGCCGCCAGAGAAACAGTTTCTGCGCCAATGGTAGCAAGGACTGCCAAACTTGTGTGCGAGAGAGCTGTGAAACTCCACTTGGTTGTAAAGTCTGCAAAATAGAAGAAATTGTAAATTTCCCAGTTGGGACAAGGCTCCATATGTGAATATCAGGACCTGGGGACAGCCGAACCAAAGGAAGGTCCTGTTGTTGAGACATCGTCAAAGTCTCTACCGCTGACCAGCCGTCATCACCCAAATGATCTCTAATAGCCGAATAATCCACCTCTCGCATCTACCGTCCGCAATAAAGATCCCTCGCAACGTGAAATTTTCATACCAAAACAAAGACCCACCATCTCGAATCGGGAGGCCCATGTGAGCCTCTCGCCAAGCACTGATCGTAAGAAGCTCGCGCCAAACAGAGAATCCATAGGTCGAGAAGGAACTATAGTAGGATGAGGATACAACCGACAATATTTCTCCATCAGAAATCTCTCCACAGAGACGTCGAAGTCCTGAAACGCCACCACAATTTGTGAGAATAAGCAATTTGATAAGACTCTAAAGTAGAAATTCCCAAACCATTTTGCGAAGTGCTACGACAAAGTTTCTTCCAAGACATCCAATGACGCCGTTCCCCAAACTCCGTTTTCCCCCACAAAAAACTAGCAAATAACCTTTCCATATGAGCAAGTACTGCTTTTGGCGGATTAGACACAAAGCAAGAATGTGCATAGGCATGGATAATAATACATACCGAATTAAAGTGAGGCGTCCCTCCTAGATCAAGAAATTTCCTTTGCCATCCCGACAATCAAGAGTGATTTTATCAATAATAGATGAGTAATAAATTACCTTTTGTCGCCCAAAAAAGACGGGACATCCGAGATATATCATGGGAAGGGTTCCTCGACAAAACCCGTCACCCGAGTGATCATTTCCAATTGTCTTGATGTCGCTTCTCTCCGCCATATAAAAGGAGCACTTATGGTCATTGATGCGCTGTCCCTGAGATGTCCTCGTATTCCCGAATGAATTCTATCAAAGCTTGCAGACTCCCGCTTTAGCTCCATTCAAGAATACAACTACATCATCTCGCATAAGCTAAATGAGATATCAATACAGATGAGTGTGGGACCACATACCTTCCTATGCTCCCCGAATGTATCACTATCCAGCACTCCCTTGAAAAAACGTCTGCCCGCTATAATAAACAATAATGGCGACAAAGGGTCACCTTGTTTTACCCCTACGCCCTGTAACGGAAAAAACCATGAGGAGTACCATTAATAAGGACTGAAAACCAATTATTAGTCAATAAGTTTCTGATTAAGTGAATGAAATGTGGATCGAAACCGAACTTTTGGAGCACAGCATAAAAAGAAAAGCATGAGAAACTCATCAAACGCCTTCATCATATCCAATTTTATGATCATGTTACCTCCTCTCACCTTTTTATTTAATGCATTTGCCAATTCCATTGCTAATGTAATGTTATCTGATATTACCCTCCCCTTGATAAAACCAGATTGATTTCCCGCTCAAAATCCTAGGAAGTAATTTTGCCACCGAATGGCCATGACTTTAGAGATTATTTTACTAGTGAAATTGCACAAAGAGATTGGACGAAACTCACCAAAAGTGTCCTGGACAATCAGCCTTCTAATAAGGACTAGAAATGAACTCGCAATTGCTCGTGACAAAGGTATACCCTGCCCAGAAATCCCTAACCGCCTCGAATCACATCATCCGCCACAATCGCCCAACATGTCCGGAAAAATCTCCCCGTGTATCCGTCGGACCCGAAGCACTAGATGGGCTCAAAGCAAAAAATGCCTCTTTAACCTCCAAACCTCGTAGGGTAAAGAATCTAAACAATGATTATCAGTGTTATCAACTGCTTAGGAAGTAAATCGAGTAGTTGAGTATCGTGACATGTGCTGGCATCCAAAGCAAATAAGTTCTCATAATAACGGACTCAAACTGAGCCAATATCCTCTTGGCTTGTATAAATAGTTCCATCACCCCCTTGTATCTTATTAAGAAATAATCTCCTTTGTTTATTCCTCGCAATAAGAATGAAAATAGTTTGTATTAGCATTTCCTCTTTTTAGCCATTTCCCGACTGAGCCTTCCGCGCCGTAATATTTCCTCCAATTCAAGATTGTTCTCATGTTTTAACTTTGCCTCCAATAATCGCTCTTGCAATTGAGAAGTAGGTCCCAAATCATGTAGTTCTTCCAACCTTAGTACCTCCCTTTCGCTTGTCTTAATCCGGTATGTATATTACCAAAAGTTTCCCCTGCTCCGAGTCCCCAAAACCCGCTTTCGGACGTTTAAGCTTACCCCCGCAAAATCATTATTCCCGAACTGACATGATCATCGACCCCAAGAATTACTGAACAACATCCATAAATGTGTGATGTTTTACCCACATATCTTGAAAACGGAAAGCGTAACTACCTCGATCGCTTGTTAGGCAAAA
Organism: Vinca minor; assembly: GCA_026122235.1. Lineage (NCBI taxonomy): Eukaryota > Viridiplantae > Streptophyta > Magnoliopsida > Gentianales > Apocynaceae > Vinca > Vinca minor. The sequence goes on along the minus strand of JAOCZM010000165.1, from coordinate 73,169 downwards.
AAATTAATAAGAAGAGCACAATGATCGAAATAGTTCGTGGCATATGTGTAACAGTGGCATTTTGAAAAGTAGCATTCCAATCATTAGAGACAAGAAATCGATCTAACTTTCTGAGCAAAGGATGTACTCCCCCCCGACACCAAGTATAAGGACTCCCTGAAGTAGGAACTTCTAGTAACCCACAATCATGTATAGTATCACCAAATTCATTCATAGGTAGTAAAGCCGGAACAGACCCCTGACTTTCGTTCAAACGTAAAACAACATTAAAATCACCCCCTACCGACCAATGACTGCAATTTGGTTGAAAGGTGCGTAATTCCGTCCACAATTCTCTCCTCTGGACATACGAGCATTTAGCATATACAAATGAGCAATAAATAGGGGAGGCCGAAAATATGTTAATCTGACAATGAATGACCTGCTCCAAGTCTTTAACAACCACAATATCCACCCTGTCATCCCATAAAACCCAGATTTTGCTAGTACAATTCCCAAACCAATAATCAAATCCTAATCGACGAGCATACATAGCAATTTCAGACAAAGCCACCATCGGCTCCAACAACACAACAAAGTTAAGTTTATGATCCCTTCTTAATTGGCGAATGTTCGAAATAGTACCTTCATTAGCAATCCCTCTAATATTCCATATGATGTAATTCATTAAAATATTGAGATGATGTAAAATATAAGTGTAGCACTAAATAGTATGAGGAGTCGATCCCGCAAGTCTAGGAGATCGTCTTAAAGGGAGTTGATGATGCTTATCTTTCTTACCCTTCTTTTTAACTATTGGGTTATCCACAGTAATACTGGAAAGTGCAATAACTGGAGTAATACCTGCCACGGCGGTAAGTACCTGTGTCGGAGGAGGGAGAATGGCTTGGCCATCCACGGTACTCTGATCAACATCTTGGTCCTCCATTGATCCGGGTAGAACCGAAAAACTACCCTCTTCACCTTCAGGCAAGTTTTCCAGCTTCATCCGGTACTCCGGGCTTCATCATCCTTTTTCGGTTCCCACTTCAACTTCAGGTATCCGATCCGGGTCTTCTATACCTGGGACCAAAATTCCCAAACCGGCTCCCAGGCTTCCCGATACATTCCTTCCATCCACCCCTTGTATATCCGAGCCGACTTCAGCTGGTAAGGAAACAGCAATGTGATGTGAAACTGGATGCTTCAAACTTGGTACAAATGAGCGTAGTTCGGCTAGAATAAACTCCATTGTCTTTGTCGATTTACCGCCATCAGAGCGTGTAAATCGCGAATTAAAAGGGGATTTGTCACATCCTACAATAATATCATCAATACCCCTTGGACTCAACACAACCGGCTCAATTTCCAAACTATAAATCTCCTTTGAGAGTGTTTTTTCATTTCCTGGCAGCTTTGTAAAATCTGGGCAGATTACAGAAATCTGCTATGTTTCCCCTGTTTTCAGCGCCAAAACTAGTGTAGTCGGAGGCTGTGAAGACTCGGCAGAAGGCCTGTGCTCGGCCAGCAGCTCCCGCACCTCAATCTGCTGTGTAGGCGCTACAATGTTGCTGTCCTCGGCCAGTTTCAGCTGTGCAGCGGTCAGATTTTTCTGCTGTGCAGCGGACATATTTTTCTGCTGTGCAGTGGGCAGATTTTTCTGCTGTGCAGTTCCTTGGTCTCTAATTACCAAAGCAGTTCACGATGGACCCGGTTCTCGCCGCGATCGCACCGGAACCCACTGATTATTAGGAGCTGTAACTACAATTCCAGACTTAAGAATACGGGGCTCCGAAACCATGGCTTGTTTTCCTTTGATTTTTACGGACTGTACCGATTGAACAATATGAGATGTTTCCAAATCAACTGGTTTTTGAGAGTTACATTGCTGATTATGATGACCAATTCTTTTACATTTCACACAATATTCCGGCAAGTCATCGTATACAATCGATTGCCAAAACCCCTTTCCCGTATGAGCATGTGTAATACGAATACGCTTAGGTAAATCCGATAGTAAGTCTACCTCTACACATACCTTCGCAATACCCGGCCTTGAGGCAGCAGCTGTAGGGGCATCCAATGCAAGCGGTTGTCCAACCGCCTTTGCGAGTGAAAAAATCTTGGATTTGTTATACAAGTGGATCGGTAGACCCTCAAATCCAATCCAAATGGGAACTATTGACGGTTCTTCATCGACATTGAAATCGTAGGTCCACTTGAAGACCCGCATTGTAATTCCATAGAAATTCCATATTCCTTGTCGCCAAAATCGACAATAATCCTCTTCGAGGTCAAATTTGATCAAAACGTGACGTTGATCCATCCGACCAATAGAAAAATTCCCTTTAAACCCAATTTTGTGAAATGATTTCCGCAAAGAGTCAATAGACGGGACATATTTGGTGAATTTGCCAACCAAAGAAAATCGCCAAGGCCGAATCAAAAAATCAATTTCATCCGCGGGGATGATGAGATGAGGTTCTCCCTTGAATACCTCCAATTTTGTAGTTGGAAGTGTGGGTGTAGCAATTGAAGGACCGGTCAAGAGTTCCGCGAAGCTTTTTGCTTTCCACGGTGAAGGATCGGGAGGGGGAGCCACGGCTGCCACTAGGCCGGCGGCCATGGCAGCCGCGAAAGAAAGAAGATCGGCAAGCTTCCTATTTTATTTTTTTTTGGGAAGTCGCCTAAAAAATCGCCAGGTTTTTAACAACTATTATGTTGGTTTTGAGTATAGTTGTTGCAGAGAACTTGGTGTTAGAACATATGGATGAAAAAACAGTCTTTCTTCATGGTGATTTGGAGAAAGAAATATACATGATGCAACCAGAAGGATACATTGCATAGGGTAACAGTGAGCTTGTTTATAAATTGAAAAAGAGCTTGTATGGTCTGTAACATGCTCCGAGAAAGTGGTATAAGAAGTTTGATGCATTCATGCTTGAGATCGGCTTCACCAGATGCGAGGCTGACCATTGTTGCTACTTCAAGAGGTTTGGAGATGGTTATTTCATTTTGTTGTTATATGTTGATGACATGTTGATAGCCGTTTCTAGTGCTCAAGAAGTGAATAAGTTGAAGCGGCAATTGTCTGAACGATTTGTTATGATATACCTTAGAGAGGATAAGCAAATACTGGGTATGCGGATTATTGGAGATAAGGCTACAGGAAAGTTGTATCTGTCACAAGTTGATTATATCGAGAAGGTTCCTGAAAAGGTTCAATATGCAGGATGCGAAACCAATAAGTGTTCCATTGGGAAGCCACTACAAACTATATAAGAGGGAATAATATAAAAGTGTTGAGGAACGTGCTCATATGCAGAAGATCCCATATGTTTCAGTAATTGGCAGCATAATTGTCACACCCCGTAACCAGAAGGTGACCTAGCAATGCGTCATCTACCAATGAGACAAAGAACTCTTAACACAATTTACTCTTCTAAGCCATAAATATAACGGAATAACTTAAACTTTATTAAAACAGCGTCATCATCCGAAATTAGATAACTTAATACTAAGTTGTTCGACTTAAATAAAGGTTCACTATTCTATTACATCAACATTACTCCATTAGGTTCTACTTGTCGTGCTCCCTGTCCCAAGTCTCCTCATCAACATCATCTACAAAACATAAGAAGATAGTAGGATACGCCACACTAGCTTAGTAAGAATAGATCGCCCTTGGGATGAAGGACCAAAAGAGACTTCAAAACATTCACTGTTTCCCAAATCATACGAAAATATATCTTTGACTTGTAATAACCTGAAAACATCTTGAAATCATTTATAAAACACTTGAAAACATAACATAAGAGTTCATTACTTGCATAACTTGTAAAGGATATAGAACAAGTAAGGAATCTCGAAAGATAGTAAAATAAGCCGGTCGACCGATAGGGTCTGATGAAGAACCGCAAGGTTCGACTTAAGTTTGAGCCCGATCTTTCTTCAATTCTCGAACTAGTTTCTATGGGAATTTAATTAACGCAACACTAAGGATGGCTAATTAACAATGGAGGCTCAAACACCACAACAAGAGAAACTAAACTTGTTGATACAGTAACTCAAAGAATGAATGAAGTTCTACATAGAAGTTCAAACACGAGAAGCTAAGGAATAACCTTACCAAAATATCAATATATCTAACGTAAATATTAAAGTGGCCGAAATCTCCCTTAAGTAGGTTGAGATTTCGGTTACAACCATAAAAAGAAATAAGAGTCCTTAAAGGATTAAGACTCTTGAAAACAAATCAGATTCCTTGAAGAATTAGGACTCTTGCTATCAAGTAACTACCTAAACAATAAAGTGGCAGCTAGAAACAAACTAACTACCAAATCTATGAAGAGTCCTAGTTGCATTAGGACTCTTTATTAACAAACTAACTAACACATGGACAACATGTCCTTTATTATAGCAACTATTTGCTATACACGAAATTAAGTAATTAAATATGCTGAAAATAATTAAAGTCTAGTATAGACTTTAATTGTACACAAAAAGTCTAAAATGCCCTTTTAAATTCGTCCCAATTCTGGACAGCTTGTTGGGCCAACTTGCATGACGATTTCGGATGTCAAGAAGGCAGAATCTGATATCGGGTTCTCATGAAAGTTGTAGATCTGCCTCTTATCTTTAATATACAATTGGAATCAGCTCAATTGGATAACTGGATAGAAAGTTATGACCATTCTACCAAACTGTTGTAAAGCTGTCCAATCCCTCATCATCTTGTATGATTAATAGAATGCCCTTCTTAGCCTCTTTGCTTGATAGGGCCTAATTGTACACTTGTGACTTGAGAGGCTGACTTGTACAACATTCCTAGATGTAACTTAGCATCCTCTTTATACTTTAGAACTCGGGTAAATGATGTTGATTGTTGCTTCACGTCCCTTGTTCTAATCCTCGTTATTAGTCTATGTATGCGCTCCTTTGGCTTGGGCAGCCTCGAGGTTGGTACCGTATCATCCCCCCCCCCCTTGAAAAGCCTGATTCGTCCCTAATGTATGTAATTGTTGTACTTTGCGACCGTATTTGCCTTGTTGTTAATTGCTCGTTTTGGTCATTGTTGTTATATGGTTGTTGTCTAATTGGTATCGTTGGGGCGTCATCTAATTGTAATTGCGGTTGGTGTCGTCTATTTGGTTTTGGTCGACCGATTCGTCGCCCCGGTTTCGAGCTCTTTTCTAGGATTTGCTATATGGCATGATTCATTTGAAATATAAACGTGAAATGTGTTGATCCCGGGAGATCATGTGATATGTGTTGTAATTCTTGGACCTTTACATGATGAGGAAAAATCATTGGGACTGTAATGGTTTTGTGGAGTCCATGGTGATGGAAGATGATACAATGTAGAATGGATCCTTAAAATATTATACACGTTCGTTCGGGGAATGAAACTGAACCCATGCATTGTACTTTTTGGGCCATCCTTGTAGAGTGGTGAATAGATGATTGAGCTCGAATCGTGGGAAGTCGTGTGACAACGATAGCTATGCTTGTAGTGTCTAAGCAATGTGTGTATCGTATGGGCAGAGCATGGTGCTTGTCGTGCATTCAGTTATGTAAGTGCTTAGACATGAAGAATATGATTTTTGGTTACTTGTTGTTTCCATTATTTGTTCTTATTTTGGTCTTACTTGGTATGTGGTTTGAGTCAAAAATCTGTATTTTTGGGGATATGATTGGGAAAGTGCAGAAATGCACTTTTCCTTGGTTAATTTACATTGTTTTTTGTACCCATTTTTCGACTTCTTTTGTTACATTTAATGTACAATCTAAGTTTAACATTCCAGCATAATCTATTTTACTTTTTGTTGGTATATACCTTTCTGGTAACCTATGTTCCCATATCTTCTTATTTCTTCTAGGTTGTTCATAGGTATATCTAGTATACTCAGGCCTCCTATTATATTCATATTCCACTTTAGTTCCTGAAGTTGATGGTTCATTTTTTGTTCCTGTTGTGGGAAAAAATTCTCGGTCATTTGAGGACGGAAGTGGGATTTTCGTCCTCAATTTGGTCCAAAATTACAGTCCCATTATTGTAAGGAGAAGTGAGAATAGACTAGACACTGCAAAAAGGCTATAATTTGAGGACGGAAGTGACAATTTCGTCCTTAGGTCACGGATTGTAGGGTTTTTAATCTGCCAGTTGAGACTTCCGTTCTGGGTCCAAGACGGAAGTCCCACTTCCGTCTTGGCTGACGTGGCGCTCACCCAGAACGGAAGTGGGACTTCTTTCTTGGACCCAAAACGGAAGTCCCACTTCCGTTCTGGTCAGAAATAATTCTCCAAACTTTTTGGCTGCCATGTTATGACCATTCTGCTAAACCCATGTTAGTCTAATGCAGTTCCCTATAATTTCCTGTCATTGTTTTGAATTGTGGATCGTTAGGGATCATTACTGAACTTGCATTTCATGTATTTGTTGAACTGCCAGTTGTCATATTTGGGGTCGTCTTTCTTGGGTTGTCGTCGTTTAGTCCTATGTTGTTTGGTCGATCGAGTTGTCGCCCCCTATTGAGCCCTTGTCTAGGAACGACTGGTTATCAGGATTCGTTCAACTATACTAAGTCTATCTTAATTGTTGCTTTCCACTTATTTTTTTTTGTTTTGGTCGTTGCTACATGGTATAGAGTCTATTTGGTCACTTTAGAGTTTGAGCATGTAATTGAATAGCTAATTTTGCTTATGAACATCAAATGCGTGATTTGATAGTAAAACTCATTAGCTTATGTAATTACTATTCTAGTTGTCCCTAGTTTCATTTAATGTTCTTGATGCTTGATTGATGATTATGTTTTACTAATCATGTGTAATGAATACAAATCATGTCATAGATGCAATATATTGGGATATATTGTATCGGACGTGATCCGATAGAGAAGTAATACTTCATGGTCCTTAGTCATACGTATTACTTCCTAATACTATTTTAGAATCCTTAGACCTTATGTCTCCATTGATTCTAGCATGTATGGAGCCACGTTTTGACTCAGTTGAACGTTAGTTTTAATCGAGTAATCAATACGACTGATGATCGGATGTAGCGTCCTATCAAGGCTTGAATGTGAGAGGCATTGTAAGGAATTTGTCCCTTTCTATTATTAGTGAGAGATATCCATGGGCCCCTCGATAGGGAAAAACTATTTAAATGCATGGCCGTGCTGAAATGTATTTGATAAAGTGGTTATCAAATACTATTTGTTGGAACAGTCTACCTGGAGATCGAGCATAAATACAATTAAGCTTAATAAGGGTGACGACTACCATGCCTTATGCTTAATTAGGATATCGTGAGACAAAGGGATTAAATAGTGGATTGATATTAGGTTCCGTTGTATATACATTCACTTTGGGTAGTCACAATGTCCTGCTAGGGATCGCTTGTGATTTATGAACTCACACTGCTACTAAGTGTGTTTTCATTGCCATTGTGATATGAACCTATAGGGTCACACACATAAACGAGCTAACGAGCTTCATGTCCAGATTCAATGAATCTAGAATGTGTCTAGGTTCAGTGTATCTGACATTCATTTTTCTGAGAATAATAAAGCGTTATTATTCAAATTGGAGATAAGGGGCATTTTCGGTATAGTTGGGATTACATGGGAGTTATTATCCGATAAGGACTCCCACTACCAGCAGAAGTCTAGGGGACGTGGGAGTTAAAGACTCCCACTGCCAGAAGAGGTGGTGCGGACGTGGGAGTTGTTCTGGAAACAACCTCTCACTCCCTATATAAACTTCTTTCGGCCGAAACCCTAGGGTTAGACAATTTTCAGCCGAAATACCAAGAAATCCATAAAACTATTTTCTGCCTCCTTTTCTCTTGCGATTTATGAACACATACTATTACTAAGTATGTTTTCATTGCCATTGTGATATAAACCTACAGGGTCACACGCATAGACGAGCTAACGAGCTTCATGTCCAGATTCAATGAATCTAGAATGTGTCTAGGTTCAGTGTATCTGACATTCATTTTTCTGAGAATAATAAAGCGTTATTATTCGAATTAGAGATAAGGGGCATTTTCGGTATAGCTGGGATTACGTGGGAGTTATTATCCGATAAGGACTCCCACTACCAGCAGAAGTTTAGGGGATGTGGGAGTTAAAGACTTCCACTGCCAGAAGAGGTGGTGCGGACGTGGGAGTTGTTCTGGAAACAGTCTCTCACTCCCTATATAAACCTCTTTTGGCCGAAACCCTAGGGTTAGACAATTTTCAGCCGAAATACTAAGAAATCCATAAAACTGTTTTCTGCCTCCCTTTCTCTTGTGATTTATGAACACATACTATTACTAAGTATGTTTTCATTGCCATTGTGATATGAACCTACAGGGTCACACGCATAGACGAGCTAACGAGCTTCATGTCCAAATTCAATGAATCTAGAATGTGTCTAGGTTCATCGTATCTGACATTTATTTATTTTTAGAATAATAAAGCGTTATTATTCGAATTAGAGATAAGGGGCATTTTCGGTATAGCTGGGATTATGTGGGAGTTATTATCCGATAAAGACTCCCACTACCAGCAGAAGTCTAGAGGACGTGGGAGTTATAGACTCCCACTGCCAAAAGAGGTGGATAGGACGTGGGAGTTCTCCTTGGAACAAACTCCCGCTCCCTATATAAACCTCTCTTGGCCGAAACCCTAGATACTAGTGCTTTTCAGCCGAAATACCAAAAAGACCTAGAAAATCAGATTTTCTATTCTGCCTCTCCCTTTTCTCTCTAATTCCCGAAACTCAGAAAAACGAAGAGCTAGCAATCACTGTTCGTTTCGTCGCGTGGATACCAGTAGAGGGACATTCCGCAAAGGGAAATCCATTGGTGGCAGTAACGTATCCAAGAAACAGCATCTTTCATTCAAGAATCAGATTCTTGAACCCGAAAAGTAAGTTTCTGTCTAGATTTTTTTTTTCGATTCCTATGATATGAGCGGATCCTTCGGGGGAAGACTCATGGGTTTTTAGAACGAGTTTCTGCCCATAAATCCCTTCAGTGGTATCAGAGTCTTGCTCATACTATTCGAATTCAATATTGTTAATCACATCATAACACTATCAATTTCGATTTGGTATGTGTATGTGTGAAAACAGAAAAGATTGTATCTTTTGTTCAATATATGTGATATATACATAAACTGATTTCGGCTAATCATGTTTATACGTTTCTGTATATTCTGATATGCATAAACTGTTCTGTATGTTATTAATTCGATTAATATTGCATGAACTGCTATCATATGTTATTAATTCGATTAATTATGCATCAATTGAAATTGTATTGATTCGGTTAATTCGATTAATTCGGTTACGTGACGCTTGTCGTTCCACTGACCTAAGACTTTGTATATATGTACTCGTTTTTAACAATGTGATTAAAAATATCGAATTCGAATAGTATGAGCAAGATGACCGCTAGCAAGATGGGCAACACGGTTAGTGATTGTACAGAGCCACCACCAGCTAGGGGCAGGTTACTGGGGCTGCAATGAAAGAGGGAGACAACATGACGAGGCCTAATGCTAGGGTCTTCTCCTTGACACAACAGGAGGTAGGGGACGCTTCAAATGTGGTCACAGGTACTTTACTCATCAACTCCATACCTGCGTATGTGCTTTTCGATTACTGAGCAACCCACTTATTTATGTCTTGTAGGTTTGCTAAGATACTTAAGACCTCACCCGTTAGTATTTTGGAGACCTATAGAGTTATGGTGCCTAGTGAGAATGTGTTAGAGTCTACCTTGGTTCATAAGGGGTGACAGGTAGAGACAGACTCGAGAGTGTTGGAGGCGGACCTCATTCAGCTTCAGATGCTAGATTTTGATGTGATATTGTGCATGGATTGGTTGTACAAGAACCATACCTTAGTTGACTGCCGGGAGAGGAAGATTCAGTTCGTGACTGGAGATCAGGATGTGTTTGAGTTTCAGGGGTCTATTAAGAAGAGAAGTGGACGGAGTATGCCTATTATCTTGGCGATGAAGGCGAGAAAGTGCATTAAGAAGGGCTACGAATATTTTCTGGCTTACGCAATGGAGAAAGATGATAAGGAAGTCAGGCTTGAGGACGTTCCTGTGGTGAGGGAGTTCAGGTATGTCTTTCCCGACGATTTATCGGGTATCCACCAGCGCCGGAGAACGATTTTGAGATCTTGTTGTAACCTAGTGAACCCCTCATCTCTAAGGCTCTGTAACGGATGGTAGCAGAAGAGTTGAAGGAGTTGCAGGCTCAACTCTAAGAGCTTCTCGATAAGAAGTTTATACGACCGAGCGTTTCACATTGGGTTGATAAGTTAGTTCCCTTATTGTGGTGTTTTTTCATCCATTAGAGTTTTCTGGCAGGATTGCTAGGTGCTCATACTGCTTAGAGGTCTTTGGTGTCAAACTCCTTAAAATCTTTCTGCTATGGTTGTTAGACGCTCATGCTACTTAGAGATTTTAATGTCAACATTCACGCAAACTAAATTCATGTAAGAGAAACATCATTTAATCCCTTTTGTAAAGAAACTTGATACAATCCAATTTGTTAAAGTTCTTCATCAGAGTTTCATACATGTAATAAAGGAGAAAACAAAGTCATGATAAAAACAAAACCACTCATCAAATTCATTTAGCTCAAAACTTATACAAACCGATCAACTTAAATCGATCCGAGGAATAGGATTTTTCAGTAGCTTAATTCCAAATCATAACATGAAAACTGTTAGAAGCGATAGGTTCGTTGCAGTTAAATTCGATACAATCAAATACGTAATCCTATTCCCAATCAGGGACACTAACAGAATTTAATTATCAATAACAGTTAATTGGACAAGGCTAAATAAATCCAAAAACACTAAACCAACTAGAAACAGAAAAATAACTCTGTATCAGTTAATAATACATAAACAGGAAATTTAAGAAAAATACCTGTGCCAGAAGATAGAAATTCCAGATACGTGAAAACCAAATTGTATCTGGTAACCAACCGAATCACCAGTTAGAACTGGTTTGCCTTCAAGAGAATATTCGCCCCACTTACCGGTGGGAATGGGAACAACGAAACTCCTTGCAGGATAAGACGGTCCATATCTGCAACGGCGCACACCGTATTCGATCACCTCGAAAGCTCCTCAGTTCGCCCGAGAATTCACTGAATTATTATTACTATGAGAAAAGGGATTTTGTTATGTTTTTCTCATATTTTGGAAAAGCATCAAGGGTAGTGTATCTTTATAGGAAATGTAGCCTTGATGTTTCCAAAATTTTCAATGTGGGATTCAAGCATTAAGAGTAGTGTATTTATATAGGAAGAGAAACCTTGATATTTCTAGGAGTTTCAATGTGGGATTCAAGTATTAAACATAAATCCTGACATTTGAACCTTCAACTTCCAAGATAATTAACTATGGATTTCCACCACATAAGTGGCTTCTACCAAAGTTATAATTCACTCTCCACCATTCCAAGAACAAAACGTAATTGTTGTTTCAGGTTAATTCTTTGTAGACACAAAGTTATTGAGTCTCAAAGTAGCCACTTACAACAATCCGCCACAAATCCATAGTAAATTAGTATCCGGGATTAACATTAATTTGCTTTCAATGACGGTACCTTCTGGTTTGAACCACCACCTAGGTATCCAACTTATGCCTCCACAGGAACAGATGGACTAGAGCGTTGAATCTGAACCTTGGATGTGACGGCTTCCATTGGTAACAACAAATTAAAAAGGCTATGGAGACAATCTTTAGGGTTAACACGTTATGGCCATGTGTCCGATCCTATCTCATAAGTGTATTCAGAGAAAAACCCGTTCTCTTAGTTGCGGCCTCACAACAACACTTACATAGTTGGCAATCTCCAAGGATGCACTGCTAACATCCTGTCTAAAAGACTCAATTCCATTCAGAGTAATAAAAACTCTTACTAGATTGGCAGCTCTGCACCTTTCAGGCTTACAAGGGAATAGACTCATAGATACATAAGTATCAATTAGTATATAAGGTGCCCGATTCACTCAACCAGCTTGTTTATACCACATTGAACCGCCTTATGGGATCTCCACTTGGTCGGTTGGGTTGCCACTGAAGATGAATCATTAATGAATTTTCAGTCCCATCCCCAGCCTGGATTTAAGGAATAGAGTAGTTTATAATCCTTTTGTTAGAGGGTCTGCTATGTTATCTTTGGATCCAACAAAATCAACAGACATCACTCTATCAGACACTATTTCCCTTATAGACTTAAGTCTAACTTGAATGTGTCTCTTTGTCTTTTGGTTATACTTGATACTCTTTATCTTAGCAATTGTACTTTGACTATCACAATGCACAGATATAGTAGGAATGGGTTTGCCGATCATTGGCGAAGAAGACAAAAGTCCATACAGGAACTCAGCTTCCGTTCCAGTAGTATCCAAGGCACATAACTCAGCCTCAAAACTGGACCGAGTTATCAAAGTCTGTTTACAAGACTTCCAAGCGACAGCACCGCCGCCTAAGGTAAAAACATATCCAGTGCAACCATTGCTTCCAGAGTTATTGGCTATCCAGCTTGCATCACTGTACCCCTCGAGTACTTCAGGGAATTTCCCATAATGCAGCCCAAGGGAAATAGTTCCCTTCAGGTACCTGAGTACCCTATCCAAGGCCTCCCAATGACTCTGATTAGGACAACTTGTATATTTAGCCAACTTAGACACAGAAAATGAGATATCTGGTCTAGTTCTATTTGCAAGATATTGAAAGCTGCCTATTATTTGAGAATATCTTAATTGAGACACAGGAACACCACTTTCATTAATAATCTTAATATTTGACCCAAACAACAAGATATCATCTACATGCAGACATAGAACAATAATAGAATCGCCTTTAACCTTGCAGTAAATGCACTTATCATTCTCATTCGTAGTGAAACCAAACGATAAAATAGTCTTATCAATTTTTTCATGCAATTTTAAAGGTGCTTGTTTTAGTCCATATAAGGACTTAACAAGTTTACAGACTTTTTGTTCATTTCCTTTGGCTACAAACCCTTCAGGCTGATCCATATAAATCTCTTCTTCAAGATCTCCATGAAGAAAAGCAGTTTTCACATCCATTTGATGGATGATGAAACCACGTATGGAAGCCAATGCTATAAGCACACGGATTGTAGTCAGCCAAGCAACGGGGGAATAAGTATCAAAGTAATCAATCCCCTCTTTTTGTCTAAACCCTTTGACAACTAACCTGGCCTTATACTTATCAATGTTACCATCTAAGTTATATTTCTTACTAAAGACAAATTTGCATCCAATTGTAGCACACTCAGGAGGGAGATCAACTAATTCCCATGTCCCATTAGAAACAATAGAATCCATCTCACTTTTGATAGCAATTTTCCAATGCTTAGCCTCAGGAGTGGCCATAGCATCCTTGAAAGTTAAAGGTACGTCCTCAACATTGTAAGTGACATAATCACTTCCAAATGTACCATAGTGTAACATCACTACTCTATTATAGTTCACAACCCTTTGATACTAAACATGAACCACTAATAAGGTTTATTCGAATTGCCGGAACATGATGCACCCTCTAAAGAGAAAGAATACGCCCTGAAGGAAACTTCAAGTCCACGCATCCTATCCCAATAACATTGGCTGCGCTTGAGTTCCCCATTCTTACAGTTTTACCTCCAACTGGCTGGTAAGACACAAAAAGCTTTTTATTAGCACAAACGTGCACATTTGCTCCAGTATCAACCAACCATTCAAGTGGCTCAAACATGATAGTTAGAATTAAAGGGTCAACAGAAACATACATATCAGCAACGGTAGTACCAGTCTCACCAGTTGTAGCTTCAATAGTGCAAACCTCGGCGAGGTGTGCACTCAAATCAACATCCACTTGATTGACTTTTTCATCAACCATGTTGACATGTGCCTCAGAATTGGATCCATGTTTGACTTTAGACTTCTTGGACGGACAGTCCTTAGCCCAATGCCCAACCTGACCACAATTCCAGCAAGGTTTGTTTGTTTGTTTTTTATTTCATTTTAACCTTGACTTTCACCTTGGTTACATTCTTTGAGTTGTTATTAACCCCCACATTCTTCTGATTGTACTTTTTCTTTCCAGCTGTTACTACGTGAACATTAGACTCAACAGGTGCAGTTTGATTTTGACTCCTATGTTCTTCTTCTATCGATATATCCAACATCAAATCATGTAGAGATATTTCCCCTTTCTTGTGTTTGAGTGTCATACCGAACTCTTCCCAAGACTTAGGAAATTTCTCTATTATAGACATAACTTGAAACTTCTCAGGAAGATTCATATTCGATTCAAAGAGGGAGTGAACAATCAATTGCAGATCATGAGTTTGTTCAGTTACAGACTTGCCCTCAACCATATTATACTTCAAGAATTTAGAAACATGATACCTCTCAAGACCTTGGTGATCAGTATTATATTTCTTATTCAACTCATCCCAGATAGCTTTTGCTCTGTAAGAATCAGAAGAGAAGGCATAAAAAAGGACATCTGTCAGAGCTGACAGAATCGCACCTCTACAGACCTCTTTCTGTTCTTTCCAAGTAGCAATTTCAGCACCTCGAATATTAGTAGGAATAGATACAGGCTTGTCTTTCTCAATCGTATTCATTAAGCCCCTCATTGACAACCAGATTTTCATACGCTGTTAACAGTGTTTGAAGTACTGCCCATGACCAAATTTGTCTGACAGGCCTGTCATGTCAATCATGGGTTTAAACATAACAGATTGAGGTAGATTTGCCATTGCAATCAGTTATTGATAATGTAATATTCTCTTGAAGATTGTTAGAAGCGATAGGTTCGTTGCAGTTAAATTCGATAGAATCAAACACGTAATCCTATTCTCAATCAGGGACACTAACAGAATTTAATTATCAATAACAGTTAATTGGACAAGGCTAAATAAATCCAAAAACAGTAAACCAGCCAGAAACAGAAAAATAACTCTGTATCAGTTAATAATACATAAACATGAAATTTAAGAAAAATACCTGTGCCAGAAAATAGAAATTCCAGATACTTGAAAAACCAAATCGTATCTGGTAACCAACCGAATCACCAGTTAGAACTGGTTTGCCTTCAAGAGAATATTCGCCCCACTTACCGGTGCGAATGGGAACAACGAAACTCCTTGCAGGATAATTAACTATGGATTCCCAACACGTAAGTGGCTTCTACCAAAGTTATAATTCACTCTCCACCATGCCAAGAACAAAACGTAATTGTTGTTTCAAGTTAATTCTTTGTAGACACAAAGTTATTGAGTCTCAAAGTAGCCACTTACAACAAAAACTTACATCAACTACTCATTCCACAGAAAAATCAAGTTATAAGCTTCACTTGTATGCCCATTTATAATTTATAGCATGACTAACTCAAACTTCACCAAGGTTAAGAAATTCAAAATCACCCTCCATATCATGCCCCCCCCCAAAATTTCGAATTACACGACCAGTTGTTACACCCCAGTAGAAAATCTGTCTATCACCACCACAAGAACATAATTTGGAGTTATCTCTACAATAAAAAAAAACATCAAAATTTTCATAATAATTACTCATAAAAAATACTCCAGCCGTCCCAGATTAATTGTCCTAAACTAATTGCTCATGTTCTACCATATAATTTACCAAAACCATAATAACAATTAGAAACATTAATTTAGGGAGGTAATTGAACCAGTTGACAAATCAGATGTTCAATCAATTTAATTATGTTCACGAATCAGAATTTTGAAACAGCTTTGGAATTCATCCCAAATTCGAAATAAACAGAAAAAATGGGACGAAAAAAGAGGATTCTTACAAGGTGACATGGACGCCGTGGACTTCACGGCCGTGGGATTTATAGGTTTTGATGAAAACACCACGGTGGGGATTCCACAATCGAATTGTCCGGTCCTTGCAGCAGCTCATGCAATACTCGCCGTTTGCATTGAATCTCGCATCTAAAACTGCGCCCTCGTGTCCTTTGAGCACGTTAACTTCCTTCGTCGGCAGGTCTCCGACGCCGCCTCCGCTGCTCATTCTCTTTACAGTTTTTCTGTAGCGGGAAAAGCCAACCCCACTGAGCTGCTTCTGGAAAAGGTGATGAGTTTAACCGATATTTGCTTATTTATATTCGAGTCCTTCTATTTTCATCTTTGTATCTCTTAGCCCGAGTTATATTGTAGAATCACCAAGATAAGTGGAAAGGTTCGGAGTCCAGTTCGGACAGAAAATAATGGTCTGTACTCATATGTGTACCAGTTTATGTACTTAATGAATCACAATTCATTAGTTCGGACAAAACAAATCCAGTGATTTGGTATTGAGGGAGCAAGTTTGTACTTTGGAAGGGAGCTGAGGTAAAACTTGATATTTCAAATGAAGGAACCCAAGAGGGGGGGTGAATTGGGTTTCTAATAATTCTTGCAAACTATTTCCAATTTAAACAATGATAGTGCAAGTTTAACAAAAGCTAAAGCAAAACCCAATGCAAATCACAAGACAAGAGATTTAGAGTGGTTCGATTCACTAAGAATCTACCTCCACTACCTTGAGCCGCACCCAAGGATTTTGCCAACTTCACTAAGAAGAATGTGCCCACACTAAGTAGGACTTTACACTAGTGGCTAACTCACCAAGAGTTTTACAAACAACCACTAAACAAGAAGCTCACAAAGAGCTTGCCCACACTAAGTAGGACTTATACAATTGCCCACACAAAGTAGGACTTTTACAACAATTACCCTATCACTAAGAAAGGGGATAAGATGAATGATTAAGCACAATGTTGTTCACTCTTCTAAGTGAAAGATAATTACATTTGAAGCTCATCTTGTTGGCTCTTTGAACATAATAAGCTCACTCTTTGTCTTGCTTTGCAAATTCACCTTTGAATGCATTTAGATCATGACAATGAAGTGCATTTGCTTTCAAGGTGTTTAGACTTGATAAGGAATCAATAAGAATATGTTTTGCAAGTCTATCAAAGTGTTGGAGTCATTCTAAAGCTTTGGAGTATTTATACATTTCAAAATCTCGCTGAAAAATGACTCTGGAACGGTCAGAAAACGGCTAGTAACAGTGCACCTCGGTTGACCGAAAATCAACCTCGGTTGAGCCGAACCAAACTCGGTTGACCGAACCAAGTAATCTCGGTCGACCGAACCACTTCTTGGTCGACCGAACCAAGACAGACCAACTCTCTGTTTCTTCCTCGGTTGATCCGAGATAATCTCGGTTGACCGACTTTCAGGGTATTCGGAGAGTTGTCTTAACACACATTTTGAAATCTTTTGAAGTCTAAAATGTTTTCTTAATATGTAACAAGTAAGAGCACTTTGGAAAACCATTTTACAAGACTTATACTTTGAAATCGAAGGCTTTTGAAATACGAACACTATTTGAAACTTAGCCTTTCAAAAACGTGTTTATGAAAACATGCAATGCAAGACTATAGTGTAGAGCTTATGTCCAAGAGAGCGTTGGTTAGAGCTTAAGGATAAATACCATTTTCAACAAAGCTAACCTAACCAACCTAAGTCTTCAATCTTCAAGCTTGACGAAATGTGTCTTGAATGTGTCTTGAATGATATCTTTGAAGCTTGATCAAGGCTTGATTGAAGTACTTAGAGCTTCCATATTGAGTTCCAATATTCTATCACATAGATGAAAACATTAGACACAAACATCAAGTGTTTGTCCATCATCAAAAACGAGTTCGTTTGCCCTTAGGGCTAACAATCTCCCCCTTTTTGATTATGTCAAACTTTGATGTAATTAGATAGGATAAGGACTAAAATAAGAACATGGAAGCATGGCAAAAGGATATAAGAACAAGTAAGAGCAAAGACTAATGCTTATAAGATAAACCAATTAAACGTGGAAGCTAAAAGCATTAGTAGGATTACTTCTTTTGCCATATTCATAAGGGACTCTTTGAAGAGCCCTTTTTCCCAACCAACCTCCTTGCCTCCTTCCTTCCATCAAGTAGCATTCTTGTGTGTAATATACATACCTTAGTTTACACAAGAAGCTAACTTACCATTTTCATCAATGTTGATGTGAGTGCTAAAGATCCTATTACAGAGAACATGCTCACACAAACATTAGAACTTACAATGGTTTGTTATCATCAAAACAACATAGAATATGCCCTTAGGGCTAACAATCTCCCCCTTTTTGATGATGACAAAACATTGATGCAAATGGGAATAATATACAAAAGATAAATCTTTAAAGTATATAAACATGAATGCATGAGATAAGGATATTAAGGATCTAGACAAGTAGATAACAAATATTCTACTCCCCCTATTTTAGAGAATCCCTTATCTCTCCCATTTTGCAAAGTTCTAAGCTTTCTCCTTTTTGTAAAATACTTCTCATGGCACATTTGCAACACTAAAAATTCTCCCTCTTTTTTGTCAACATCAAAAAGGGATATCGAGCGCCAATAAGAAAAACATTTAGCGAAAAGTAAAGATTAATATTGGAGAAGCTTGATGAAATATACGAATTCTCCCTTTAAAAAAAAATGATACCAATTGAAAAAAAATTTAAAACCAATTGAAAACAAAACTGATATCAATTGAAGAAAAAACTTTTAAAAACAAATGAGAATCCGTAATGGTTTAAAAGATCAATCTTAAAGATCATAAATCATTTTGAGAAAGGATTGATCAAGAATAAGCTTGGTTGATTTCTAAACAAAGAGGAGTCCATAATAACACATAAATCAAAAGATGGTCATATATGGCTCAAAAAGAATATCAACCTAAGCTAAAACAAAGGAGATGAGGAATAAACCTTAAAGAACAATCTCCCCGTTTATCAAACAAAACATGTTAGCTCTTTAAGATGAAAAACAAATTGAAAATATAGCTAACAAGAGTGGGATGTGATACTAATTGTTAAAACATAAAAGTTAAGCATATGTATCACAACCAAAAAAATTTAGAGGAAGTGTAAGATACCAATTGTAGTACATTCCTCTAATAAGTTAATGGTTAGCTAAATGAGTATAACACTCTAGAAGCAAGACTAACCAAAAAACTTAAATGAGATCACAAAAGAATAATACCAATATCAAAGTATATGATCTCATAGTTATTTAGGGAAAACACATGTAGAATATGAACATGTATAACATGTATAACTCCCAAAAATAACTAACACAAATTGGCTATAAGATAAGAAAGTTGAAAACCAAGCCAATAAGTGATGTGATGATGTAAAAATATGAAAAATTGAGAATACATCACATTTAAGGGGGGTATAAGATAAAAACATATGAAGACTCCCCTATATCTCTTAATGATGCAACTTCTTAACATGATACTCAAAAAGCGATAAAAATCAAGCGCATCATGTTAAGCATATGTAAATGAAGTTCAAGCACCAAAGAGATATGGTATGTGCATTCTTGAAGACATAGATATCAATTGTGATTGTGTTTGAACTTTAAGCAATTAAGATCACATAAGTAGAACACAAGACACGATATCAAGATAAAAGATCAAATGCACATTAAAAAAAGAGTTTCAATAACCAAGTTTATGCTTTTAAACCATCATTCTTGTCAAGTATGGAATACACTTTTAACATGTTGACAAGCAAAACATGATGTACATAAACCATAATCCAATAAGCACAAACTCTCTAGTCAACTACTTAACTCATCAAATAATAGCCCATAAGGATCAAAAACACATAATGACCACTAATAAGGAATGAGTTAAGCCTTGTACCTCAATGCTCTTTGAGCTTGGACTTCTTACCATTTTGGTAGATCTTCTTTGTCAATCAAGTCCATTGAGGCATCTCGTGTGATCCTTGGCATTTGACTCTTTTCTTGGAGTCTTAGCTCATTTGTGCCTTCCTTGTAGTTCATATCTTCTTCTTGAAGTGTTAGAACTCTTAGTTACCTACAAGGAATTCTTGAGAACTAATTTGGTACCTTTTCAAAGGTCCATCAAGATTAGCTCAAAATCTCAAGTAACACAAATATGCATAAGGATCAAGGTTATCAAAAACCAATACAACTAGATGGATTCTTAAATGAATATGACATAACAAAACAAGAATCAATCAAGTTGCATATGCTACATCTCATCATAGATACCTTAGCTAAACATAAGCATGAATAATCAAGAGCGTGCTAAAGGTTATCTATTTGAATATAAACATCAAGAATTGGAGATGCAACATGTATAAGAGCAAGCATATAAAAATATATATACCAAAAAACACTTAAACACATTAACTAAAGTGTTAAGATAAAGTGATTTGATACCTTTGCTTTCTTACCAAGTGATGAAGACATTGGATTAACACTTTGACTCTTGTCATCACTTGAAGCTTTGCTCTTAGTAACTTACCAACTTGGTTCTCCAATTGATCAACATTTGAGCTTTGAGAATCCAAGTGTTAAGGAGTGCTTTTGAATTTCTACTATAGGCACATCTCCTTTGACTTTCTCCCCAATGCCACTTTTCTTCGAATCTACAACATTGAAGCTTTGTGGCATGTATCTAACTTATAAGAACCTATAAGATCAAGGGAAGAGAAGCTTTTGGTACCCACTTTTGTTTGGGTCCATGGGGGTTAGTTAAAATACGTTTAACTCTCCAAATTGTTTTAACCCCTTTTTCAATCTTCTTCTTAACATGGCATCTAGCATTAGTATGACCATGTTTTCCACAATATGTGCAATGAATGTGTGGCTTAGAAGAATTGTGAGCATGCACATGATTTCTATTCGGCCTATGTGACATACTAGCATTTACAACATGATTCTTATGAATAAGAGAAGAGCTAGCAATATCGACATGATTTGCAATATAACCAAGGCCATGTTTATCATTAGAAGCACATTGCATGCCAAGAATTTGATCAAGATTTTTCTTACCCTTTGAAAAGTTTTCAACAAGAAGGGTAAGGTTTTTAACTTTGTTTTCCAAAATATCAAATTCAACAAGCTTGTTTTCTAAAGATGACACTTTAACACAAGCTTCTATGTGTTGTAATGAAGATGAATTGCATGTAGTAATAAGATCATCATTTTCACATTTCAAGCAATTAACATCATCACACAACTTTTTATTTTCATCAACCAACTTGGCCTTTTTTTCAAGCAAATATTCAATTTTATGCTTCATTTCATGGTTTTGCTTTGCACATTTTTTCAATTGATCATACATATCAATTAAAAGCACATTAGCATCATCCTCCTCATCATCATCATAAGAATTTGAAATAGAGGGAGAAGGATGTACCTCATTACCAAAAGCCATGAAGCACAAGTTGGCGTATTCATCATCATCGTTGTCACTTGAAGAGCTTGATCCTTCATGAGTATCTTCAAGCGTTTTCCACATGGAGTGGGCGGATTTGCTTCCAAGGACACGGTTGTACTCCTCCGGACTCAAGGCACAACTAAGAATATTCATTGCCTTGTAATTTTGAGTCATCGTCTTGAACTCAACTTCATTTAGCTCATTGTCCTTCTTTGGAGTTTGAACACATTCCACCATCTTCTTGGGTACATATGGACCTTCTTCAATTATATGCCATAAAGAGAAATCAATGGAGCACACATATATCTTGAATCGATCCTTCCAAGCATCAAAATGATTTCCATCATAAAGTGGTGGTCTATCGGTGGAAGTCCCCTCTTGGTAAGCTAAAGCGGAATTACCGGCCATTAATCTTTGCTTCAAGCGGTTAAGCTAATAATGAAGACCGGGCTCTGATACCCATTGAAGGAACCCAAGAGGGGGGGTGAATTGGGTTTCTAATAATTCTTGCAAACTATTTCCAATTTAAACAATGATAGTGCAAGTTTAACAAAAGCTAAAGCAAAACCCAATGCAAATCACAAGACAAGAGATTTAGAGTGGTTCGATTCACTAAGAATCTACCTCCACTACCTTGAGCCGCACCCAAGGATTTTGCCAACTTCACTAAGAAGAATGTGCCCACACTAAGTAGGACTTTACACTAGTGGCTAACTCACCAAGAGTTTTACAAACAACCACTAAACAAGAAGCTCACAAAGAGCTTGCCCACACTAAGTAGGACTTATACAATTGCCCACACAAAGTAGGACTTTTACAACAATTACCCTATCACTAAGAAAGGGGATAAGATGAATGATTAAGCACAATGTTGTTCACTCTTCTAAGTGAAAGATAATTACATTTGAAGCTCATCTTGTTGGCTCTTTGAACATAATAAGCTCACTCTTTGTCTTGCTTTGCAAATTCACCTTTGAATGCATTTAGATCATGACAATGAAGTGCATTTGCTTTCAAGGTGTTTAGACTTGATAAGGAATCAATAAGAATATGTTTTGCAAGTCTATCAAAGTGTTGGAGTCATTCTAAAGCTTTGGAGTATTTATACATTTCAAAATCTCGCTGAAAAACGACTCTGGAACGGTCAGAAAACGGCTAGTAACAGTGCACCTCGGTTGACCGAAAATCAACCTCGGTTGAGCCGAACCAAACCGGTTGACCGAACCTAAAGTCGGTCGACCGAACCAAGTAATCTCGGTCGACCGAACCACTTCTTGGTCGACCGAACCAAGACAGACCAACTCTCTGTTTCTTCCTCGGTTGATCCGAGATAATCTCGGTTGACCGACTTTCAGGGTATTCGGAGAGTTGTCTTAACACACGTTTTGAAATCTTTTGAAGTCTAAAATGTTTTCTTAATATGTAACAAGTAAGAGCACTTTGGAAAACCATTTTACAAGACTTATACTTTGAAATCGAAGGCTTTTGAAATACGAACACTATTTGAAACTTAGCCTTTCAAAAACGTGTTTATGAAAACATGCAATGCAAGACTATAGTGTAGAGCTTATGTCCAAGAGAGCGTTGGTTAGAGCTTAAGGATAAATACCATTTTCAACAAAGCTAACCTAACCAACCTAAGTCTTCAATCTTCAAGCTTGACGAAATGTGTCTTGAATGTGTCTTGAATGATATCTTTGAAGCTTGATCAAGGCTTGATTGAAGTACTTAGAGCTTCCATATTGAGTTCCAATATTCTATCACATAGATGAAAACATTAGACACAAACATCAAGTGTTTGTCCATCATCAAAAACGAGTTCGTTTGCCCTTAGGGCTAACATCAAATATATTTTTTATAATAAAAAACATATTAATTTTGATACACTGACTCACACAAATTTTAATTCCTTTAATATTGTTATTCATTCTGACAGAAGCTGGAACATAAATTTCGGACTTCTAAACTTAGTTTAACTCGCCCATTGGAAGGGAGGAGCAGAGGGAAAGGAGGACAATTACTAAAAGAGGATTGACCCCAACCTTAGAGCTATGTCCTCTTCATTTCTAGAGTTAGTGAAAATTTTTAAATTGTGAGATGTACTTTAGGAAAAATTTACTATAAGTTGTATGTACACCATTACTACAAAAAAGGATTCAATTTCATATCTTAAATAGGAATCGAATCCTCCATCTACAAACAAGACTGTTGAAAGAAAGAAAATTGTAATCCCCAAAACGTAGCGGAATAAAATATCGTGGGATTACGTTTCTAACTAGATCGATTCACGAGAAAGTACCAATACCTTGTGATAGGAAATATACCTTTTTTGATCTAATCGAATAATACGGATTCTACTACTATGATTCACCGACGACAACCTTCATACTCCCGTCTATACCGGTATCCATACACTAACCTCTAAACTTGTTCTTCGCGTCTCAGATGCTAGTCCAAAGAGCTCCAAAGATTAGAAACACCTTTCTCCGAAATTCACAAAGTATAGGTTACTAAGAAAGACCGGAAATCAAAGTGATAAAAAATCGTATTTTCTTCTCTTAAGTGTTCTTGAAAGTGTGTAAAAATCAAGAAGAAAAATCCCATATTTTTGCTTCTATGTTTCAGCTGGAATGATGAAGAGAGAAATAGAGGATTAGAGAAATTAAGAGAGTAAAAACTAATGAAGAACAATTCTTCATCAAATATGGTGTTAGTGGAATCACCCACTTGAAGGGATTCATGGGCAGAAACTCGTTCTAAACACCCATGAGTCCTCCCCCGAAGGATCCGCTCATACCATGGGAATCGAAAATTACTTACGAAAGACTTACGTTTTTCGGCTACAGATTATGTTTTTTCGGATGTGTGTTGCTGCCACCAATAGCCTTCCCTTGCGGAATTGTTCCCTACCGGAGTTTTACTATCAAATTACACATTTGATGTTCAAAAGCAAAATCAACTATTCACATGACATGCTCAAAATATATATAAAACGTACAACGTATGCTAATGGTCATAGGGCACTACTAACACCACTAACCCCCACTCTTCATTTATTTCTCTCCCACTACAAGCACTCTCACATTGCACACACACTCCCTCACACATGTTGATATGCCGATTTTGACCTGGTCCAACTGGTCCGGTCGACTGAAGAAATAGTTTTCAGCCGATAAGAGTGACAAACCGGTTTGGTCAACCTGAGACAGCTCTCGGTCGACCGGTTTTGCCCAATCCAATCGAACGCCCAATCCAATTGAGCCTGCCCAATCTAATTGAGAACATATATCAATTGCAAACTCCAACAAGCCCAATCCAGCTGATTATATTGTGCGACCATTTATGTATTTTCTATGTTGGCCGTGACAAAAATTGTTAACAGTAATGAGAGGTATCTAACAACAAATCATTACTCCCAACACATCAAGGGGCCCAATATATCACTCCTGTTATATAGAAGAGACAAATCCTCTATCTATCACACCTCATTCTGACATGGTTCATAAATATACCCAACAAATGCCTTTATTATTTTCGTGATGAAATATTAAGGCATGAATTCCATTATTAGTGTTTTAATTACGGTTGTGCAAATGTAATAAAACATAATAATGTCCTTATATAGTTAGGTAATTGTTACATTGAACTATTCTAAAAGAGAAAACAACCACAGACATCCGTATATTATTTTCGTTTAGCCTCGATAGCCCTAGTATAAGTTTTTCAGCCTAAAGAATACTTATAAAACTTACGTTTAGCCTTAAGAATCCTAGCAACCAAAATTGCGTTGTTTTTCGGCTGAATGGACATATGTGCCTTGCACATGGCAATTAATTGAGGGCAAATCTGTCTTTTTTAACCGACCCGCTCCAATACCCACTCTCATACCCGTTTGAAAGAGGGATTAAATCCCCAAATTGAGAATTTCTCTTCATTTTCTTCTTCCAACCCTAAATCAATTTCTCTTTGAATAATCTCTTTATTCAACTTTTTAATAAAACATACTAATGTCCTTAGATAGTTATGTAATTATTACATTGAACTATTCTAAAAGAGAAAACAACCACAGACATCCGTATATTATTTTCGTTTAGCCTCGATAGCCCTAGTATAAGTTTTTCAGCCTAAAGAATACTCATAAAACTTACGTTTAGCCTTAAGAATCCTAGCCACCAAAATTGCGGCGTTTTTCGGCTGAATGGACATATGTGTCTTGCACATGGCAATTAATTGAGGGCAAATCTGTCTTTTTTAACCGACCCGCTCCAATACCCACTCTCATACCCGTTTGAAAGAGGGATTAAATCCCCAAATTGAGAATTTCTCTTCATTTTCTTCTTCCAGCCCTAAATCAATTTCTCTTTGAATAATCTCTTTATTCATCTTTTTCTCTTTCAAGCTTACACAAACCATGAAGTTTAGTTGTAAGCTTGATGTATTGTTGATGACATCTTAGACAAAAGAAAATCCTTGAAGGAGATTTGTTCGTTACCAAAGGTATATGATAAGTTTTATGTACCCATTTAATCTCCAAATAATGTTCATGGATTTCTTGCAAATAATGTTAAAATTTTGGTATTTTGCAGCACCCAAAATTTGGTGTTTTTGGCTGTTTCTATTTTCTGGCAAAAGTTTGGTCGACCGAAAGAGGTTCGCGGCAGACCGAACATGTGTTGAAAAATGGGATTTTTCTACAACCTAGATTTCGGACGACCAGTGAGCAATCACGGTCGACCGAGGCTAGTTTGTTTTAAGGCCGGTCGATCAGAAATGTTCTAGGACGACCGAGGTGGCCTAATTTTACAATGTTTTGTTAACTGTCTTATCACGGTCAACATGGAGTATGGCTTGGGTCGACCGGAAAAGGGGTAGGCAAGTGTATATTTGCGCTTTTAGCATGATTGTCGTGTTATTTGAGCATGGTGCATAGTAAGAGCCTTTGATCCAGTGGTTTTTATTATAATACGGTCTGCGTGTCGTGCTTATCTAATGAATTCTTGTTGTAATTTTAATCTCGAATGTAACTCGAGAATTCTTTCAATTCTGTAAAATTATAGAATATGATATTATGTTTATACATATGTAACAAGTGATGAAAAAAGGCGTCCATCAGATGGAGCAAACCACAAGGAGGCGGAAAACAATAAATATGGTTTTATTGTTTTTCACCTCTAGATTGACTTTGGATTTTCAGTTGGCTCGGAAAATCCGTATAGAGGCTATTACCATGTCACGATTTTATTTACTGATTTTGCATGACGCATGATTTACCGTTTTTTATAGCATGTGTTTAAGACGTATAATCAGATACACCGTTTAGTGAGACCATTAAAAAAATCCCTCAATTTTAAATATTAAGTATATGCCTTCATGATTGGCCCTCGTCAAGGCCAAGATTGGTAGTAGTGTGAACTACCTAGTGGAATACGAGACCATCTAACCTGGTGAGGCACGAAGGACCGTCAACCTTGGGTCATACTTAACCGGATTGCCAATACCGAGCTTTGTAGCCAAAGCTACCTCGGTATTGGGTTTGGAGGCAAAGGGTTGAGATGTGCATTTATGTACTTAGGGTAAGTGTTACCTACTTAACTAACCAAGAGTCACATAATTGATGTGATTAGCAAACATTGCTTATACAACAATTTCTCGAGCTTTGTAGCCAAAGCAGCCTTGAGATTAGTGATATATGGTCGTGGTCCTACTAGAAAATTTTGAACTTTCCGAATGAATACTTGAGGGTTATTCATTTGAAGAAAATAGTGAGAGAATCATTAATTAAAGTCCTATTAATGATTTTAAAATATGACAACTAAAATTTTGCAAATTCTTGTATCAAACTTTTTATCATTGCGATCCGTCCTTGTGAAGGACAAACTTGAGGGAGGAAACTTCCTCGACTGGTACAGGAACTTGATAATCGTTCTCAAGCACGAGAAAAAGTTGTATGTTCTCGAGTAACAAATTCCTGATTCACCAGTCGCGGGGCCTCCGCCCGCTGAAAGAAATGCTTATCGAGTCCACTTAGATGACGCATTAGATGTGACTAGTCTTATGTTAGTGACCATGACCTCTAAACTTCAGAAGCAACATAAGGAAATGAGAACTTTCAATATGATTAATCATCTAAGGTAGCTCTTTCAGGGTCAAGCCCGTCAGGAGAAATTCAATGTGTTGAAGTCTCTATTTTTGTGCAAAATGGCAGAGGAAACACCAGTCGGAACTCACATTCTGAAAATGATAGGCTATATTGAGAGCCTTGAAAGACTGGAATTTTCTCTGGGCCAAGAGCTATAACCTGACTTGATTCTGCAATCGTTGCCTGAGTCATTCAGTCAGGTTGTATTGATCTACAACATGAATGAGATAGACAAACCTCTCCCAGAATTGTTGAACCTGTTGAGAACTACCCAGAAGGAAATAGGCAAGTCCAATGCAATTTACATGGTCAACAACAACAAGGGCAAGGATTTTGAGTAAGCCTAACCATTATGAGAAAGCACTGAAGCCCAAGGGCACTGTGGCTAAGGTTGTAAATTGTTTCCATTATGGACAGAAAGGACAGTGGAAGAGAAACTGCCCTAGTTTTCTTGTCGAGAAACTGTTAGTAGTGCCCCCAGGGACCATTAGCATTTGTTGAACATTTTATATATTTTGAGCATGTCATTTGAATAGTTAATTTTGCTTTTGAACATCAAATATGTGATTTGATAGTAAAAACTCATTAGCTTATGAAATTACTATTTTGATTGTCCCTAGTTTTATGTAATGTTCTATACGGTGAAAAAAAAAGGAGTATGATGCTTAATTGATTATTACGTTTTATTGATCATGTGTAATGGATACAAATCATGTCATAGATACAATATATTGGAATATATTGTATCGGACGTGATCCGAAAGAGAAGTAATACTTCATCGTTCTTTAGTCACAAGTATTACTTCCTCAATGCTATTTGGAATCCTTAGACCTTATGTCTCCATCGTTTTCGACATGAATGGAGCTACGTTTTGACTCAGTCGGACGTTACTTTTAATCGAGTAATTAATGCGACTGGTGATCGGATGTAGTATACTATCATGGCTTGAATGTGAGAGACATTGTAAGGGATTTGTTCCTCTCTTATTAGATAGAGATATCCGTGGGCCCCTCGGTAGGGAAGACTGTTTAAATTCATGGTCGTGGTCAAATGTATTTAATAAAGTGGTTATTAAATACTATTTGTTAGAACAGTCTACCTAGAGATCGAGCATAAATACTATTAAGCTTTATAAGGGTGACAACTACCATGTCTTATGCTTATTTCGGATATCGCTAGACAAAGGGATTAAATAGTGGATTGATATTATGAACACATACTACTACTAAGTGCGTTTTCAATCTGGATAGTCACAATGTCCAGCTAGGGACCGCTTATGATTTATGAACACATACTACTACTAAGTGCGTTTTCATTGCCATTGTGATATAAACCTACTGGGTCACACACACAGACGAGTCAATCGGGCTTCATGTCCAGATTCAATGAATCTACAATCTGTCTAGGTTCATTGTATCTGACATTTATTTTTCTAAGAATAATAAAATGTTATTATTCAAATTAGAGATTAAGGATGAGGGCATTTTTGGTATTTATCTTTCGCTTGGATTACATGGGAGTTATTATGCGATAAAAACTCCCACTACCATCAGAGGTTGAGATCACGTAGGAATTGGTTTTAGGAACCAACTCTCACGCTTATATAATCTCTTCTGGCCGAAACCCTAGAGTCGGACTTCTGATAGCCGCAAAATAACCACACCCCGAAATAAAGATTTCTTCCTCATTTCTCTCTAGAATTCTAAAACTCAGAAAATGAAGAGCTAGCACTCGCTGCTCGTTTCGTCGCGTGGATACCGGTAGAGAGAAATTCCGCAAGGGAGGGCTTTTGTGGTCGCAGCACAGCATCCGAAGTCAGAATCCATTAATGAAAATTCGTAAGCATTTTTGGTATGTTTTTCGATTCCCATGGTATGAGCGGATCCTTCAGGTGAGGATTCATGGGTGTTTAGAACATGTTTCTGCCCATGAATCCCTACACAAAGCTTGAAAATGGAGCAAATGCTGCTTCTGGCTCAGGTATTTATGTTATTGAGATCAACTTGTCTACTACTACTTCCTCATGGGTAAGGCCGGACGATCCAAAATGTTCTAGGACGACCGAGGTGGCCTAATTTTACACTGTTTTGTTTACTGCCTTATCGCGGTAGACCGAAAAAAGGGCAGGTAGTGTATATTTGCGCTTTTAGTATGATTGTCGTCTTATTTCAGCATGGTGCATAGTAATAGCCTTTGACACAATGGTTTTTTGTTATAATACTGGTCTGCGTGTCGTGACTTATCTAATCAATTCTTGTTGTAATTTTAATCTCGAGAATTCTTTCAATTCTGTAAAAGTATAGAATAGGATTTTATGTTTTTACATATGTAACAAGTGATGAAGAAAGGCTTCCATCAGATGGAGGAAACTGTAAGCCCTAAGGGCGAACAAACTCATTTTTTTGATAATGGACAAACATTTGATGTTGTGTCTAATGATCTTAATCTTGTTGATAGAAATCGGAATTCATATTGGAAGCTCTAAGTACTTCAATCAAGCCATGATCAAGATTCAAAGTCATATACTTCAAGGCACATCTCATCGAGATTGAAGATTGAAGACTTAGGTTTGGTTAGAATAGCTTTGTCGTTATTAGTCGTTATCTTATAAGCTCTAACCAATGCTCTTAATGAACTTAAGCATACAACACTATAGTCTTGCATACATATTAAACACGTTTTGAAAAGGCTAAGTTTCAAAATGATCCTTACATGTGTTCGTATTTCAAAAGCCTTTGATTTCAAAGTTCAAGTCTTTTAAAATGGTTTTCGAAATGCTCTTAATTGTTACATATTGAGAAAACCTTTTAGACTTCAAAAGATTTCAATAAAAGTGAAAAATCAACTTCTCTCTAAACTCAGGAAGTCGGATCATCCGACCTTTCCTCGGATCAACCGAAGAGAAACTGAGAGTTGAGATTTATAGGCTCGGTCGACCTAAGCCTTGGTCGGTCGACCGAAGTGCATGTTCGGTCCACCGAGGTCCTTAAACGGTCAACCGAACTCTGAAAAAAACTAGCCGTTATCTGACCGTTTTAAAGTCGTTTTTGAAAAGTATAAAAGCTCTAAAGCTGTATATTCCTGCTACAACAACCAGAACTGATCTACATTGAATATACAAAAGCTTTAGCTCTTCAAAAGCATATCCATCTCTTTTTATGTATTGAAAAGTTCAAATCCATCTCATAAATGCAAGACACAAAGTGTTGAATTCAAAAGTTCAAAAGACCATTAAAATGTGATCTTAAAAGGTATCCTTACTCCACTTCTTAAGTGTGAAAATTGTATCTTTATATCTCCATCTTTCCCTTTCTTAGTGATTGGGTATTTGTTGTGTCTAGTCTTACTTAGTGTTGGGCTTTGTACTCTTAGTGAGTGTTGATTGTATTTGTGGTTATTTGAGTAAAACTCTTTGTGAGTTAGCCACAAGTGTAAAAAGATCTTCTTAGTGAAGTTGTTGAAAATCCTTGGGAGAAACTCAAGGTAGTGGATGTAGATTCTTTGTGAATCGAACCACTCTAAATCTCGTGCCTTGCTCTCCTTGTTTTCATATTTGCTCTACTTTCTCCAAGCTTCATATACAAGTTCTACACTTCATTATTTCAAAGAAAAAGAAGCCACTTTTTATAAAAACCCAATTCACCCCCCTCTTGTGTTTTTCAGAAACCACAAGTAGGTTGAAGAAAATATATAGGTTTTATTGTTTTTCACCTCTAGATTGACCTAGGACTTTCAGTTGGCTCGGAAAATCCGTATAAGAGCTATTACCATGTCACAGTTTTATTTACTGCTTTTGCATTAGATGCATGATTTACTGTTTTTTATAGAATGTGTTGAAGACGTATAATCAGATTATACACCGTTTGGTGAGACAATTTAAAAATCCTTCAATTTTAAATATTAAGTATAAGCCTTCCATGATTGGCCCTCGTCAATGCCAAGAATGACAGTAGTGTGAACTTCCTAGTGGAATAAGCGACCGTCTATCCTGGTAAGGCGCGAAGGATAAGTTAGTGATATCCGCCGGTCAACCTTGGGTCATACTTAACGGGATTGCCAATACCGAGCTTTGTAGCCAAAGCTGCCTCGATATTGGGTCTGGAGGCAAAGGGTTGGGATGTGCATTTATGTACTTAGGGAACCAGGAACGAAAGGAGAAATATGGATTACTAGTCCAAGTGCTGGAATTTGACACTGGAGCAATGAAGAACAAAATGAAAGAACATTCAAGAATATCTCAAAGATCACTGTTGAAGAAAATACACTCGAACTGGTGATATGGGACGGATAATTGATGGGTGTCTGTTTATCACAGGAAGAATCAAGGATCTTGTTATAGAATCAAGAAGAAAATGAAGAGTTTTTCTCAATTTAGGGATTTAATCCGAGTATGGGAGTGGGTAGGTTAATAAAGACATATTTTCCCTCAATTAATTGCCACGTGTGTCCATTCAGCCTAAACCACCGCAATTGTAGTGGCTAGAATTCTTAAGGCTAAACGAAAGTTTTATGAGGATTCTTTAGGCTGAAAAACTTATATTAATGTCAACAGTGTTATTATGACGATTATGTTTGTACCTAAATCTTTCGACTTGAGATCACACTAGATTTCCTGCTTGGCTAATGGTATTCTTTGATGGTGTCAAACGTCGTCGGTAACTAGATGGGTTATAAAAGCATTTGTTGGGTGTATTTATGAACCATGTTAGGATGAGGTCTGATAGATAGAGGATTTGTCCCTCCTATATAACATGAGTGATATCTTTAGCCCCTTGATAGAGTTAGACTAATTCATCGCCATGAACAAGTGAATTAAAATGAGATATTAATGTCATTTGATCAGTCTACTCGGGAATCAAGAAACTGGCTGATTGGACTATACAAGTTTGACACACTCTGTGACTTGTGTTCAATCTAGATATCGAGGACAAAGGGGATTAGTGCAAAAGATCATATTTGTGGTTACTTGAATCACCAGGACTATTTGAGAATTGGGAGTAATGATATGTTGCTAGATACCTCTCATTTCTGTTGACAATTCTTGTCACGACCAACATAACAAATACCTAAAGGGTCGCACATTATAATGAACTGGATTGGGCTTGTTGGAGTTTACATTTGATATAGGTTCTCAATTAGATTGGGCAGACTCAATTGGATTGGGCGTTCGATTGGATTATGGAAAACCGAACTCGGTTGGACCGGACCCGGTCGACGAAGAGCTATCTCGGGTCGACCGAACCGGTTTGTCTCTCTGGTCAACCGAGAACCAATTCTACAATCGACTCGACAAGTTGGACCAGGTGAAAATCGCCATATCAACATGAGTGAGGGAGTGTGTGTGCAATGTGAGAGTGCTTGTAGTGGGAGAGAAATAAGTGGAGAGTGGGGGTTAGTGGGTATTTCCACTAACACCACATTTGATGATGAATTGTTCTTCATTAGTTTTTACTCTCTTAATTTCTCTTATTCTCTTATTCTCTTTTGCTCTCTTCATCATTCCAGCCGAAACATAGAAGCAAAAATCTGGGATTTTTTTCTTGATTTTTACACACTTAAAAGAAGAAAATAGCCGACAACCAACGTAATATGATACAGGAAGTGTCAGGTTTTGTAGAAGAGGAGTTTTCAATGATCTATCTTGGTTGTCCTATTTTTCCTGGACGATCCAAAGTCCGGTATTTTGATGGTCTACTTGAAAAGGTGGCGGTTCGTGTGGAGGGTTGGCAGCACAAACTGTTAAGTATGAGCAGTCGGTTATTACTTGTTCGTTCGTTGCTTAATTCTATGTCTATTCATATCCTGGCGACGTGTAATGTACCGAAATTAGTAATGTTAAAGTTGGAATGCATGTTCTCTCGCTTTGTCTGAGGTCAAACGGATGGAAAGGAGCGTAAGCATTGGATGTCTTGGACTAGAATGTCAAGACCAACAGAATGTAATGGAGTGGGTATGCATTCGGTAGTACAATTTTATGATGCTTTTACTTGGAAACTGTGGTGGAATTTCAGGAGTTTAGAGTCTTTGTGGGCAAATTTCTTAAAAGCAAAATATTGACACAAAGTAGAATTGTAGTGGGTTGCTCTCCAACATGGCGCCGTATGATCGCGGTTCGGGATGAAGTGGAGAAGCATATTGGCATTCTGTTACGTAACGGTCACACTAGTTTTTTCTATGAGAACATCACTCTTCATGGAGCTTTAAGTACCCTTGTTCCTTTCTCCGCTTGGCTAGCTGGAGCATCATCCCGGGATTTCATTCATGATCATTCTTGGCAGCGGCGGGAGTTAGCGACATTGGTTCCTGGTTGCTTTATGGATTTATTGCCTGATGTTTATTTGTCTGGAGAGTGTGATAAGCTTATTTGGATTAATAATCCACGGGGGAGGTTTTCTATAGTATCTTCTATGGATTTCATGCGTATCTCGGAGGTCACACAATTGTCACGCATTTGCATTTGGAATAAGGTACTCCCACTTTCTCTGTCTTTGTTTATGTGGAAATTGTTTAATCATTTTCTTGCCCTTGATGAGGATAGAATAAGGTTTGGGGTGTCTATGGCGTCTCGTTGCGTGTGTTTGGGAGATGTTGAAACATATGATCATGTTTTTTATGCATGTAAACTTGCGCGGGTGGTATGGAGGGAAGCGGCCTCTTTGGCTGGCCTTCTTCTACCGGCATTTGCAATTAATGATATTCATGGTATGCTGTCCTTTTGGTGGTACGCCGGGAGTTCAATTTCTCGTAACATATTGATCATTCTAGCCTGTTCTGCTTGCTGGATTCATTGGAAGGCAAGATGTCGATTTGTTTATGAAGCAAAGGTTACCACGCAGTCAACTATCTTAGTTCAATTTCGGGATTATACTACAACTCTCCTGCAGGCTCGGGGTCTTACACTTGGAATACCCGGGGTCCGCATCCCTCGCTCGGTCTCTTGTTGTTCGTTGGGGAAATGATACTTCTCATGGTGTGGTGCTTAATATAGATGGTACTTCGATAGGAAAATCCTGGCCTAACGGGCATTGGAGGCATTTTTCGGCATAGTAATGGGGACTTTATTTCAGCTTTCTCTATTTTTATTGGGGATAGTGGTACCAGTATGCGGGCTGAATTACAAGCACGGGTTCAAGGTTTACAAATGGTTCCTCAAGGCGGCACACATGATATTTTGATTCAATCGGACTCGGACATTTTGGTAAAGGCGGTTTCTTCAG
Source organism: Vinca minor (assembly GCA_026122235.1). NCBI lineage: Eukaryota > Viridiplantae > Streptophyta > Magnoliopsida > Gentianales > Apocynaceae > Vinca > Vinca minor. Next base: position 38,502 of record JAOCZM010000165.1, on the reverse strand, counting down.
GTACGATTTCTAATTGGTCTCTGGACACTTCTTTTCGTAGAGTTGTCTCTCTTCTTGGTTCTTGCAGGTTGGTACATGTTTTCCGGGAAGTTAATTCTATAGCGGATGCATTGGCTAATCATGCCATTTCTGATCGGTGTTCAGTCATTTTCGACAATGTTGAATCCCTACCTTCGCAGATTATTGGTCTTATTAAATTGGATCAATGTAACACGCCATATTTGCGTCTTCGATAGGATTTGCATATTGTATTCCTGCTTTGAATTTAGAACTATAGAATTCATTGTATACATCCTTGATCATATTATAAATGTTCAAGTCTTGCATCTAGCATATTGTCTAATGTAAGGAGTGGATATGTTTCCACCTTTTGTTAGGAGGTTTGGTATTACGTCCCCCTCCTTGTATTTTTTAGCCTATTCGGCTTAATTAATAAACGGGGATCCGCCCCACCACATCTGGTGGCTTTCTTTAAAAATAAAAAAAATAAAAAAAATAAAAAAAAGAAAAGAAAATACGATTTTCTTATCTCTTTGATTTCCGGTATTTCTTAGTAACCTATACTTTGAGAATTTCGGAGAAAGGTGTTTCTAATCTTTGGACTAGCATCTGAGACGCTAAGAACAAGTCCAGATGTTGGTGTGCGGATACCGATAGAGACGGGAGTATGAAGGCTGTCGTTAGTGAATCATAGTAGCAAAATCCGTATTATTCGATTAGATCGAAAAAGGTATATTTCCTATCACAAAGTATTGGTTACTTTCTCGTGATAGGCTCTGATACCACTTAAAGAAAGAAATTCGCAATCCCCAAAACACAGCGAAATAAAATAGCGCGGGATTACATTTCTAACAGGATCTCTAGATCATCAATTAGTTGTTTCATTTTCTTAATTTACTATTTTCAGTTTGTTTTTTTGTAATATAAATATAGTGGATTACTAATTAATGATATCATTAGAATCTGTTTTCAGCAATTGTGTTACATTCTTCTCTTTACACTACATTCTTCTTCTTCATTGCTGATTATAGTCATTTATCTATCTTTCAATCCTTTAAGCTTTACAATTTGTATTACAGATAATTTTCTTAAGGGGTCTGTGTAACAATGAAAGTTGAAACTAGTCTCTCTCACATTGCTCCCCTTGTCTTTGGTGGAGAAAACTACCAGTTTTGGGCAGTTAGAATGGAAGCTTACCTACAGGCTTTAAATCTATGGGAAGACGTACGAGGAAGAGGACTACAAAGTCATTCCACCGAACAATCCCCTTGTTGCTCCGACAAAAAGTCACAAAGAAAATAAAACCAGAAGTCAAAGGCGAAAACGATTTATTTACGGTTGCTTCAACAATAATTTTCACGAGAATCATGAATCTCAAAACAGCAAAAGAGATTTGGAATTATCTGAAGAAAGAATAGTTAGGAGATGAAAGCATACGGGGTATGCTAGTGATGAATCTAATTAGGAAATTCTAGCTGCAAAAGATGAAAGAAGCCTAGACAATCGAAGAATATTCATACAGATTGCTCGGCATTGTCAACAAGTTAAGGCTTCTTGGCACTAAATTTGCTGATTCGGAATAAAAAAAAAACTCTGCATGAGAGATATGAAGCTTTAATAACCACCTTGGAGAACACAACAAAATCTATCCCACATTACCTTGGCAGAACTGTCCAATGCTTTGCAGCTCAAGAGCAATGAAGACATATGAGAAATGATCCTACTGTTAAAGGAGCCTTGTTCGTCAAACACTAGGATGTCCGGAGGAACAAAAAAAAAAGCTCAAAGGGAAATTACCCCCCTTGTAAACAATGTGTCATAATGTGTCATCCTCCATTCAAATGCTGGAAGACACATTATAAAAAGTGCAACAAATGCCATCAGCTTGGCCATGCGGCTGTGATATGCAACAACGATTTTCAAAAGCAAGAAGAAGATACCTCCATAGTTGATCAAGATGAAGAAGATCAGATGTTTGTGGCAATTTGTTTTTCAACAACGAGCTCTCCAGAATCTGGTTAATTGATAGTGGTTGTACAAATCACATGACTTATGACACAACTCTTTTTTAAAGATTTAAGATCTACTGTCACTAAAGTCGGGATAGGAAATGGTAGCTGGGATACCCCGGGACTTTTTGGCTTAATTGTTTCATGACATGCATTTAATTCTTTCATGTTATATGTTCATTAATTGTTCTAGCATGAAATTAGGTTAAATGAAACGTGATTATGTGTTCAATTAATTGTGGTAACATATTTATGTGTTATAAATGTGGTATGTTATGTGTGAGGGGTGCTTTGGATGAATTATTAAGTCAGGTGACTTAAGTGTATGCCTTGGAAACTTTAGGGGCTGCTCTATAGGATTTTTAAAAGACTCTAGGAATGGGAGTTATGGCTGGAGTTAGAAGGGGGAAGTAATGGTGGTTGAGGAGAGAGAAAAGAGAAGAAAGTGAAAGTGCAGAAAATAGTGTTGTGAGGATTTTTGAGCGATTGACATAGCGAACAGAGTTGGAATCGGACGTTTCTTGTTGCGTGGGAAAGATAACTGAATATGATACATCTAGGAGTCGACTGATAGAAGTTTCGAGTCGGGGCTGAGAGTAATTGCAGTTTTAGTGGGCAAAATCCTGCCATTGTTGATAATTTCATATTTTGGAGTTAATTGTTTAAGTTTGACAAGTAAGAATCATTCACCCTTGTATTTTCAGTTCTTAAACATCATGAAATGTCGTTTTTACCGAAATTACTGATTTGCTATGTTTTGGATTTTTCATTCATATTTTCGTTGCATTAAAATTTGATGAGTCTTTGATGTAAATTGTGATTGGTTGTGAGTATGTTGTATTTGGAATTGCTGCGTTTGTATATGATAAATGATTGATCGTTGGTAACTGGACTCTATGTGTTTAATTTCCAATTGGAGCGCTTGTTTGTCGTTGATACAATGTCAGGACTCGTCAAAAATATATATTAAAGTGCCCTGAAGCACTCTTTGCTATGTCTTTGTCTTTGACTCGGATCATAACGAGTATAATCAGTTGGATTGTTAACATTTGTTGTGGAGCTCACAAGGGTGAGCGACGACATAACTGGCGTGTTATCATACCACCTACAGGGGTGATGACCTGACAGTACCTCATATGCCAATGAGGCACAAAACCCAGAGTAGAAATGATAAGCTCAGTTATTTCATTACTGAAAGAAACAAAGTCTTCATCATTATTAAGGTAGTTCATAAATCTAACATCAGAAATTAGCTACTAGTCATTACTAAGTTTCATTACAAACTTAAAGTTCAACAAGTTCAAAGGAAATAAATTGTTAAACTATTACATAAGTTCATATTATGATCACTCATCATTGTCCCCGCCCCCAAGTAGCATCATAAACATCATCAGCAATCTCATCATCTGGAAATAAGAAAAAAAAAGGCATGAGCTATGAAGCCCAGTAAGCATAAACACCCTTGAGATGAAATATCAAATAGGACTCCAAAATCGTTACCCGACTTTCCCAAAACCATGGAAATATAGCATAACTTTACATAGTTTGAAATAACCTTTAATAAACTTAGAATACAACTCACATAACTTACAAAAGACTTGGCTTTGAAATTTTATCAAACGGAAGTCAAAACGGATAAAACAGTGACATGTCACAAATTGGGTTGTGGCGGTCTTTTGAGGTTTGGTCAAGTCGACCGGAGGGGCTGTCCGGTCTCCCGAAGCTCAGATCCGGACGACCGGTGTCCTTCCGAACCTCTTCTGAAATTTGACCAGAAGCCCTAGTAGTTGGTCCGGACGATGGAAAAACACTTCGGTCGTCTGGAGGGGTCGTCCGGACTTTAGAACAAGTCATTTTTAGTGCAAACTAACAAAGAAAAATGCATTTTCTAAAATCCCCAATGGTTCCAACCCAAAAAGACACATTTTGACACACTTCCACAAATCTAATAAGACCATAACAAGAAAAACAAATGCAATGGACCATACTCTTCGTATCTAGTGTTTATAAATCAGAAAATGTGCTACAAGCACCATAATTCCTTCTTAGCATTACATACAGAAATTCAGTAAAGAAAGTCACATACTCATAACAGTACAGTCAGTAAAGACAATTTAGTTGAGATTACGAGTACGGTTAATGCAAGACACACAAGTTCCCACAAGCAACAATGTACATTGCAGAACATAAGCAGTTTTCAGTGGTCAGTTCAGTATTCAATTCCGTAGTTAGTTAAACAATTAATTCAGTAATCAGTTCAGTAGTTAGTTGAGTAATCAGTTCAGTATTCAATTCTTAAACAAGAGCTATAGATTCTCAATTAACAAATATGGAAATTAAAATGCAACAACTACAATATTCAGTTCAGTAGTCAGTTCAGTGATCAGTACAGCAATCAGTTCAGTGATCAGTACAATAATAAGTCAACAATCAGTTCAGTAAATAAGAGCTCTAGACCCTCCAATAAACTAGTACTATAAACTAACTAAACAAGTACTTTACTTAAACTAAATAACTAATGGACCACATGTCCTTTATTTAAGATTGTAAATTCGAAATTAATAAAGTAGTAAAAATTAAAAATTAAATAATAACTAAACTTGGAAAAAAACAAGATTAATTATCGCCTAAAATCTGGACAACATGATATAGTAACTTGAACGGCGATTTAGGATTCCAAACGACATAATCTGATCTTGTGGTCTCATGAAAGTTCTAGATCTACCTTTTAGCTTTCCATAGCATCTTGAATGAGCACAATTGGATTTCGGGATAGAAAGTTATGACCATTACACCAAACTTTTGCAAAGCTGAAATTAATGTTGATCCAAGTTGATGAGAGTTCTCATTACGTAGAGTCTTTGGGTCTCCAAAACGAGTGATGTGCTGTAAGAGTTTGATTCCTAAATATTTTTTTGAGGCAATATCTAAGCCTTATCATTCTTTGAAACATCTGTATATGCGTTCTCATCAGTTATGGGCTGTAACAGGGTCTAGAGTCATAACCAGACAAGTGAGCTCGATTTCGTGAAGTATTTGTGTGTGTCATTGCTGGATTTTGTATTCGAGTATTTGATATAAGCATATTTTTGTAATGTTGGGGTTGTACGTTAAGCCCATAACACGATTTCCGATTTGTAAGTGTCAAATATGATGGATATGATTCATGCATGTTATGTGTTGGTTTTGTAATTGTTTTGTTATTTGTTTGGAGTCAAAATAGGGCATTTTGAGATGGTATTTCGAATGGGAGAAAATAGCCCCAATCGTCCCTCAATTATTTTCATTTAGCCTCGATAGTCCTAATATGTTTTTTTTCGGCCTACAGAATCCTCGAAAAAATTACTGTTAGCCAAAATAGTATTTTCCGTGAAAAGTGTGATGAAATCAGTTAATTTCAGGGGTAAAATAGTCATTAAACAAATATCATCTTCTTCTTCCTCATCACAACAACTAACTCCACCGGTCACCACCACCTACCTCCACCGGCCACTACTTCCCACCACCTCCGCCTCTGCCTCCACCGCCACAACTTTCCAACTCTAAGTACATAAAACCAAACAAAATTCACAACTTGATATCATAAACATCCCCAAAAAATACACATTCCTCCTTTCATATAAAGCAAACACATCCATCCATACCTACATAGAAAAGATCTAATAATTCGATAATAAAAGCAAAACCCATCATTAAAAATCCAATCTTGGGCCCTTACAGAAAATGGTTCATTAAATTGATAAAAAATAATTGACCAAAAAATATTTTTTCACCATCGACAAAAAATTAAAAAACTCACATGTCAATCATCTTCTACTTCTTGAAAGGCTGAAAATTTTCAGCCTTACTGCTTTCTTGACCTTTGAATTCATCAAATTTTGCATGTATTCATATGGATTTTTTAAACTAAAAAAATCATCAAGACTCTTTGCTTTTGATGAATTTTTGGTTTTGGTGTGGGGAGGAGGAAAGAAAGAGGAGTTTAGAGGTTAATGGTGTGTAGACAGAATTAGCAAGAGATGTGGTTGTGGAGGTCGTGGTGGTGGTTGTGATGAGGAAGAAGAAGATGATATTTGTTAAATGACTATTTTGCCCATGAAATTAACGAATTTCATCACATTTTGACTGAGAAAGACTCTTTAGGCTAACAGTAATTTTTTTTGAGGATTCTTTAGGCAGAAAAAAACATACTAGGACTATCGAGGCGAAATGAAAAATAATTGGGGGGACGACTGGGGCTGTTTTCTCTTCGAATTGTTCAAAAAACTCATTTTCCTTTGTTAATTTGTTCGTGAAAAAGCCTACACTGGATCTTGGTCGACCGACTTTTTCCATCGACCGGTTAAACTTCTGGGAGTTTTGCGGACGACTGGTAGTGGATTTCGTTCGACCGAGATGGAAATCTCATCGACCGGAGATACTGCGGTCGACCTCACTCAACCTTCGGTCGCCCGAATTTTGGGACATTGTTTCGGTCCTGATCTCAGATGATCAGTTCGGTCGACTGGAGCTTTTCCAGTCTTCTAAACCTCTATTTTGGTCTTTGTTTAGTTTTTTTTGTCTTTCCTTTTGTATTCGTTTAAGTGATGTTCCGTACAGTTTTAAAATATTGTGCAAGTTATTTTTGTTAGTCCTGTACAAATGATTTGGGATTGGGAAAAGTCTTTTGAATCCTATTTGATGTTTCATCCCAAAGGGTGATCGATACTTACTGGCTAGTAGTTCATCCCTTATTTGTTTCCTTTTTGTAATAAAAAGACTAGTGATTTCCTTTTACTATTGTTGAACATTAGTAGTTCCTTTCATTATGTATAAGACTTATGGATATTGTGACTTCCCTTTTTAAGTAATGACAACTGTTGAGGTTTCATTTATAGTTATTGTGTTATGTGCTCCATTTGACTTTGTGTGCTGTCAGATCATCACCCGAATTACGGGAGTGTGACAGTAGTTATATTCTAGCAATGATATGAATCATTGCAATCACGACTAACTCAGGTACAAATTTTTTTTATTGATATGTACTTGATATCAATCAAAATCTGCTCAGTGTAGGCTAGCGGATAACAAAAGGAATTAAAGGGTCCTTTGATAAGCGGGTACTGTCGTATCTAATATGTCGCTGGTCAGAAGATTTTACGTGTTAAAATGAGATGTAAAAGCTTCTCATTTGACCCAAATGTGGAGGAGCACCTAGTGTTTTCCACCATAGTCGGCATCACCGAAATCTGGCACAATGGCATGATAAGAGTTCTACGACCTCTAGTTGATCAATTGCCACATTTCCACACTTGACAATATGGTAAACTAAATAGGAAGCCATTTCCTATATCATTATGGAGAGCATCATAAAATCTGTAACTAGCCCATACATACGTAGGATGACCATCAAGAACTCCATCAAATCAAGGTAGCCGTTATTACATTCGTTTCATTGATTATTTTACAAAAATGTGCTAGATTGTTTTTCTTCATAAAATTCAAATCAGATGTGATGGACTATTTTGTATGTTCAAGAGAATAGCAGAAAGCTAAAGTAGCTGCAAAATTCAAACTTTAACGTCTGATAACGAAAATTGGGACAAAGTTGACAAAAAAAGAACTTCCAGACCTCTTTGGGGGTTACAACTCATTTTCCAAAGCCAACAAAGTCTACCATTCTCAAACACGAAAAATAACGATTACTAGAAATGTTCATTTCAACGATAATAAGCAATGACATTGGAGGCATCACAAGGAACATGCAGATTTATACCAGATTTTAAAGAGGGTTCTATTGAAGAGAACACAACGTAGCAGTGGCATAATGAATTGGAAGATGATCATGTTGGAAATGGAGCTAAATTTGAATGAGAAAATAGTTTCTCAAGTGGTTGGAAAAAAGGAAGTTATTCTAGTGGGTTTTACATCCTACATGGGTTGCATATGGAAGTGTGTTGCACTTTAAATGTAAAAGTAGTTTACTTGAATTTAAAATATCTTGTAAAGATTATGCCTTATTCTAGAACCTCGTGTGCGCCTGCGCAGGGGGTGCGAATCCACGGTTCGTCGAAGCGAAAATAACTTGAAGTTGTGTGCGGACGCAACCTGCGTACCCGAATGTCGGACCAAAACTCGCGGGCCTGATCAACCTACTTTTTGCTACTGATTTTTATTATTTTTCCAATCATAGTTACAGTATTTTCAATGATTTGGAAAATAACACAAGGGTGTTAGTCAACAGATTTGACGACATAAAGTTATTGGAACTTGAACTTGTGTGCGGGTGCAACCTACGTACCCGAATGTCGAACAAAAACTTGAACTTGTGTGCGGGCGCAACCTACTTTTTGCTACTGATTTTTATTATTTTTCCAATCATAGTTACAGTTTTTTCATTGATTTAAACAAAAAAACACATGGGAGTTAGTCAACAGATTTGACTATATAAAGCCATTGGAGTAAAGTGGGTGTACAGAAACGAAAACGGACGGGCTGCAGAACGTTAACGTGTGCAACATTTGCGCCACCTCAAAAAATATTCTCTCTCTAAGTTTCTCCTTAGAGTAGAGCCTCTTTCTCTTCCATGGGAATTGCTCTTCTGATCATCTCCAGATCATCTGGGTATTGGAGATCTGTTATTACCTGATGGTTTTTGATAGATTTTGGTGAATCTCTCTTTATTTTTCTATATTTTGGCTTTTAATTGTGTGTTGTGGTTCTCATAGATCCTTTGTTTCTTCTGGGCATTTTATATTGTTTCTCTCTTTCAATTTTTCCTTATTTGTTGCCTTTGTTCTGGTGATGTTAGTGTTAGTTCCTTGGAATAAGTCTTCCTTTGGTCATGTTCAAACTGTCATTACTAATTTGAAAAAGGACATTGAGATTCATCAAAATTTACCTCAAACTGTTTTGGTAATGGCTGGGAAAAAGAGATTCAGATTGAACTAGATGAGGTTCTTAAGAGGGAGCAACTCCTATGAGGTGATGCAAATACTCACTTTTTTCATCTTTCTACTATTATCCATAGGAGACACAACATTATAGATTTCCTTCTTTCTCCAAATAAAACTTGGCTTTCGGATAGGAATGATATTGGTGAGTGTTTTCTGAACTCTTTTGTTAATTTTGATTCTACTAATCCTTGTTTACCTGAGAACTTGCAGGACTTGATACAACCTACCATATCAGAAGCTACTAACAAAGAGCTGTGTGAGGTCCCAACCTTTAATGAGATTAAGGTTATGGTTTTTGAGATGAAGTCAGGTAAAAGTCCGGGATCTGATGGTATGACCCCTAGCTTCTTTAAATCATATTGGGATATTGTTGGTAACTCATTAGTTGATGCAGTGCAATATTTTTTTATTAATGTGTTTATGCTTAGGTCTCTGAATATCACTTTTATCTCACTCATACCTAAGAACGACAATGCATTCATGATTGATCATTTTAGGCCTATCTCTCTGTGTAACATTGATTATAAAATCATCACTAAAATCATTGGTATGAGAATTTGGCCTTTATTAGATGTCATTATTGTTGGAGTACATTTAATCTAAGGTGCGCCAATTCGATTGGGCCGGGCCGGGATTGGATTGGGCCCTTAATCGGGTTGGGCCGACCAACCCATTTGGACCGACCTTATGGCTGGAAAATTGGACACATATTTTCAGCTCATATTTCTTATCTAGAGGTTGAAGTGGTGGAGAAAATAGAGTGGTTTTCTCCATGATCTCCCACTTTCCCCTTTATCTCTCCCCACTCTTTCTTGATAGACTAAGGGAAAAATACTGATTTTCCTAATCATTAAAGTCAGATTTTTCTCCAGATTTTGAAGTTTAGAGAAGAGAGAAAAGAGAGAACATTAGAGAGAAAAGAAAAGACAACTTTTTCTAGACTTGTTTTCTAGCTTTGGCTAATAGAAAAGTAGTAAGAAAAACTGTATCTGGTTCTTCTAAAAGGTCATACATACATACTCCATCTTGAAGAGTGTCTTCAAGGCTTCTACAAGGCGTTGGCTAGCACCAAGCAGTAGAAGACCATCCCCGGAAGATCGAGTGGATACTGGGAGAGACGGAGCCTGCGTTGGTGGCGTTCCGTTCGTGACAACATACCGCTGAAACTGTTTCAGCTATCCTAGCACCGAATAAAGGTATAACACTATCTCGTAGGCTTAGGTTCTTACTCGTGATAGATCCTAGTAGAGGCGGGTCACTTTATTTCCGCTGCACAATGTGATTCGACCCGGTTATTCCTCTTACAATGGTATCAGAGCCACTCACGAGTACCCTATAGACTTAATGTGTTATAGTGTTTGCATATAGATTTAGAATCTATGTTTTGCATGCCTTAGGATTGCTAGAAATGTTGTATATTATGTTTGACATATTTTTTTTTCATCATTTTGAATGTATGAGAATTGAGATTTTCCAGTTTTGAAGTCATTTCAAAAGTTGAAAAAAATCTCATTTTCTGGCATTTCGGTCGACCGGAGATGAGTCCCGGTCGACCGAGGTAAGTCAGTAGCTAAATAATTGGGTTCGGATCAACCGAGTTGATCTTCGGTCGATCCGAGTTGGTCTTCGGTCGATCCGAGTTGGTCTTCGGTCGACCGAAGTTCCTGTTTGGTCAACCGACCGGTCGACCGAACCTGAGGCAGAATTTGAAATGTTCATTTTACTGTTTGCTCATTTTTCCATAAAGTGTTATGTTAATTGAGCATGATGCATAGTAGCCGCCTTTACCCCGTTGGTTTATTTTATAATACGATCTGCATATCGTGCCTATTTTTTCTATCAAAAGTTGTAATTTTTCTTCTCATTAAATCCCCTCGAATGTAACTCGAGGTTTCCTTAGAATTATGTAATATTCTAGATTAAGAGAAGGTACAGCTGTGATGAAGATTTGGAGGCAACCACCTGAAGGTCAAGACGGTGTAGAATAGAGTATTTTCTTTTCACACCCTTAGATTGACTTCATGGTTTTTCCATTGGCTTGGAAAAACCGAATAGGATATGGCGATTACTGTTGCATTTTACTTTTATGTATTGGATGCATATGTATATAAGCATAAACTGTTTTATTTATGCTTTTTCTGGTGAGATTGTTAAAAACAAAACCCCTCAATTAAATATTAATTAGTGCCTTCCTTAGTTTGGCCCTCGTCAAGGCCTAGATCGACATTAGTATGGGACATGCCAAAGTTGTACATACGTGTCTATCCGGGTGAGGCGCGAAGGATAAGTTGTGATATCCGCCGGCTAAATCTTAGGGTCCTAGTTAACTGGATTATCTCAATAAATGGATTGAGGATCTAGAGGCAAAAGAGTTGAGAAAAGTGTATAATGATACGCTTGAATAAATGTTATTCACTCAACTAACCAAGAATTACATAATTTGATGTAATTGGCAAACGTTGCCTACCTAAATAACCAAATTTTGGGCGATCAGCCAAAGCTGACTCAGAACGAGGTGAAATATGGATCTTGGCCCGCTAGAAAGTTAACGAACTTTCCGAGTTGATAATGAGGGTTATTCACTCGAAGAAAATAGTGGGAGAAAACATTAAAAAGATAAAAGACCTAATAATGATTTATTTTATTGATACTTGCTTTGCATATGTATTTTGTTGTAGAAAATACATATGAGATGCTGGCTCACCTGAAGCAACTATATCAGGGGCAAGCACGCCAGGAGAGATTCGATGTATCGAAATCTCTCTTTCAGTGCAAAATGTCCGAAGGAATGCCAGTAGGGAACTCACGTTCTTAAGATGATAGGTTATGTTCGTAACCTTGAAAAACTCGGGATTTCTTCGGGGACAAGAGTCGCCGATCGATTTGATCTTGCAATCGTTGCTCGAATCATACAGATCGACTCATTCCAATTATCACATGAATGAAATTGACAAGCCATTGCCTGAGTTGTTGAACATGCTGAGGACTGCCGAGAAGGAAATAGGCAAGTCCAAGCCCAACACCATACTAATGGTGCAAAAGGGCAAAGGCAAAGGTTTTGTGAGATCCAAAGGCAAACCGAAAGGTAAGCCCAAGGGCAAGCAAACCACTTTCAACAATGCACTGAAACCTAAGGGTGGTGTAGCCAAGTACTCTATCTGTCATCACTGTGGTGAGAAGGGTCACTGGAAAAGGAACTGCAAAAGCTATCTTGCAGGGGAAAAAGGTCGAAAAGGAGAAAGCAAATGTTGTTTTCGGCTCAAGTATTTATGTTGTAGATATTAATATGATTGATATCAATTTAAATACAACTACTTCTTGGGTATTTGATACCGGATGTGGTTCTCACATTTGTACTAATGTGCGTGGACCGCAAAGGAGTAGAGAGTTGGCAAAGGGGTGAAGTGGAACTACGAGTTGGCAACTGAGCACGTGTTGCAGACCCTCTAGCCGTAGGGACTTGTACTTTTACTTTGCCTTCAGGGCTTGTTTTGGGTTTAGAAAAATGTTTCTATGTACCTAGTTTAATTAAGAATATTATTTCAGTTTCTTGTTTGGACAAGAAAGGTTTTAAGATTTCGATAAAAAACCAACGATTGTCGTTATTTCTGGATAATATGTTTTATGCAAGCGCCTCTTTGATTAATGGTCTATATGTTTTAGATCTTGATATGCCAATTTTAAATATAAATACCAAAAGGATTAAGACTAATGATTCTAATCCGACATACCTCTGGTATTGTCGCTTAGGCCACATAAACGAAGACCGCATATCCAAACTCCATAAAGATGGGCTATTGGAATCATTTGACTTCGAGTCTTATGATCGATGTGAATCTTGTTTGTTGGGTAAGATGATAGCATCACCTTTCACTAAGCCAGGTGAGAGAGCCGATGCTTTGTTAGGACTAATAAATAGTGATGTATGTGGCCCTTTTAATATACATGCAAGGGGTGGTTACCTCTACTTCATTACCTTTACTGATGACTTCAGTAGGTATGGATATGTGTTCTTGATGAAACACAAATCCGAAGCATTTGCTAAGTTTAAAGAGTTTAAACTAGAAGTAGAAAACCAACTTGGCAAGAGTATTAAGGTTCTTCGATCTGATCGAGGAGGAGAATACTTGAGTCAAGAATTCTGTGATTATCTAAAAGCTTGTAGAATCGTTTCACAACTTTCTCCTCCAGCTACTCCACAATGGAATGGTGTATCTGAAAGGAGGAACAGAACCTTATTAGATATGGTTCGTTCTATAATGAATCACACGAGCCTGCCCAATTCCTTTTGGGGAGACGCACTAGAGACAAAGCAGCTTTAACACTTAACCGCGTCCCATCTAAATCAGCTTGCAAAGACGCCATACGAGGTTATGGACTGGGAAGCGTCCCCAGCTTTGTCTTTCCTCAAGATTTGGGGTCGTGAAGCTTTTGTAAAACGCTCAGCTTCTGATAAGCTGGCTCCAAAATCTGAAAAGTGCATATTTGTAGGTTATCCTAAGGAAACTAAAGGATACTACTTTTATATCCCTAACGAGAACAAAGTGTTTGTTGCTCGCGACGTGAGTCTTTCTAGAAATAGAATTTGTTTCTAGAAACACGAGTGGGAGTAGCGTAGAACTTACTTGAAGTTCCGGACTCTCAAACTAGCACTAATGATGAGATGGAAATTGAATAGACTCCACAAGTTGTTGAGCAAACGAAAATGCTACAAACAGTTGTGCAGACAAAGACTGATTCAAGAAACACAAGAATTGCGTAGGTCCGGTAGAGTTCGCTCGTCCCACCTCCGGAAAAAATTTGGATTTTTCATAACGTAACATGGTGATGTTATGTTTGTGGATCACGATGAACCTTCAACCTACAAACAGGCAATTAATAGCCCGGATTTCGAGAAATGGCTTGAGGCCATGAGATCTCGAAATGGACTCCATGTACACAAACCAAGTCCGGATCTTGGTTGATCCACCTGAAGGGTAACTCCCATAGGGTGCAAATGGGTTTTTAAGATTAAAACCGACATGGAAGGGAATGTACAAACGCATAAGGGGCGACTGGTCGCAAAAGGTTTCAAACAAATTCATGGTATTGACTATGACGAGACCTTTTCCCCCGTAGTTATGTTCAAGTCCATTCGGATTTTGCTTGCTACTGCAGCTTACTATGACTATGAAATCGGCAAATGGATGTCAAAACCGCTTTCCTTAATGGAAAACTTGAAGAGGATGTGTATATGACACGACCTAAAGGTTTTGTCACTCCGGAGAATGCTCGGAAAAATATGTAAGCTTCGGAGATCCATTTATGGACTCAAGCAGAGCTTCTCGAAGTCGGGAACATCCGCTTTTAATGATGCCGTCTGTGAGTTTGGCTTCATTAGAAATGAGGATGAGCCTAGTGTTTACAAGAAGGTTAGTGGGAGCTCAATCAGTATTCATCGGGTTTTTGTATGTAGATGACATACTACTCATTGGAAACGACATACCAACCTTAAAGTCTGTCAAGGCTTGGTTGAGTACGTGTTTCTCTATGAAAGACTTAGGCGATGCCAGCTATATTCTGGGAGTTAAGATCTATAGAGATAGATCAAGGAGACTCATTGGCCTAAGTCAGAGTACATATATAGACAAGGTGCTAAAGCGATTTAGCATGCAAGAGTCTAAGAAGGGCCTTTGTCCTATGGCACATGGTACATGCTCATCGAACAAACAGGTGTTCTAAAACGCTCGCCGAATTAGAACGCATGAAAGAGATCCCTTATGCTTCTACCATAGGATCCATCATGTACGCCATGATATGTACTCGCCCAGATGTCTCGTATGCCTTAAGCCTTACGAGTAGATACCAGTCTAATTATGGTGAACGTCACTGGATTTCAGTCAAGAATATCCTCAAGTACTTACGAAGGACTAAGGATACATTCTTGATTTATGGAGGGGCGGATGAACTCGTTGTAAGTGGTTACACCGATGCTAGTTTCCAAACCGACAGAGATTATTTCCGATCGCAATCGGGATATGTGTTTAACTTGAATGGAGGTGCTTGTGAGTCAGGGCGCAGCTTCAAAGCAATCAACCATCGCAGATTCTACAATAGAGGTCTAGTACATAGCAGCTTGTGAAGCGACTAAGGAAGCGATTTGGATCAGGGAAATTTATTTCCGACCTCGATGTGGTTCCTAGTATTGCGAACCCGATAGACCCTCTATTGTGACAACAATGGGGCTATTTCACAATCTAGGGAACCTAGATCTCACCAGAGGTCCAAACATGTACTACGACGTTTTCACCTAATCCCCGAGATTATAGAGAGAGGTGATGTGCATATATCTAGAGTAGATTCGGCAGACAATGTTGCCGATCCATCGATCGAAGCCACCTGTCGCAGCAGCGACAGCATGATCCGCACACTAGCTCCATGGGTATCCGTTATCCCTGGGAGGGCTGATCTTTAGAGACAGATCATTAGTATGCCCCTTAAAGACCAATCGAGTAGATGATTTTGGGTCTTTTTGTGCAAGTGGGAGATTATTGTATCGTATATGTAATTTTTCATTTTGATGAATAAAAGGCATAAATTCCAGTATTATTTCATTATGTTTCTGTGTTCTTAACAACATAAATAAATAATATGTCCTTGGTGTTCATAAATGTTATGAATACTGAAACTTCCCTAGTCGAACATTATTATGGAATCTTCGAGGACAATAATAATGCGTAAGACTAGTATGTGCAGTGATTGATATAAGATATCGGATCGTCACATAGGTATATATGATTAGAGAATCATTATACTGGACAGACCCGACATGAGAAACACACCATGGGTTGTTATATAATAGTCAACGGTGTTTCTCAAATTTTTGACTGGGTTGTATATGAGATTCTTCGACTTGAGGTCTCACAAGAATTCTTGCATGGCTAGTGTTATGCTTTGATAATGTTAAACGCTATCCGTAACAGGGTGAGCAATAAAGGCATTTATTGGGTATATCAGGAATCTTGTTCAGGATGAGTGGGATGCAGAAAGGATTTGTCCCTCCTATATAGCAGGAGCGATATCTTGGGCCCCTTGATGGAGTCTGACTAATTCATGGCCATGAACAAATGAATCAGTATGAGATATTGTTGTCATTTGACTAGTCTACTCGCAAATCAAGAAACTAAAAGATTGGACAATACAAGTGTGACTTTTCCATGACTTGTGTTCAATCTAGATATCAAGGACAAAAGGATTTAACTACAAATGTCAAATGTTGTGATTATGATAAATCACCAGATATTTATGAATTGGGGGTAATGATGCGTTGCTAGATACCTCTCATTACCTGTGATATATGATGTCACGGCCAACATCATAGATACCTCTTGGGTCGCACTCATAGATCAACTGGATTGGGCTTGTTGGAGTACATTTAATCTAAGGTGCGCCAATTCGATTGGGCCGGGCCGGGATTGGATTGGGCCCTTAATCGGGTTGGGCCGACCAACCCATTTGGACCGACCTTATGGCTGGAAAATTGGACACATATTTTCAGCTCATATTTCTTATCTAGAGGTTGAAGTGGTGGAGAAAATAGAGTGATTTTCTCCATGATCTCCCACTTTCCCCTTTATCTCTCCCCACTCTTTCTTGATAGACTAAGGGAAAAATACTGATTTTCCTAATCATTCAAGTCAGATTTTTCTCCAGCTTTTGAAGTTTAGAGAAGAGAGAAAAGAGAGAACATTAGAGAGAAAAGAAAAGACAGCTTTTTCTAGACTTGTTTTCTAGCTTTGGCTAATAGAAAAGTAGTAAGAAAAACTATATCTGGTTCTTCTAAAATGTCATACATACATACTCCATCTTGAAGAGTGTCTTCAAGGCTTCTACAAGGCGTTGGCTAGCACCAAGCAGTAGAAGACCATCCCCGGAAGATCGAGTGGATACTGGGAGAGACGGAGCCTGCGTTGGTGGCGTTCCGTTCGTGACAACATACCGCTGAAACTGTTTTAGCTATCCTAGCACCGAATAAAGGTATAACACTATCTCGTAGTCTTAGGTTCTTACTCGTGATAGATCCTAGTAGAGGCGGGTCACTTTATTTCCGCTGCACAATGTGATTCGACCCGGTTATTCCTCTTACAATTATATCTCCTTCTCAAGCTGCTTTTATTCTTGGTAGGCTTATGTATGATAATATCATTGTTTCCCATGAACTGATACATCACGTGAATGGTAAAAAAGGGAATCTTGGATTATGGCTTTGAAGATTGATATGGCTAAGGCATATGATAAAGTTGAGTGAAATCTTCTTGTTTGTATCTTAAAGCAGCATGGATTTTTTGATAAGTTTGTTAATATGATTTTCCAATGCATTTCTACTTCTTCCCTTTCCATCCTGATTAATGGTTCCTCTTATGGCTTTTTTAATCCTTCGAGAGGGCTTATGCAGGGGGATTCCGTTTCTCCTGCTCTTTTTATCTTTATATTTGATTTGCTATCTAAGATGATTTCTCAGATTGAACTTAATAGGGGATTAAAGGGATCAAGGTAAGTAGGACTTCTCCTAGTATCTCACACTTGATGTTTGCTGATGATCTTACTAGCTTTTTTTTTTTTTTTTGCAGAGCAAATTTGGAAGAAGCTGATGAAGTCATGGGATGCATCAATTTGTTCTGTCAATGGTCTTGGCAATCAATCGATTTCGACAAATCAGTTGTCCATTATAGCAAGAATGTGGGGGTCTTGATAAAAGAAGAAATTAGTACAATCTTGGGAATGAAGGAGTGTGATCACAAGAGCTCCTATTTGGGTAGCCTTTTTTATAAGGTAAGTAAAAAAAAAGCATTCTTCCCTGTGGTAGAAAAGCTGAGAAGGAAACTTGTAGTTGGAAGATTTCTGCATTATCTCAAGCTGGGAGGAGTATATTGGTAAAATCTGTGGTTCAAGCTTTACCCACTCATATTATGCTTAAACAGATGTTACCTGTTTCCTTTTGTAATAAACTGGATAGTCTTTGTAGGGATTTTTGGTGGGGTTTTAAGGAAAATTCTGGTAGGCATCTATATCTCAAATCTTGGGATTCTTTATGTGTTCCTAAACTAGCAGTGGGGGTCTTGGGTTTAGAAAATATGTGGATATGAAAATGGCATGTATGGCTAAATTAAGGTGGGGTATTTTGTCTAAACCTGAGAAAAGTTGGGTAAAATTGTTAAAACCTAAGTACCTTAATGGAGGAATCTTTTAAGTATGGATAGTTGTGTTAACAATGCTTCTTGGATTTGGTCTGGGATTATTGAATCTGCTAATATATTGAAAAAAGTACTTGTATTAATGTGGGGCTGCATTCAGAGGCTAAATTTTGGGAAGATGCTTGGATCCCTTATGTGGAAGGTTACAAGGTTCCTTGAGATCAGAGGAAGTTGGATTCCTTAATCTTTGTTAGGGATCTTCTTAATGTTGATGGGAATGGTTGGGATAGTGGTTTGGTTGATCAATCCTTTAACCATGCTACTGCACTTGCTATTAAAAAAATTATTCCCTCTAGGGAATTGGACTCTTTGATGTGGTTGCCCTCTTCATCAGGGCAATTCACTGTTAAATCTTCTTACAGATCAGTGACCCATGAGAGAACTAATGGTGCTTCCCCTATACTTAAGAAGCATTGGAAATCATTGTGGCACTCTAATCTCCATAATAGGCACAAGCATTTTATCTGGAAAATTCTTAGCAATGTATTGTCGACTCGAATTATATTCAATTTTTTCTTCAATATTTAGGAGAAACAAGGCCTTATCTGTCAGGGTGAGGATGAAAGTTTGGTGCATATTTTTATTAATTGTCCATTTGCTAAGGCTTTGTGGTTCGCATCTAGATGGTAATTGAAGCTTGAGGATATTCATAGAGTTTGTCGAGATGGATTAGGGAAGTGTTTTTATCTCCGAACAAATTTAAAATTCCTTGTGAGTTAAGTGCTAATATTTTAAATTATTTCGTTGTGGTCCTTGAACAAGTTTGGATGCATAAAAATGATATCCTACATGGGAATCAAGTGAAACAATGCGAGGAGGTCTTGCTTCAGATTGACAACAAGGCTAGGAATTATTGGATTGCAGCGAAAGGAAGATCACTCAAGGGAGGGGGGAAACTGAAGACTACAACTTGGAAAATACCTCCCACAAATTTTTTCAAATGTAATTTTGATGCGGGGTTCATTAGAAATGATGAAGCGGTTACTGCCATCCTTATCAGGAATGATAAAGGATATATATTGGGGATATGGATACAAAGGTTTCAGGCTAGAACTCCATTTGAAGAAGAGGCATTTGATGCTTTAATGGCGATGGAAAAATTACAATTCTTGAACTTGGAGAAGGCTATTCTGGAAGGGGACTGCTTGAATGTTATTAAAGGGATTAAAGGATTTTCGGATGATATTCATTGGACTGGTCTTGATATGGTTAAAATTTGTCGATCCATTCATGAGTTATTCATGTTTTGGGATTGTCTTTAAATCAATAGATTAGCCAATTTCCATGCCCATAACTTAGTTCGATGGGCTAAATCCTGCTGATATCCCCCCTTCGATTCTATGTGATAGGAGATGTACTTTTTGTAGCTTCGGTCCGGGGTCGGATTATTCTAATAGTCAATTTTACTTAGCCAAAAAAAAAAAGTGGGTGTACAGAGCAAATCTCAGTGCAAACAACTCCATCAACAAATTCAAAGTGAGGCTTGTTGTTAAAGGGTAAGTTCAAATTTTTTGTTGTTGATTATTCTAACACTTTTTGTGATATCCATAACTTTTTGCTTACGTGTAATAATTTTTTGCGTGATTAATTGTGTACGTGTAATTTATTTCATGTCATTACGTGTCTATTTAATTGTTATAACATGTTACGTGCTATATGTGAGTACGTTTGTTGAGGAGCGTTTTGCACATATATCGTAGTTGTGGGACTTAGTTGTGATTCACTTAGATGAGTAGTTTAATCAGATGTGGAATTGAAATTGGAATTAATTAGGAATTTTATTTAGTTAGGAAAATTACCATAATAAACAAATAAATCAAGGAAAGAAATTCGTGGGATTGAGGGATCATGAAAGGATTTAACAAACAAATAAAGTAAAAGAAAATAAATGGAGAAAAAGAAAGCGACAGTAGCCGCAAAGCATAGAGAAAGAAAAGAATTTTGTGAGATTAGAGTTTCTAGGTAGATTGAGAGAACGATTGAGTGAGCTAACGACGTCCGGTTTTGACGCAAAGTATATAAAAACATTCTTCTTGGGAAGACCTTCGAGTGTGCGCATACGGAACTCGATTCGGAGTTCGCATTAGAAAGTTATCTCACCGAGAGTGGGACTGATAGTGCAGATTTCAGATTTGTATTTTCTTCTCTTTCGTAAGAGGTAAGGACCCTATATATACGTAACTCTCTGTCCAAGAACATGTATATATAGTGGGTAATGTTAGTGAATTAATTTAGAACTGATTGGGCGTTATAAAATGCATAAACTGACGTGTTTACGGAGAGATTTCATTATTGTTTATTACGACTTTGATTATTGACTGACCGCAATGGATTTGGGTAATTTAATATGTGGCTATAATCTGAAATTGCTTTTACTGTTTATCTAATTTCGTTATATATATATATCGACCATTATAGTGATTCGTGAATTGTTAATTGATTATTGTCGAACTTGCTTATATGGTCATCGCTTCGGTTGTCTTAATTGGTTGTCGTCGTCGTGAGTCTATTTAGTTTTGGTTGACCGAGTCGTCGCCCCATTTTGAACATGTGTCTACAATATACTAAATGACAGGACTCGTTCGAACTATACAAACGTGAAAACGTGAGGTATGTTGATCTCGGGATATCATGGAAATGTCTAGCACTTCATGGACCTTCACGTGATGAGGAAAAATTATTGGGACTGTAACGGTTTTGTGGAGTCTAAGGTTTTACATGATGATACAATATTGGATGAGTCCTTAAAACGTGAACCCGTTCGTTCATGGGTGAAACTGAACCCATGTGTTGGACTTTGTTGGCCTTCCTAGTTTGGATTATAACTAGGATCGTTACAGCTATTCTCGTAGAGTCGTGACTAGATACTTGAGCTCAGATTGAGGGAAGTCGTGTCACAGCGGTAGCTATGCTAGTAGTGTCTAAGCAAGTGTGTAATCGCGCGTACCGTATGAGCAGAGCATGGTGCTTGTCGTACATTCAGTTGGGTAAGTGATTGGACATGAAGAATATGGTTATTTAGTTTAATTGTTGCCTTTAACTTGTTTGTTCTTGTTTGGGTCATATTTGATACATGGTATTGAGTTTTTAAAATAGTATTAAGAGAATTAAATAGGTGGTTAGGATTAACAATAAAATTGGAAGACGAAAATTAAAAGTTACTTTTAGGGGTGTTCATTATTCAGTTAAACCGAAATACCGAACAAAACCAAACCGAATTCTAATATATGATTCAGTTTATTCGGTATTTTGGTTTACTCGGTTCGATTTTGAAAAAGTCAAAATAATTCGGTGTTTTTAGAAACCAAAATACCGAATAAAGCAATTTCATTATTATTATTCAAAAAACTTTGTATAATACTTGTGAGTATTATTAATATTATTTAGAGTTGTCTTCAATCCATTAATTTCAGTGACATTCTGGGAAAGAAAAAAATCATTATTCCACATATCGTATCCTGTTTCCTAGCCCCACGAATAGATGTTTGACACATATTCACGTTTCCCCTACGGGTTCCACTATTTCTTTTAGGTTATAATTTTTTAAACTAAAAAAATTAAAACCTGTCAATTTCTTATTAGTGGCACATAAAATGATGCGAAACCGTGATGGTTTATATCAAGGTTCGGCTTTTAAGAAGATCTTTCTCTATCTCGAAATAGTTTCTATGGGAATATACTCAACACAACCCCGAGCAGGTTAAGTATCAATGAAGGCTGAAACACCACAACTAGAGAAACAAGCTAGTTGATACAGTAACTCAAAAGAATAAGAAGTTCTACCGAAAATTCATAAACAAGTATCTAAGGAATAACCTTAATCAAAATATCAATATATCAAGTCTAACTATAAAAGTGGCCGAAATCTCCCGTAAATAAGTTGAGATTTCGGTTACAACAATAAAGGGAAATAAGAGTCCTTGAAGGATATGGACTCTTGAAAACAAATAAGAGTCCTTGAAGAATTATGACTCTTGAATAACAACTTGCTATCAAGTAACTACCTAAACAAGATAATAGGCACATGTTCCTATTATCTTGGCGGCTATAATGTAAACAACTACCAAATTTATGAAGAGTCCTAGTTGCATTAGGACTCTTATTAACCAACTAACTAACACATGGACAACATTTCCTTTATTATAGCAAATACTTGCTATTACACGGCTAGAATAGGAAATAACAATGCTGAAAGTAATTAAAGTCTAGAATAGTCTAGAATAGGCTAGAATAGACTTTAATGTGTAAAAAGACTAAAATGCCCTTTTTAGCCACTTTGCTTGTTTGGGCCGATTTGAATGCCTTCAAGAGTTATTAGTTGGAATTGAACTTCATCTTCTAGATGTAGCTTTGACTCCTCTTTGTGCTTTAGCTCTCGGATCGATCACTACAAGAAAATTGTGTAACAGGACGGACAGTTCCGTCGCTAATTGACGTTTAGCGACCGATTACCGACCGAACCTTGTGGTCGTCTAATTTTTGTCGCTAAAATATTTTTCGACCGAATACCGACTACGTATTTAGCAACGGCCAGTGGGGTCACAATTTAGCGACCTAATAGAGATGGAAAAGAATACATGGTTGACTTTTGACTTTGCCTTGTAACGACCGAATACCGACGGAATAGTCAACATTGTTGACATTTGACTTGACCTAGGAATGACGGAATACCGACTTGACCTTGTAACGACGGAATACCGACCGAAGAGTCAACATTGTTGACGTTTTACTTGACCCGGGAATGACCAAATACCGACGGAATGGTCAACATTGTTGATGTTTGACTAACGACGGAATACCGACGGACAATTAGCAACGGAAAAGCGGGTCACCATATAGCGACCGAATACCGACGGCGTGGTCAACAATGTTGACGCTTCACTTTTAACATATAACGACCGAATACCGACGGTTTTTGCCGTCGCTAAATTGTTGTTATTTAAAAAAATAAAATTTGAATTTAATTAAATCCCTATTACAAAACACAGCAGCAATAACCAAAATAGCAAAAATAAGATAAAAAACAGTTTTATTAAGATCTCAAATAGCAAAACCCAAAAATAACATTAAATAACAAAATATCTTACTAAAAACACTCACAATCAAAATGCTCAATTCTCATTACATTAAATACTCACAATCAAAGTGCAAACTTCTTATTACAACACTCACAATCAAAGTACACACTTTGAATAACAAAACTCTTTATGAGAAGTACACACTTTGAATTACAACATTCACAATCATAGTGTGCACCTTACATTACAACTCCCAATCAAAGTGTACACATTACATTACAAAGCTCACATTCAAAGTGCACACTTTGAATTATCAAAACTCACAATCAAAGTGTGCACATTACATTACAACACTCACGTTCAAAGTAATTTATTTCAATTATCAAAACTTACAATCAAAGTGTGCATTTCTCATAAACTCCTTGATGTCATTCATATGCATATCCTTGAAAATGCATGAGTTGCAATCTGCAAAATTTAAGAATCAAATTATTATGACAATAAAATTTCTACTTTGAATTATGTTAAAAAGTTATACAATATGACAATTAATTTATTGTAATAAAGTAACAAAAAAAAACCAACAAATATTACTCACCTTCAATATGTAAAATTCCAAGAAGAAAGAAATCTTAATCATTCTAAATCATCATCGGTCATAAATTCATCCTCTTGTTCAGAATTGTCATCCCCTGACATAATTTCATCATCGTCATCATCTTCATAACCACGGCTCGTACCGGCCACATGTACAACTTCAATTTCCCCTGACCGGTGTACAAGTTGACCAACTTCAGTAATTGTTGGATCAATGCGACTGGTCTCCTCCTCGCATACTTCGTCCTGATACGGTACCGGAACACCAGGAACATCAAATAGACGTGGTTTGGAACGACATACAACCAACCAATCAGCCTAGATGTTGTCTTACTACCCGGATAAGGTGTGTAGTAGACTTGTTGACATTGGGAAGCAAATACAAATAGATCGTAACTCTGGTAGGTTCTTTTCCTATGGATTTCTACAAGTTTATATTGAGGATGCACTCTTAAACCTCGATTTGGAGTAGAATCAAACCAGTCGCATTTGAAAAGAATAATTTTTTGGTCAGGTAGTCCAGCAAGTTCAACCTCAATTACTTGCTTCAACTCACCGTAATAATCTCCTTTAACCCATACCCCGCTATTTGTCGTTCCTTTTCCATCGTTGTGGGCTTTGGTGTGAAATCTATAACCGTTAACAAAGTAACCGGTGTATGACATCACTCTCCTTGACGGGCCCCAAGACAGATTTTTCAACAAAATGTCGGAATCTTCCTCAAGGCTATGTATCTGTTGAGAACAATAAAAGGTAAATTATTTTAATTATGCATTCTTAAGACAAGTACATTTCTACACAATACCAATACCAACTTACATGAGTTCCAAACCATTTGGAAAAATCATTATAAACCCGATTTTGAAGATCTTTCTCCGTTATCTGCGGGGTTTGTTCATGTACTTCACTAACAAATTTCCTGAGTTACAAATTAAATGACAATATTATTATTTGGCCACTTTTAATTATATAACAAAAATGAAGCAAATAGATAAGTTTACTTACTGAAGATATGGTTCGACCTCTTCACAATTCATTAGGATATAATTCATGGCTGTTTTATAATCTTTATCAGATAATAAAATCCTTTCTTTTTTTCCAAATGATCTTCCGGGTAAGTTGCAAATTGATAATACATCTGGTCCGCTAATCTCGTCTTCACCATCATTTCGCCCAATGGTTGTAACTCTCGTTTTCACGCGGGGTTCGAAATAATAGCTAAAGAATGTAGCAGCTTCTTCGACCAAGTATGCATTGCAAATTGACCCCTCAACTCTAGCCTTGTCATTTATCTTCTTTTTCAGAAGGTGGAGGTATCTAATTAAAACATATGTAGTTAATCACATTGTAAATAAGTACATGAAAAATAAAGAAGAAGTTGAGATAACTTAAGACAATGTTTGTTACCTCTCGAATGGGTACATCCACCTAAACTGTACCGGGCCACCAACCTTGGCTTCGTACGGAAGGTGAATCGGCAAGTGTTCCATCACATCAAAAAATCTCGGAGGAAATATTCTCTCTAACTTTCATAATAAAATAGCGATAGTATCCTCCAATTCTTGCATATGCGCCACACTCAACTTTGGGGAACACAAATCTCTATAGAACAGACTAAGTTCAGCCAAGGGTCCCCAAACATTTTCCGGTAGTATTTCTCTAAGTGCTATAGGGATAAGTATCTCCATGAATACATGAGAATCGTGACTCTTCATTCTAGACATTTTCAACTCTTTCATATCAACGCATCGCGCCAAATTCGATGCATATCCATCTGGGAGCCTTAATTCTTTAACCCACTGCAAAACCATTTCTTTTTTAGGCTTGGTAAGAGTGAAACATGCCTTCGGTTTTGTTGCTTTACCTCGGCCATCGTGTTTAATATTCAATTACGGACGATTGCAATACCTTTCAACATCCGCTCTAGCTTTAACATTGTCTTTAGTTTTACCTTTCACGTCCATCACGGTGTTAAAGACATTATCAAACACGTTTTTTTCATTATGCATGACATCAATGTTGTGTCTTATCAAAAGTGTCCGCCAATAAGGTAAGTCCCAAATTATACTACGTTTAGCCCAACTATGATCTCGTCCCCTGCCTTGCTCTTTACCGATCTCTTCAGCTGTATCGGTAATTTTTTGATAATCTCTAACTCTAAGGAACATTTCATGACCACTAAGGCGAGTCGGCGGGTCTGCGCTCTCTTGTCGCCGGTCTTTTCGGAATCCCTTTGCATCTCTTCTAAAAGGATGATCAGGTGACAAGAAGCATCTGTGGCAATCAAACCACGATTGTTTCCCTCCAGGCTGCTAATGGAACGCTTGTGTTTCCTCTATACAATATGGACAAGCGTGAATGCCAGCTGTACTCCATCCACTCAACATTTCATATGCTGGGAAATCACTAATTGTCCAAAGTAATGAAGCACTCAATTTAAAATTTTGTTTTTTTGAGATATCATAAGTTTTCGCTCCTTCAGCCCACAGTTGATTCAATTCATCGATTAAAGGCTGCAAGTACACATCGATCTTGTGTTTTAGATTTTGAGGTCTAGGTACAATGATAGTTAAGAAGATTACATTATTCTTCATACACATCCAAGGGGGGAGATTATAAGGTGTTAGAAGAACTGGCCAAGAAGAATAGTTCTTCCCTGACATGCCCAAAGGTGCAAAACCATCTGTGCATAACCCAAGCCTTACATTCCAAGGTTCCGCTGCAAAATCGGTGTGTGTTCTGTCAAAATGTTGCCAAGCTTCTCCATCACGTGGGTGATTCATTATTCCCTCTTCCCTCTCACTGTCTGAGTGCCATGTCATGTGCCTTGCAGTTTTCTCAGATGCATACAATCTTTGTAATCTAGGAGTAATCGGAAAATAATACATCTTTTTGCAAGCAATCTCTTTTAATCGTGTATTTTTTGATTTCTTTTTCTTAATGTATCTAGCATGGCCACAAAACTTGCATTCTCTACTCTCAACATCATCTTTCCAATACAGTTTACAACCGTTAACACAAACATCAATCTTTTGCACCGGTAATCCAAGGCCTTTAACCAATTTCTTCATTTTGTAAAAGTCGTCTAAAGCATTATTATTTGG
Organism: Vinca minor; assembly: GCA_026122235.1. NCBI lineage: Eukaryota > Viridiplantae > Streptophyta > Magnoliopsida > Gentianales > Apocynaceae > Vinca > Vinca minor. The sequence goes on along the minus strand of JAOCZM010000165.1, from coordinate 11,606 downwards.
AGGAAGTGCCTCTTTCATCAACCTTGCTGTGAAGTACCTTCATCAAAAGACATTATCTTTGCAAAGAAAAAAAATCACACAAATCGTTAGTAGAAAAATTCACACGAAAAATTGAATGAACAGTAATCTGTGAATAGTAACTGTGAACAGTAACCGTGCATAGTAATCTGTGAATAGTAACTTTGAACAGTAACCGTGAATAGTAACTGTGAACAGTAACCGTGAATAGTAATCTGCTTTTGTTTTTCTCTCAATATTCCACAAATACTTGTCAAGAACTTCCAACTCTAGATGATTTAGGGAAATTTAATTGTTGTGTTGATGGAAGGCTGAAAAAATATGGAAAGAAATCCTATCTCGACCTACACAAAAAGTTAAGAAAGAAAGAATAAGAGTAATCGTTAAAAAGATGTAACCTTTACGCTTCTTGATTTCTTGAAAATAGACTTTTAATTCTCGAATGAATAGTGCTGTGAACAGTAACCGAAAATTTAAAATCTTGAAAACCTTGTTTTCTTGATTTCTTTCTTTACCTTATACCTTTAGACTTACTCTTTTCTTGGCCGCCTTTATCAAGAACTCCGTGTCAGGAAGATATTACCTTGATTTGATGAGTTTGATGGCAATTAATTCAAGAACAAGAGGGAACAAGAGCCAATTCATTTGTGTCCAAGCGGACAAGGAAGTTTGCTTTTGGTTTGATCCGTGTCTAGGATAACCCGGCTGCCAATTTCTTTACTTCCGGGGTGGCTTTTGTGTATGGTAGTAATATTTTTTTGTTATATTTCTCGGTCTATTCCAAGCAAACAAGAATTTTTTTTTTTTGAAACGTAAGGTACACCAAGATATAGATCAACCTTTTGCTCTGATACCACTTGATGCGAAACCATGATGTTTTATATCAAGGTTCGGCTTTTAAGCAGATCTTTCTCTATCTCGAAATAGTTTCTATGGGAACATACTCAACACAACCCCGGGCAGGTTAAGTATCAATGAAGGCTGAAACACCACAACTAGAGAAACAAGCTAGTTGATACAGTAACTCAAAAGAATATGAAAGTTCTACCGGAAATTCATAAACAAGTATCTATGGAATAACCTTAATCAAAATATCAATATATCAAGTCTAACTATAAAAGTGGCCGAAATCTCCCTTAAATAAGTTGAGATTTCGGTTACAGCAATAAAGGGAAATAAGAGTCCTTGAAGGATTAGGACTCTTGAAAACAAATAAGAGTCCTTGAAGAATTAGGAATCTTGAATAACAACTTGCTATCAAGTAACTACCTAAACAAGATAATAGGCACATGTTCCTATTATCTTGGCGGCTATAATGTAAACAACTACAAAATCTATGAAGAGTCCTAGTTGCATTAGGACTCTTATTAACCAACTAACTAACAAATGGACAACATGTCCTTTATTATAGCAAATACTTGCTATTACACAACTAGAATAGGAAATAACAATGCTGAAAGTAATTAAAATCTAGAATAGGCTAGAATAGGCTAGAATAGACTTTAATGTGTAAAAAGACTAAAATGCCCTTTTTAGCCACTTTGCTTGTTTGGGCCGATTTGAATGCCTTCAAGAGTTATTAGTTGGAATTGAACTTCATCTTCTAGATGTAGCTTTGACTCCTCTTTGTGCTTTAGCTCTCAGATCAATGTAGACAATTGTTGATTCACTTGCTTAGTTCTTGATCTAGTCATTGGTCCTACGATGTTGGATAAGGGATGCCTTATATGAGGCAGTCCTCTAGATGGTCCCGCATCGTAAAATGGGACATTAAATTGGGACAGAAGATTCCTACCATTCTGGGAGCAGACACTTTGTGCATTTATTGAAAAACTGTTAGGGCTGTCTCCTATTCATCCCCACTCATACCCCGAATTATTGGGGTACTTAATGAGTTATGTTATTGTTGTAGAGTTGTATTTTTATTCTTAATTTTTAGTTTTTTGTTTCTATTTTAATTGTGCATTATAATTTTATCTTTTGTCTAATTTGTATTAAGTTGAGCTCCACAAGGAAAAAAATAAATAAATAAATCGGTACAAACCAAATCGAACCATACATAAATAATTTCGGTATTCGTTTTTCATAAAACGTTACAAAACTGAATAGAATTCCGAAATTTTGTTACGATAACAGAATGCACACCCCCTAGTTACTTTGTTTAGAAATCCGACAATTAATTTGGGAAGACCAAAAAGAAAACGAGGACAATAAATTTAGGACAAAGAGAGTACTATTAATAGGGAAATGCAACGAGACACAAAAATAAGATAGAAAATTTAATCCGCATTTACATCTCATTCTCTTTTCTCCTCCTCATTTCACCTAGGGGTAACCAAGGTTAATGTTGTAACCGTCTAACCATAAGTTATTAACCATGGTCAACGACTAGTTTAATTGGTCAATGTTTAGGCAGTTACAACCTTAAATGTAACCTTTATTGGAGATTACTGTTAAGGTTATGTTATTTCCTAACCATCAAGTGGCGGTTAACCTTCAATTATAGATATTTTGAAAAAGTTATTATTATGAATTTAAATAGGGTTATTGATAAGAGATTAAAAAACATTCACATTGAAAACTTAAAAACAAATAAGTTTAAATTCTTTATCGATAAATGTATTTTCAACAATATTGTTTGAAGTATTTGTAAATTGTTTGAAAAAAAGAGAACTGTGGGGGATTTGATTCATTTGTACCTAAAACGATATATATACAACTTATAAATGATATTACAAGATTTGGAGAGATAATCGATGTAAGAATCGGCCTAATTCTAGTAACCAAGATTTTTTAGATAAGTTTATAAATGATATTACAAAGACTGATATGCCTAAGCTGACCTACCGTTTCAGGGTTAGCCAATTTGGGGGATAAGACGCAAGAAAGTTGCATTAGTGTCTTTCGGTAAAGGTTCAAGGTTGAACACTTTCTCAATAAAGGATAAGATAGACGGTTGCAAGGTGTTCCAGAACTTTTGGAAAAAAATTGGGTGTAGACCATCCAGACCCAAACTCTTATACTGTTTAAATCCCCACAAAACCCCTTTTTATTTCTTGGATGGTCGGTTGGGCTTGGAGAACATGGACCTCTTGCTGGTTGTTAGAAGACCAAGAGAAATGAAAATCTTTCATCTTTAAATTGACGACCTCTTTACCAGAACTATAAAGATGATAGAAATGCTTAAGGGTGATAGTTTTAACAAAAGGAAAATCAAACTCCCAACTCCCGTTAGATCTCTTTAGAGAAAGAATCCTATTACATTTTCTATTATGAATGGCCATAGTCTTAAAAAAATTTCAAATTAAGGTCATCACATAACAGGTAATCCATACGTGATTTGATCGCCCAAAGCAACTTCTCCTCTTTATAAATGACATCTATGTTACTTAACATATCCCTCACAAAATTAATCAGGAAATAATTAGGTTTGGATTCCAAGGCCAATTGGGTTCCTTTTATCCATGGTAACAACTTCCATTTCCTAATGGTATATATTACCTAAAGTGTTTAAGTTCGATTGAATTGCCATATTTTTTAAATTCTCTGCCACCTCATTAAAATCAAAATCACACCATACCCAAGCTTGTTCAACAATATCTTTGGAGCGTGAAGGAGCAAGCCTATTTGGTTGCTGAGGTTTCAATGCTTTGTGGTTGACTCTGAAGGAAATATTAGTAGAGAAATGAAAAGAACTTATCCATAATAGTTGTGTCGTGGACGGAACCACTGCCTTCAAAATAAAATTTGGCACTGCCGAGGTATAATATAAAAAGCTGATCTACTCCCAAAGGTTAACACAGCCAATCATCGAACACGTGCACTCGTGATAGAGTATTTAGAACTTGCAGTCTAACACACTTAAAGGATGAACAAATGCTTACAACTTTCAGAGAATGAATTGAGTAGAAGAAGAGTTTAATGGTGTGATGATCCCCTCAACAACTTTGGTATTTATAAGCACAAAAATGACGTTAGAAATATATGGTGCCACATAAGATTTTTGAGAAGAATATGCGAAAATGGGATCATGGGTATTGACTCATTCTATCACATGTTTTATAGGTCCCATGTATTGACTTCTTAAACAGGAGGTTAAGGCTAATTAGCTATCATTTACCAACAATCCCCTTAAAATGGCATGCTAGTTTGAAGAAACCGTGAGAATAGAATGGTTAAATTACTTATACACCAATGTCTTTCGATTGAATTGATGCATGCAGAAGTGAGGTAACAAGTGCTTTTATCGACCATGCGCAAATCTTGGGTTCTCATGAATGCTCTAGAAAGACATCTCAAGTCTTTCATGGATGGCGGCCCACCTTCACACTCAAGTACGTGGTTTCAAATCAACCATTAAGAGTCATTTAGACTCAAACTCCAGAAAATTGTGAATCCATCAAGGCCTTCTCAATAGGACCACCCAAACACAAAAGGGCTATGAACTCAACTCAAATACTATTATATATCAAAGATGGGACAAATAATACAAATACAGAAATCATATAGCTTCGTTTGACCATAAGTGGTGTCCACTATACTTCCTCAAACTAGGGACTTAAGTCTCATTCCTTTCGAAGATTCAACAACTATGTTCATGGTAATCCTTTAGTCAGAGGATCTCCTAAATTCTTCTCGGATCTTACAAATTCCAAGGAAATTAATGACACAAGTTCTTTGTAGTTGTTTTACCGCACCATATCTAATGCGGATGTGTCTTCTTTAACCATTGTAAACATTGTTTGTAGCAATCTCAATCACTGCCTGTGAATCACAATGTAAATAAATCGGAACAAACAAATTTCTCCACATGGGCATCTCAGCCAAAAGGTTTCTTGACCATTCAACTTCTTGACCTGCCAACTGAAAGGAAATAAATTCAGATTCCATGGGGGAGCGTGCTATACATGTCTGTTTTAAGGACTTCCATGATATAGTACCTCCACACAAAGTATACACACAACCCCTAGTAGAGCTAACTTCATCATTATCAGTTACCCAATTTACATTACAAAATCCTTCTGAAACAACTGATTTTTTTTTAAAAATGCAAACACCAATCAATAGTACCTCTAAGATACTTAAGCAAACGATGAAGTGCATGCCAATGCTCATGACTTGGATTATGCGTGTACCGACTTAATCTACTCGCAACATATGGAATTTCAGGACTAGTATAGTTCATGAGAAGCATAACACTTCCTATAATTTTAGCATATTCAATATGAGATACACTAGAATTTTTATTCTTCTTTAAAGGTATACTACAATCATAAGGAGTTTTCACAGGCACAACATCAAAAGAGTTGAACTTTTTCAACATTTTCTAAATATAATAGGATTGACTTAAGGAGAAACCATATTCAGTTTTATTTATTTTAATGCTAAGGATTAAATCAGCTTCTCCCAAATATTTCATGTCAAATTTAGAAGACAAAAAAGTTTTAGTCTTATTCACAACATGCACATTAGTACAAAAAATGAGCTTATTATCTACATATAAACATATAATCACATAGTCTGATCCAAATATTTTGGAATAAACACATGTAGTTTTAGGTATTCACAATATATCATCGCTACTAAAGCTTGATTAAACTTTTGGAAAATTGGCATGTTTGGTCTTCAAACTATTTCTCAAATAATCGAGTGGTCCTCATTCTTTTTTTACTTCCCATTTGGTCATGGATGTTATTTTGCATTTCCTAACCGGTCCTAGCACCACCACCCATGGTGGTTTCCGGCCAAATCGTTCTCTATATAGTATTTATACTTCCTGGATGATCCCTGAAGTATTTTCGAGCTTCCAAGATGGTCCTATCATCATCTTCTTCATCCTCCAAAATCCATTACCGACCACCAACCATTTCTCTCCCAAATCCGATCACCAACGCCGTCCACCCACCATATATCTCCCAAATTCGATCACTAAACCTCCACCTACCACTTTTGGCCAACCCAAAATTGGAATCACATGAATATTCATACAAAGAACAATAATTAGACCCCAAATCCTAATTGGATCCACATGGGAGGTGTTGGTGGTCGAATTTTGGAGAGAAAGTGGTCGGCGGAATTGGGCGGCGATGGATTTTAGAAGATGATGCTAGGACCATCTTGGAAACTCGTAAATACTTTTGGGATCATCCAGGAAGTAAAAATACTACAGGCGGGGATTTGGCCGGAAACCACCGTGGATGGTGGTGCTGGGACGGGTTAAGAAGCACGAAATAATATTTATGACTAAATGAGAAGTAAAAAAAAGAATGAGGACCACTCGATTATTTGAGAAATAGTTTGAGGACCAAACATGCCAATTTCCCTAAACTTTTCATACCACAGTTTTGGAGCCTGTTTAAGACCATAAAGAGATATCTTAAACTTACACACTTTGTTTTCTTCACCAAGAACTGTGAAACCCTTATGTTGTTCCATATAACTTTCTTCTCTCAGGCCTTCATTAAGAAAAGCCGTTTTTACATCCATTTAATGTACCACTAGACTATGTATGGTGGCTAGTGCAATTAAAGTTCAAATGGTTTCTATTTTAGCAATAGGGGAATAAGTGTCAAAATAATCAACGTCCTTCCTTTGAGTATACCATATCGCCACAAGTCTAGTTTTGAATTTTTCTATAGTTTGATTAGGCTTCATTTTCTTTCTAAAGATTCATTTACACTTAATTGGCTTACATCCTTTTGGTAATTCTACTAGTTCCCATGTGTCATTTAACATAATGGAGTCAAGCTCACTTTTAATAGCTTCCTTCCAAAAACTAGCATCAATAGATGTTACAACTTCTTTATAAGTTTTTGGATCATCTTCAATTAAAAGAATATAATATATATCATCATTAATTTTATCCAAATCAGAAATTTCAGCCAAGAAAGATGTTATGAAATCTGGCCCAAAGTTATTGTTTATTCTACGTGTTTTGCTTACCCTAGGTTCATTCTTATAATCAATAGAAGTAGAAGTTGAGGCAGGAAAAGATGTAGATAAGGAAGTAGAACCAACAACATCATCATATGTATCTTTCTTTAATGGGAAAGTATGCTAAAAAAATTCATCATCTCTAGATTCGCAAATAGAATTATCAGATAAAAACATGAATCTATAAGCAACACTATTTTGAGCATAACCAACAAATACACAATCAAACTTTCTAGGTCCAATGTTATTCCTCTTAAAATTAGGTATATTCACTTTAGCTAGGCAACCCCACACTTTTAAGTAATTCAAGTTAGGAGTAAAGCCTTTCCACAACTCATAAGGTGTTTTGTTTAACTTTTTATGCGGAACATTATTAAATATATAGAAAGCAAATAAAACAGCTTCTTCTCTCATATAGTCAGGCAAACTAGAACTTATTAACATAGCGTTAATCATTTCTTTAAGTGTTCGATTTTTCCTCTCGCCTATGTCATTCATTGCATGGGTATAAGGTGCACTAGTCTCATGTATGATACCATTATCTTCGCAAAATTTCTTAAGAGTACTTGTTCCATACATAGCATTTCTCACAATTACCTTTTTCTACGGTATTAATAAGCTTCAAATTTCTAAGTCTTTTTATGGAAGCAAAATTAACATGACATAATCTTTCATGCCATAAATCAACAAGACTCATCAATATATGCAGAAGAAGAATTTGCATTAGAACCAGCAAAATCAATATTAAGTACAAAGAGTCCATTAGCTAAGTACTCTTTCCCCACAAAATCCCCATTTTTAGTAACTACAGCTCTGTCTCTGCTTCAAAAATTATTTTCATCCCAACTTTATTAAGCAAACTACCAGAAACTAAATTTCTACGCATAGATGTTACATAAAGCACATCAGATAAAGCTAAAGGTTTTCCAGAAGTTAGTTTAAGAAAAACCTTCCCTTTGCCTAACACACCTGCAGTCGAAGAATTTCCCATGAAGACGCATTCTCCATCTTTGACTTCCTCCAACGGATGGAACAATTCATTATTAGCGGAGAGATACTTTGAAGCTCCTGTGTCAAGAACCCAAGTCAGTTCTTATTTTCTACCAAATTCGCTTCCACAACCATATCAGCTATGATTTCCTCTGCTTTTGATAAGATTTGCATGTGGTGCAATTTTTTCCTCCAGGGAACATGTTTCGAGCCTTGTTGATCTTGTCTTTGGTAGCATTGATAAGCCTTGTGACCAGTCTTTCCACAAACATAGCAAGTGACTTTTCTCTTCTAAATTTTCTTCTAAATTTTATTGTCATTTTTTTAATTGACCTTGTTTCTTGTGCAGGTCGTCTTTTTTATTTTTATTACCCTTGAACCTGTCTTTCAAGACACCAACAAATTCAACAATGTTAGCTTTAACAAATTCAGAAGAAATAGATTTTTGCTAATCTATTTGGCCATTAGCCTCTTCAGTTCTCATGTGGCCAATCAACTCCTCAAGACACAAATTTTTCTTTTTGTGCTTCAGGCGGTTTTTGCAGTCGCTCCAATAAGGTTGAAATTTCTCCAACAACACATTCGCCTGCAAATTTTCACACATCTTCATTCCTTCGTTTATCACATCAGAAACCAAATTCTCGTAATCATGAACCTGGTCCATCACCAGCTTGTCATCCACCATTTGAAATTGCAGCCATTTTCCTACTACATAATTTTTCTTTACTGCATCATCTGCACAATCTCTTTTCCAATGTATCCCAAATATCTTTAGCATATGTTTGTTTCAAGAAGGTATCAAACATGGAATTAGACATGTGGTTTAACAAATGACCCCTAACATTTTTGTTGTCTTTGAAAAACTTTTTTCTAGTCTCATCTTCAGGTTTTATTATACAATCAACAGATGAAGAAGTAATCGGGGTATCAGGAGTACTAGATTCAATAACAGGAATATCAATAAATAAAATGTAATCAACTTTGAGTGCTCCAAAAAATATAAGTAGTTTTTTAGATAATCTCTTGTAGTTTGTACCATCTATTGGTTCTAATTTTGAAAGGTCAGGGAGAGCTTTGCTCGAAGTTATAGCCATAGAAATTCTATACTAAAACGGATAATAATAATAATAATAATAAATTTTGCTTTCAAAATTGTAAGAAATGTTATTAGAGAAATGAAAAGAACTTATCCGTAATAGTTGTGTCGTGGACGGAACCACTGATTGAAAGAAAAATTTGGCCATATTGAGGGGCAATATAAAAAGCCGACCTGCTCCCCAAGGTTAACACAACCAATCCTCAAACGGCAACGAAGTGCAGCTCATGCGGCTCAACGATTCACTTCCAACCGGTAGGTCGGGGTTCGAATCATGCCGGGGGAAAGTGGGGAACCACTATTGATCCTCCTTTTAAAAAAAAAGAAAAAAAATCCTCAAACACGTGCACTCGTGATAGAGGATTTAAAACTTGCAGTCTGACACACTTAAAGGATGAACAAATGCTTACAACTTTCAAATAATGAATTGAGTAGAAGAAGAGTTTAATGGTGTAATGATCCATTCAACAACTTTGGTATTTATAGGCATAAAAACGACAGAAATATATGGTGCCATATCGGTTTTTTTTTAGAAGAATCGCAAAAAATGGGATCGAGTGGTATTGACGCATTCTATCACATGTTTTATAGGTCACATGTACCGACTTCTTCAACAGGGAGGTTAAGGCTAATTACTCGCCATTTACCAACAGACTCCCCTGCACAACTTGCTTCCCCAGTGTCAACCTTTGATTCATCACCCCCTACTTCCCTTGGTTCATAGCATCTATTTGAGTCTTATTTTTCCTGATCCTCCCAATTCCCCTATTTATTTTACACCACTTGTGCTAGGCATAGAAATATCTGTTAGTAGTGCCCTATGACCATTAGCATATGTTGTACGCTTTATTTCTTTTGAGCATGTCTCGGAATAGTTAATTTTGCTTTTGAACATCAAATATGTGATTTGATAGTAAAACTCATTAGCTTATGCAATTACTATTCTAGTTGTCCATAGTTTTATGTAATGTTCTTTACAATGAAATAAAACTAGTATGATGTATGATTGATGATCATGTTTTACTGATCATGTGTAATGGATACAAATCATATCATAGATGCAATATATAGGGATACATTGTATTGGACGTGATCCGTTAGAGAAGTAATACTTCATGGTCCTTAGTCATAAGTATTACTTCCTCAATACTATTTTAGAATCCTTAGACCTTATGTCTCCATTGATTCTAGCATGAATGGAGCCACGTTTTGACTCAGTCGGACGTTACTTTTAATCGAGTAATCAATACGACTGATGATTGGATGTAGCGTCCTATCATAGCTTGAATGTGATAGGCATTGTAAGGAATTTGTCCCTCTATATTATTAGAGAGAGATATCCATGGGCCCCTCTATAGGGAAAAACTGTTTAAATGCATGGCCGTGCTCAAATGTATTTTGATAAAGTGGTTATCAAATACTATTTGTTGGAACAATTTACCCGGAGAACGAGCATAAATACAATTAAGCTTAATAAGGGTGACGACCACCATGCCTTATGCTTAATTAGGATATTGCGAGACAAAGGGATTAAATAGTGGATTGATATTAGGTTCCCGTAAATTCATTCACTTTGGAATACTTTTCTCATTCCTCTTATTTTGCAAATGTCTCGACCTCAATCTCCCACGTTTTATCATAACCTTCGGCCTTTTCTTTCCTCCATGTCTCCCATCATTGACGTTGGTTGTTACTTTTTTCTCCCTCAAATTGAAAGACAAATCATCATGACCAAAGGATCTATACAAATTACATAATTTGAGTATATATTCGTAGCACACCTTTTATTTTTTTATCTTCTCATCGGGCATTTCCAATTTTATTTCGTCTTTGAATATATTCATAGCACACCTTTTATTTGTTTTTTTGTTGATTCTAATGTCTCTACTTTTATGCTATTTGTCATGTGTCAACATAACACACATACAGTTCTTCCCATGCCATGATAAATTATCGCCAGAAGATGCACTATTTACAGAACTATTAAACTCTCTCCCTCTGTTTCCTTTGAGTTGTAGCATTCCGTAGAAACTATAAGAATGACAAAATTATAATTTGTAAACATTACTATGTAGCCCACCGGTAAGATCTTCCAATAGCTGCTTGGTAAGAGTGATATGAAAGCATTTAGCGTGTCAGGTGAATGTGGGTTGTGTTGGAGAATTTGATTTTCTTTAAAGTTTTGAATTTTAATTAAGGTACTTTGTGAGGATAATTTTGAGTTAATATTATTAAATGTTACACCGGGTCGAGATTGAATGTTATGGAGATTATCACAAAGTGGTTTGCGTAGCTTCGCAATGATATATAACATGTGAGAAAATCAATTTTTTTTTGTGTGAATGATAAATTGATATAAAGTGTGGTGGTTGAAATGTGGTAAATGAATGTTGAACCCACATCCCATATGGGTTGCCTATGAAAGTGAAAATCAATTTATATGTAAAAGTGGTTTAAATGAATTTAAAATATCTTGCCAAAATTATGCCTCATGTTAGAACACGTGCAAAACCAAAATAGTTTGAACTTGTATGCGAGGGCGCGACTTGCGCACACAAATGCCATGCCA